>OX411309.1:142370601-142793101 GCA_948150685.1 Rhaphigaster nebulosa | reverse complement strand
TTTGAACATTCCCTTTTGATGAAACCGACTGTTTAATGCAGTTTGTTCTCTACTGTTTCTACTCTGTGCCAGATCAGATGAAGTTATTTCCTAGATTAAACGATGGTTTTGTAAAAATAAAATAAAAATAGAGGAAACATTACAGTCTACTATGATTTTCGAAATGCAAATTTCAGTTTTATTTCAAGGATTTCAGTTGTGCATGATATCGCTAATTAATATTTTGTTAGAGCAATCTAGTGGCTAGAATAATGAAATCAAATAAAGATTGAATTTTGTGTTTAGGCATAATGATGTAGACCCAGTTTTCTGGTCTACTGACTAAACTCATAGCATATTACCTACAAATAATTTTACGGTTAGAGGACAATTAGGGGCACAACTACGTCATCAGGATGACATAAAAAACGGATTATGATTAGTAAACCTTATTACGAATCTAAGTACTATCCGAACTCATTCTGGTTATGTAAACCCCAGGTCGGAAGAAAATAAGACCGGTAATAGATATATAAAAATTTTCAACATATTTCTACTGAAATCCAAAATACTTTTCTACTACTGTTTAGGAAAATGCAATGGTGTTGATGTATTATACCTCCGAAATTGATAAAAGTGTTAGCAGCACCGTACACAATAAACAGTTTTCGTTTGAGTTGCCATGGAAGCGCAATATTTTTACCAAGAGAAGACTATCGACAATATAGGCTCTTGATAGTTCGTATGATACTAAAAAGCAAATTGCCCTGGGAAGCGAACGTTTTAGATACAAAGACATAGGTCAATAGCAGAATTAATGATTTGTTATTCCATCCTTTATGCTGAGGATCGCAATATGTTTTTAAATTACCCTTTTGCTTAACTTTAACTATTTAATAATTTAGTTATATGTAAATATCTATATACATATTATTAATAAAATGATATGTAAATCCACAATTTCTTTTCCTACGCATATGTATTATATATATCCTACATTACGGATGTGAGCTTGGAGATTGTTAAACATTGGCTTTTACCAGCGGCACCCTACCTACCTCCCTAATCTAGCACACTTACCTAAATAATTTTTTGATCCATTCTCTTAAACAGGAAGAAGACGTCTACAATTAAAATAGAATAAAAAAGTATTAAGATAGTCTGAAGTCTCTCTATTGAAGTTCCGATTTAATAATTAGGCAGGATCTATAGCAGTCTGTATCAATGTTAAAACCGACTCTTCGAAATAAGGACCTTTCGAAGGACCTCGATCCTCATCAAAGCTAGTATTATTTTTAGAACGTTACAATATATGTATAAATTTTCTCCACTTCTAAGCGGGGCCGTCCCTTCCAGAGGGAAAATCCACTATTTTAACAATTTCCAAGTTCATACCGATTGAAGCGAGTTGGCCCCGTAAGACTATTAGGAATCGCATAAGGAAGGATGGTAGGGTAAGAGGGGAAGTGGAGGAAAAAATTGATACATATATTGCATCGTTCATAAAATAATATTAGCTTTGATGAGGATAGAGGTTCTTTAAAGATCCTTATTTCAAAAATTGTCAATTTTAATATTGATACAGGCTGGTTTACATAAATACACTTTAATGCTGTAAAATAGGCTACTAAGCAAAGGAGATCTACTAGACAAATTCAAAATAAAATAAAATTACAGCAATCAAAACACATAGAAAAAATACAAGAAATTCTACAAGACAAATAAAATCAAGCCAACACACTTTTTAAATTCATAAAGAGAATTAGTTATGGATGGTTTTGATCATTTTCGAATTTTTTATATCATTTTCAGACGTAGATGACACTTTAATGTAGAGGAGAAAACACAAATTAAATAGTGTAATTATATGACTATATAAATATTTATATTTAATATTAAATATAATTGAGGACAGAAGCAGTATTTAAAATAAAGCGGAAGGTGGCTGGGCTAAGCCGAATGACCTTCCGTAACGAATTCCATTCGCTAATCTCTTGGATCCCACTTGGTCCTAATTGAATCTCCCTTTCCCAAGCGCCACTTGTAATGCAAAGTCCTCTCATCCTCGAATACTTCTTCGTCACCCTGTGAAAGTACCTTCTGCTTTCTTCTACTCACTCTTGAAGTTATATCCAAGCATATACTAGGCCAGCCAAGCAAAATAGAGGGTAAGGTCACAGTCGTGTCTCAGTATATGCTCTGGCTTGAACCTTCGATTAAGGGGACTAATAATGGATAAATCATATGCAGGAACACTACAAGAGAGGGATCACATTAAATTAAAATAATATACCCTCATTTGGACCAGGCTATATTATTTTAATTTAATGTTCCGATTAGTGATTCATATAAATAATAAATTAATTATAAATTGAGTAATTAACCTAGGTATGTAAAAATCGGTAAGGGTGGCGGTCATAATTCAACAAAAAAAAAGGCCATCATCAGGATTAATAAAAATGAGGATCCGAGATGAGCACGGAGATTCATTTTTACTAGACCGAAAAAAGAGCCTGACCATCATCTCCTAATAATTTAACAAAATAAATAAGTTTTATAATATACAAACCAAAAAGTAAAAATAAAATAAAACAGTTTCTTTGACAATAACATAAAAAAAAAGATCTGAGAAGTATGCCAGTATATCATCTTCGTCATTTCTATGGGCTACATAATTACCTATATTTCAAAGTCAACGATTTGTCGTTTGTGAAAAAATCGACAAGAAAACACGTTTGCGCATGCGCCAACGAAAGTAGCCGATGTAATTCCATAAAATGGATACTGAACCATTTTTACACCATTCGCCACCTTTCTTGCAACTTTAAGCCAAATTAGACAAGTAATTTTCGAAATATAGGTGTGTCAGGTATGTAAAATACGTTTACGCATGCGCAAGCGAAAATAGCATATGGGATTCGATAAAATTGATAAGGCATCAGCATAATTCCTGAAAATTTCATCATCGGCATCTGTTTAATGCTATTAGATGTAATGCCCGTCACATGAATTTGAATACAGACAGACACGAAACCAAATTCATTTCTGAGTTAACGAAGATAGGCATGTCTAAAATAAGTCTGAATGTCTAACACGAAAAATGCGAGTAGAACGTTTTCAATCTGGATATTTTTTTCCCTTACAGCTTGAATACAAATCTTCCCTTGGTGATGAAGAAGCAAAAGATTTAAAAAAATATACTATTCTAATTTGTATTTGTGTTGAGAGTACTCAATTTTGATGATATTCACTAAAGTTGTAACCAGCGTTGAGCTTAAGAAGATAGATTAAGTCGTATCTTCAATATTTGAATTTTGAAGAGAGATATGACATAATTTCGCTATTAAATAAATAAACATTGAATTAACTTATAAAAACCTAATATATATCAACGTCGTTTTTTGAAAAAGGCGTAAGCGCTATTTAACAAACTTTACAGGAAACACATGAAACGTTTTTTCCCCTAATAACAATATAATATTTTTAAATTTTAATCTTTATCGTGTGCAGTAGGAGTTTATTTACTTGGAAAAACCTTTACAATTACAATATATGCCTTCTAGCACTGTTTTAGGCCAGAGTGGCGGCTGAGAGTCGTTAGTATTTGGTGCTTACTTCACCAGTATTCGATTTTTAGACCATTTCCAATTTTTTTTTCGAAATATCTTGACCGGCAATCGATAGAGATGGTGTTTACTTCCCATAATCAATTGAAACCTAAATTTCGAATTTTTGGCGCTTAAGCCTTTTTAAAAATACGACGTTGCTATGTATGATAAAGTAATACAAAATACATAAATAAACAAATTATTTCATAGAATAATTGTATGTTTATTTATGTATTTTGTATTATTTTATCATACATAGCAACGTCGTATTTTTAAAAAGGCTTAAGCGCCAAAAATTCGAAATTTAGGTTTCAATTGATTATGGGAAGTAAACACCATCTCTATCGATTCTCGGTCAAGATATTTCGAAAAAAATTGGAAATGGTCTAAAAATCGAATTATTCTGTGAAATCATTTGTTATATGAGAAAAAAACATATTTATAAGCGAATAAACTTTTTAAAGACAAGATTTTATCTTGTAAATTCTGACGAAATCCAATACATACTTTCTGATAATATTACCTGTAAGTTAAAATCATGATTTTAATTATATAAACCGCTAAACCTGGGTATGACGTGAAAGCCAGAAGAAGACCACAGTAGCTAATGGTTTGAGAGAACAATATCCCGAGACAGGCAATTTATTGCCGAGAGACGCCATCTTCTTCATTTGTGTCAATCTTCTTGCAATTACTGTGCCTCTAATTGCCTTCCCCACGAAGCAAGATTTTTTGGGAGTTGTTTTGTTCACGCTGAAATGAATAATTCATCTGGCCCTGGCTGCTAATAGTAACTTGATTGTCCCCAGTCTCTTAGCCTAAAGTAATCTATATTGCTCATTAATTATAAGAATCTGGATAAGTGCCTTCTGCCAATCTCAACCATCATAATTTATGGATAAATGGTATAAATAGCCGAATATTGAAATAAGAATGGAAAATATTATACATCAGCATAGAGTTAGGAAGCAGGACATAAAAATAATTCAAGATAACAAAAAAACAAGTCTTTTAAAAAAAATTAAAAAAGAAAAGTGGATTAAGTGATGGCGTTCGGTTTAGTTAATACCAAATGCCACCTGAGATATCCGTGAATTTTTAAACCTACTAGTCTATCATATTACCTTGACCTTATAAGAACCATTAAAAAAGAAGAGGCCATATTTGAGGAATTAAGATCCTTGGCTGGAGACTGGCATCCCAGTCCTCCTTGGACTCATGTGTACGCTGATGGTTCTGCTCAGTAAGAAAAACAAAATGGAGGTGGAGGCGCATACTAACATTTGCCGTTTAGAGGCCGGTTGGGAAATGGGCCACAAACTTTGACTCCACAAAGGTTGAATCCACGAAATTCTACTGGCGTTGCCAGTCCTCTGAAACATGGATGACGGTAGCATTGTGCTGTTTGTGCATTCTAAGACGGCTATCATCGCTGTAACATAGCCCTAGGCCCCACGCTCAGGACATTTTGAGCATTATAGAGGAATTGCATCTTCTTTGTGGTAAGATGGTCTTTCAATGGAAACCAAGTTACTATGGTATCCTTGGAAATGAAATGGTGGATAATAAGAATAGTCCGAAAATAGGATCTCGTTCCATAGAGTCAGAGAGGAGATACAGAAGGCTAATCAGGCTTAGCTGCTAGACTCCATTAAGATTAATAATGTTGGAAAGCAATTGGGTTAATTCGATAACAAAGAAGAGCAGGTACCAGTAGACCTATCGAGAGGAGATGCTGTTGCAGAGTTTCGGATTATTTAATAAAGAATCTGAATAGAATAGGAGTGGCAGACTCTCCACTCTGCAATTTGTGTAATTCTGAAGAAAATGTGGATGCAACGCATTTAAACTTACGCTCGTGCTTACAGGACAAGAGAAATATGATGCCACCAAATCGGGATAGTACTGGGCTGCTAGATCTATAATGGTAGAAACCGAAAAAGGGAGGCATAACTAAAAAAAAAAAATATGTTGACCCTAAAATAAGATAAATAAAAATGTTTAACGACAAAAAGAACAGAAAAAGGAAGATAAATTAATATATAAATAGGATAAATTAATAAATAGATTGAGTTAATTTATATACTAAAAAAAAAATATGTTGACCCTAAAATAAGATAAATAAAAATGTTTAACGATAAAAAGAACAGAAAAAGGAAGATAAATTAAAATATAAATAGGATAATTAATAAATAGGATATAGCATCCTATTAATAGGATAATAATAATAAGGGATTGATAAATTATTTGCCACTTCTATTAATTTGTTTTAATCAAAACTAGTTTCGAATGTTATACATTCATCTTCAGTTCAAGGTTTCATTGGATTATATCAAACACAAACCAGTACAAACTTTTCTGTTTGATATAATCCATTTAAACCTTGAACTGAAGATGAATGTATAACATTCGAAACTAGTTTTCAATAAAACAAATTTATAGAAGTGGAAAATAATTTATCAATCCTAATTAGATTGATCCTTTTATACCATCTTGCGGATGTCAACTGATAATAATAATAATTATATTATTGTACAATATATATATATATATATATATATATATATATATATATATATATATATATATAAATATATGATTGTATATAATAATTGTATTAATATATATTATTGCATATTATTTAATTGTCTTATTTAGTTTAATCGTAAAATTATTGTTTTCAGATATTTATATTGTTTTGTTTATTTGTAATTTGATTTTTGATTTTCCTTTTTTTATTATTTTGTGTATTGCAATGTTTATTTTTCTTTTAAATTTTTTAAATAATTATTATTCTAATCTAATTGTAACTGAAACATTTCCATGCAGGTAGTATAGCTGTTTCATGGAACCTGTAAGTTTTATAAATGCACGACCCTCCCATAGGGTTACTATATAAAAGAAAAAAAAAAAAAAAGGAAGATACTAAAATAAATAGAAGTGTGATAAGAGAAGGTTTAACATGCAAAAGATAAGCAGTTTTTGATAATGGACAATTAGTCCGAAGATGTCTTATAAAACTTCTTACATACTTGCATCCCTGCGAAATGTTATCAAGTCTTCATCAAGAAATAAGATTCTAACTAATGATTATAGTTGTTTATTTTTTATTTCGCCAACCACTTAAATCATTATTGCAAAACAAATAATATGGATAAACATGTAATTATGGATATTACACCATCATTGTATTGTATGTTTTTTAAATTATGCTTAGAGGGGGAAGGAGAAGGGAGCTATTAAACGTGTAAATAAGGTGAGATTTAATGAGTCCGAGCAAGTGTTATCTATTTGTAATTTGCACAAATATAACAGTATAATTTATTATATCATGTAGTTGTAATATGTACATAAGAGCACAGGAGAACTCTCGCAGAAGAGTGGTTCTTATAAATAGGTAACAATATTTTATTATATTAGGACTCAGATGGCCTTTTAACGTATAAATTATGAGATATGTAGTAATCCAATGAATATATGAGTATATAAAATTTTATGTACCGTAATCTGGTGCTTCTTGGGCCCATCCGAAAAAGGTTTTAGATTACTCTTAGGTGTCTTAATTTTGAAAATATAGACAATTCACAATCTCTACAACAGATAGCGGCACTTGTTCTCGAGGCGCTTTACCACGTTCCCGCAACTTTTTTCGGTTTAGGTGCAATTAGCCCTCTAGAGTCCGAGTAGCCCCCTAGGGTTCGAGTAACCCCGTAGGGTCCGAGTAGCTCCTTAGGATCCGATAGCCCCCTAGGTTTCGAATAATCCCGTACGGTCCGAGTAGCCACCTCAGGTTCGAGTAACTCCGTAGGGTCCGAGTAGCCCCCTAGGGTTCGAGTAGCCCCGTACGGTCCGAGTGGCCCCCTAGGGCTCATAGTTCATAGAATATATCATATATCGCTATGACCTATTGCCCAAGATTGTGGCAGATTTTAATATTTGGCAATAAACAAGTTATTTAACAAATGCATACATATATTTATAATTCAAGTTCCGTAAATTGTCACTCTCCACAAATCAACATTATTGTCATTATTAGTTTGGACCTGTGCCCCCTAAATAAAACGCCGTTATGTATTGTGTTTTAAAGTATGTTCCAGACTCTCCAAAGTGCAAGCACTGTTCATGTTCAGTTAATAAATGAATAATTAAATTATAACACGACCCATCAATATTTGCTGAGTGGAACAACTAGACCAATGTGTACAGAGTAACTATGACTGCTAAACACATATTGCAGGCAGTTGAAAGGTACATATTTCCCATACCATTTGACAGCCTAATTAAATTACAATAGGTCCTTGCATTACTGAAACATTTAATTACAAATTTAAACAAACTAATATATACGAATCGATTTGATGTTAAAATGAATTATTTTTAGCTCCTCATTTATGTCCTTTATTTTTATTTTTTAAATTAATTTATTATTTCATTTTGAAATCGACATTGTTGTGCATAAGGTAAACATCACCTGTACCATGGATTGTCTATAATAACCTGATTTAAGTTCTTAAAGGTAGTTGTGAAGGCATTTTATTAAAATTTATTAATTATCACGTCCAACGTTAGGAGGTATTTTTGCCTCATCTTCAAGGTCTTCATTACAAAATTATTAGCTCACATTTTTAAAATAAAATCTTAGTAAGTATTCTTCTTATATTAACATCATCTGTCTAAAATATATTTCGTCGATTATATACAGTCAAATATTTAAAAGTTTCAAAGGAATACTTACATGTGTATATTAGTTTTCATTATAGCAATAACCTCTCTCTTATAAACTAGATTTTATTTAACAAAATGTAAACTTATAAATTGTAAAATAAACTCTGTAATGAAAAGGCAAAAATACCTCGAAGCATTGAACGTGATATGAAAAATTCTAATAAAATGATGAGGAAGAATTTGTTTACAATTATCTTTAAGAATTTCACAATTAATTTTCAATAATAAATTAAATTATTATTTTATCAAAGTAAATTATAATTTCAAAACGTGAGTTTATTTCATTCTGTCACGGTTTGTTTTGCAATGCCTACTTCTGTTATGTAACTGAATCTCTGCATAAATCAATTGAAGAAGAAAGAACAACTAAATATTAACAAAATATTTTCAGGTATATAAAAGCAGTAAGTATTTACATCAAAGTTTTAAAAATATACCAATTTAGTTATATATACTAATCAGATATATCAATTCCAGTTTTCAGTATGGAGCATTATATAGTTCTGGAGTATGTAACTCCAGGATTCAAAATATTTATATTCAAGGACATAAATACACCGCTAGGCAGACAGACAGAGCTTGATGAAGAGGGACGTGCTATCAGAAGAGGCAGCTGGTAGAAGAGATAACACAATATAATCACTTTGATTCCCTAGCCCTGTCACTGTCCCTCAGATAATGCAATCCCATTCTCTTGTCTCTTTTTGAAAATTAGTATTGATAGAAAATAAACAAAATTTTAAAACACACTATTGATGTCATAGTGAATTCCATAAAATAATTCCAAAATTCCATGGCTGGATCATTTTGTTTTAAAAGTTTAATTTCAAATTAAAACATAAGCACCGAACTCTAAAACGATAATGAAGCTCCGACTTATTGATTTTTTTTCCACAATTATGGGAGCAATTCTCATTTCGATTGTTACCAAATGTTTCTGAAATAAATTCAGTCAGGTTGGTGAACAACTCGTAAAAGAAAATGAGTAGCTATTTATATCAAAATGCCGTTGTAGGTATAAAGATATGGTTCTCAAAGTGTAAAGTAAATCAATTAAATATTAAAGTATTATTTTTTATTATTTGTGAAGTTAAAAAGTTATCTTAAATTTGTAATGTAGAATTTTTGAAAACTAACGTTTTATAATTTATGTTAAAGTTACTATTTTACTGTTTATTAGTTGTATATAGTATAAACGGATACATATATCATAATGGCTTTTTAACTTAAATATGGCATATTATCACATTTGACATCAAAATCAGTTAAAATAAAGAGTTATAATTATAGTTTATTAATACAACGCTGCTCTTTTAAGTTATCTGACTCCATCGATAAATGATTACGTGAATAAAATAAAAATATATGAACTATAAATGCACATGAAAAAAAATATAATTCCATATACTTACAACCCATCATTATTAATAATTATCACACTATAAAATGGCGGTTATTCTTAATGATCAAGTTACACTACTTTGCTAGAGAATAAAGGTTTAAAAAGTTTCTGAAATATCGTTTCACTTCCTGTTTCAACATATTATTCATTTCATTATTCACCTGAACTCCCGCGTTCTCGCTCGGAATCCGAAGGAAATCAGGAGCATTAATTTGAGGGGAGGAAGTGTGAAAAAAATAAATGGGATATAAAAAAGGAGAACGGAAAGCCGCTTAAATGTGATATTGCTTTTCAGATAAATTACGAAAGAAAATTATCATACGATTAAACGAAAAAATGGTTCCACCCTTCATAATCCAATAAATAATATTAACACATTTACATAATAACATTAGTCAGTAATTATTAACTTAAAAATGAAAAAAATTACTAAAATTATTCAATATTCCGACTAGCATCCGAACTTCTGTTGGCTGGTAATGAACTAACATATCAGTTGAAGTTGAAGTTTTTGACAATTAGATTATAAGCAATAAATATGGTATAATAGATTCAATATAAATACATAAATGTTAACAAACAAAAACATAAACAATAGAAATTTGATCATTTTATTATAATTTGTCACATGACGTCCAACTTTTCCAGGTATTTTTGGCTCTTCATTACAACTTATAAGCTCACATTTTTTAAAATAAAATCTAGTTTGTAAGAGAGATGTTATTTGACTGATATAATCGACGAAATATATTTTGTATGGACGATGTTAATAAAAGAAGAATACTTACGATTTTATTTTTAAAAAAAATGTGAATCAATAAGTTTGTAATGAAGACCTTGAAGATGAGGCAAAAATACCTCGAAACTTTAGACGTGATTTAATAAATTTTAATAAAATGATTAGGAAGAATTTCTTCAAAACTACTTTTAAGAACTTAGATTAGGTTATTATAGGCAATGTACAGTACCTTATAATACACAGTACAGGTGATGTTTACCTATGCACAACAATGTCGATTTCCGATATATTACTAATAACAGTTAACATTATATTATTAGTATAGTTGATATATAAAATAATAATAAGCAAAGGCAAAGAATCATAAATTAACTTAAACAAATAAATATTAAGGACATGAGTATTTTACATCGGCTTTATATATTTTTATTGGTAATAAGTTCTGGGCTAACGAAAAATTAATGATAGATTTTATAAAGTGCTAATTGATTTCTATACTGCTCTTCTAATGAACATCCTTTATAGTTCTCTCTTTAATCTACTGAGACCAATATAAACTATTGGTGCTACGATCTACGAATACACACACAAAAAAGTATGGAAACCACGATTTAAATAAAAAGTACCTAATCAGACTTATAAGCGCTGTACTTATCTACATAAGTAACAAGAATTTACTCAAACATGTAATGACTGAGAAATCCCTATTTCGAGGTACCGTTTGGAAGAGATTCTTACTTAGAGTGTGCACGTGCACCTATAATTGTAGTATATATTACCATTAAGAATTAATTAAAAACCATAATTCTCATTAACAATTTTTTGTAAACACGTTCTAATCTAATAATAAAATAGTTTTTGTATTGTAGTGTTATAAATTTCTTTTGAGATGTGCTGTTGCTACGGATCCCAATGATAGCGACGGATCTGCGATTCAAATGATAACCTCATTAGTTTCCAGTGCGATTAGCATTAGCAGCGACCAACAACAAAGCACTGGGATTATCGCATTGAAATGAAGAATACTAAAACGAAGTCGCGGGCAACAGTTCAATAAATATCTACGATTCAATATCAAATGGCTCCGATAATATCACTCACTACATTTACAAAATTGGTACTCACTCACTTTGGAAAATGCGGTTAAATCGTGAAAAATCACAATATGTAACTTTCAAACTTCGACGAGACACGTGTCCACCAGTTTATATCGGCGACCACCAAATTCCTCAGACGGACACAGTATGTAACCTTGGACTAATATTCGACCGAAGGATGGCCTGGGGCCCACACGTCAAAATGGAAAAAAAAGGCTGAAAAAACGACTTAAATTACTATACTCTGTTTTTCCAAATCGTTAAAACTGAAAATTAGACAGTTCAATACATAAACATATAAGTATACATAAGCATAAACATAAGCTCAATACATATAAAACCAAAATGGACCTTTGCACACAGAATTATGGTTCAGTAAAAAAGACTCACTTACAAAAACTACAATATTTTCAATCCACAATTTTTAAATTAATAATAGAAGCTCCTTGGTACGTAAACAACAAAACTCTACATACCGACATACAATAACCAACTATCGACCAACACTTACGTACTCTTTATTCCCGTTTCTATGATAATCTTCACGGACATCACAACAGACTGATAGAAGATACGGCTACGGCTGACATGACCATTAGGAGAAGACTTAAAAGGAGCTGGATGAGAGATCTCCTTTCCTGAATTAGAGGATTGATTCAACACCGGGAAGAAGTGCTGCTGGGTACTATCTTTCCTCCTTCCACTTATATCTATTCTATCCATACATTTGCTTATTGTCACTCTATTGTTAGACAGGTGCGAACATACTGTTAAAAGATAAAAAAAAATATATATAAAAGCTCACTCTAGTACACTGATTCAAAACCTGTAGAGACAAGTCTTATCTGACACATGAGAACGTTTAGGAATGAGATGGAATTGAATTCTCTTAATTTAATTATAAACTTGTATTTATTCTGACGAGATACAAGCTGATTTCAAAATGACTTCATGGTATTATTTCTGAACCCTACAGTAAATTTTCCCATTACAAAAAATTGTTGCTGTAATGATTTTTTTCAACGAAAAATTCAATTTCCATTAAATCTGGAAGTTAAAGGAGATAAATTCCTGGCATTTTGTATTGTATCTTTGTATTTTGAACATATTAGATTATGAAACTCTGAACCCATTGCAACGTAATAAATGATAATTTAAATGCAATTGATAAACGAGTAAACTGAAGTGCACTAAGTAATTAATGTTGAAGCCTCGTAGCAAAACGGTCAATCTCCAAATGGATCATCTTCAAAAGAATTCCAATTAATGTAATATTTTAAAATCTAACTTATGCTCAAACTACTAATTAGCTGATTAATAAGTTGTCATTGTATTTACATATATATTTTATTAGATTTAGCCAACATATCTTAAGGTAAAAATGGGAGGAAAAAAGATACCTGTTGAAAAAAAAAAAAAAAAAATAGAAGGCTGTAGATGTTGCGATCGATAGGCTGGGATATCCGACATTTCACCCCGACTTACCCCGACATTGGGTACATCGGATAAGGAAGATACCCTTAGCTCTGAGAAGGGCAGAAGTGGAAGCAGTAAATCCTTCTCCAATAGCAGATCAGAGAGGAGGGGGGTAATAAAAAATAATGGCGATGCTAAGGACGATAAGTTAGACCACTCCTAACAAGGATCCTGGATTTCGATCTACAGCATCCAATTAACTCCTTCGGCTCTCCCTAACATTTCTTCATTTTCGGATTTACAATAAAAATATTTATTTCGATGTAGGGATCGTTATGAGGGTACAAGGGACTGACATGGCCTTTAAGAATAGTTATATAATTAAATAAAAAAATTATTCTATTTATTGGAGGGAAGAGGGGAGGGAGGTTTGCTTTAACGGTTGCTTTTTTTCAGAGTTTAGTCCGTGAATAAATTAATTAGAAAGTCCCTCAAATTCGAAAAATGGAAAGGAATGTTTGAAAAGTTACAAAAACGTTTATTGAATTTATTCATCTTAAATATAATGTAGTATATCCAGCAAGTGATCTAATTCTTACATATTCTTTAAATGCTTTCGAGATAAAGAATTTCAGGACCAAACGCAGCGAAATGGCCACAGTAATTTAATAATATTAGAAAAAATATTGTTTATGATAGCTCTACACTGAATAAAATGAATTTCAGATTCAGTAGGACTTGTACCAAGGTAACAAATGAATTTCATTTACCAACATGTAAGATCAATTTGGCTTATTGCTCTCTGATTGACAAAATGTCAAAGGTTTAAACTTTACTAAATAATGAAACACAATTAGATTTGTTAAATAGTTTAAGCACTTAGGGATACAATTAGAAATATAATTTATTCTATATCGATTAAATCTCTGAGCTTAAAATGATTTTTTATTTTATTTCGATTTATTTTTATCATATTCTTTCTAATTTTTATATTATTTCATTATTATTTATTTTGTAATAAATAAGTATAATATTTTCGATAATTAATGACTGCCTAATTGCTTACTTAATTTTTTCTATAATTTTAAAATTTATATTCTAACTTATTTTATTTAAACTTCAAGACTAGTAACGCGGCTGGGTGAGAAGCGCTGGGATCTATTGGGGCTCTGCTTTGCCATCCACATGTGGGAGAAAAGCATGGTTTGGAGTTTCCTAGGCAGATTTTAAATATTGTATATCTATGAATATGTACAAGATGATTTGTTTTATTTTTACTTAACATAAATTTTCTTGGTTGTTAACATATTTTGCTATTATTTATTCATCTCTCTATTTCTTTCCAGTTATGATGTATATATTTTTTAATTATTGTTATTTATTTTTATGTCATTTCATTTATTTATTTATTTTCATTTTGTACACATGGTATAAATGGTTTCTTACAGCACTGATACCTATTGCCCTTGAGCGTGACAGCTTGTATTATTTCGCAATAAAAATTTTTATCTCTCAATAGTATTTTATTTAATCTTAAATATCAATACATGTTTAGTGAATTTTTACCTGGATACTACATGTATGACTGCATTTATGCATACAAAACCAATCATCAGTTATCATTAGAACACAGAATGAATAGTAAATAATATTAGTCTGAGTGTATCCTGAATATTTCAAGTTCGAACTAATAAAGAAAAGTAATATGTACAGTTTTCTTTTAGACGAAATTGGCTATTTATATATTATTTTTTTTCGCATCTTAATTCAACCAAGAGTCCGTCAATAACCCAACAATTAAACATCAAGCTAAACTTTTCTGGATAGCTTCATAATATCAAGTCTTATAACAATGGAATATAGTTGAAATATGCGGGATAATAATTAGCAATAGTTAACCGTGATGGCTATCTTAAGACCGTAAGAAGAATGTCCTTTTTCTTGGTCCGATTAATACCTAAAAAGAGCTTCAATTTTTTTTAGGAGTTCCAAAAATTAGCCAGGACACCTTTATTATCAACGGACTAAATCGCGAATTCGATCTGTCGGACTACCACGCTATCAAAATAATTGTAGGATTGAGATTGAAAAAAAAAAGAAGAAGGTTTATGATCATTAGTCATTTTATTGTTATAATATTGTGGGGTGGCCGAGCGGGTTAACGCGCTTGTAAAAAAAAAAAAAAAAAAAAAAAAAAAAAAAAAAAAAAAAAAAATATATATATATATATATATATATATATAATACAAACATACCACACATATATAAAGAATATTATTACTACGAAGGAAATAATATAAATCAATTTCCGTATTAAAAAGTAATAACAGAGCCTACACAAAATATTAAACCTTATTACTCCCGTTTTCCTGGGCTTGCTTTGAATACTTCATTGAGTAAAATGAATTAATGGGCGACCGCCTTTCGATTCCCAGTACCTTTTAAAATTACAATTTCCGTATAATCATATTTTTTCTTGATAGAAATATTTCTACCGCTTGCGTTCCATTGCGAAATAAAACCAATACTTGAAATAATTTAATTTTTTTCGATCAGGGTTCCTGGAATTCAATGGGCACGATGTTTTTTGAGCAATAAATGCTTTTAGAATTTCAAATTTCTGGTAAAATGATTTACTTTTATCCTAAATCAGGATATCGCGGGTAATCTCCTTTTTATTGCTATCAGAGAAGGAGAAATATCTAAAAGGCATTAAAAAAAAAAAAATTCTAAAATATATGCAAGTATTTCACACTTTTTTCTTCTGTTATATTTTCACACCCCACTTTTTTCTTCAGTTATATTTTTTATTATATAGGAGCTTCCTTTGTAATGCTGTGCTTACAAATTTGTGAATATCTTGCGTAAAATTTAAACAACAATTTTTCATAAAATTTTTTTTTTTAATAAACATAAATTTTTTAATTTAGGTGATTCGTTCGAAAACAAAAAATTACATTAGTTCCTAAGCGAAGCAAACATGAAATGAGACCAAGACGAAAACACTGGATTAAATGATAACTGTAAACAATCAATGTGTCTTTTATTTACATTCTCGGGTTTGATCTTTGGTCTACTTCCTTAAAATATCATTATTTTATAAAATAAAAAATTAATTAATCAAAAATAAGGTTTTGAGCGCGATTTGACTACAAAGGTACCTGCCTGTGTGCAGGCTCGAATCCAGCCAGGACGGATTGAAATTTATTTCGTGGCGGGCCCACAGAGTGAATCTCGACCATCTCAGCCAACTCTGGTTAGAATAGTCCGTCCAGTTTCCCTTAATAGGAGTTGGAAAGGACGTTAAGCACCGATAAAAAAAAAATAATAAAAAAAAAAGAGCAAGACCTAAGAGTAGACCTAACCCTTCCATAAATTTGCAACTACCAAATTAAATTTGAGCAGATCAAATTACTTGAGAGCAAACACAGGATGCACCATTGAAAATAAACAGCTGGAATAAACTTACAAAGATTCCTTTATGATGACGCGATAAATGGCTTAGTTACTAAAATAAATATTCAGTTCACATCCGCATGATAAATAAATTGGTATAGATTAAATAGAGTATTTGGTATAGATTAAAATAAATATTAATTGACTCACCATGCAGAGCCTTGAGGTACGCCTTCCCAGCATTGATCATCTGCCGGGCTCCAGGATTGAACTTGTCAAGGATGTTCTGGAAACGAGAACAAATGAAAAGTTAGTGTTATCAATAATTGAAGGTTTTTATAAATATTATGTGCCTTTTTATAAATATTATCATTTTTTAATTTAAAAATATAAAAAAATTCTTATCGTAAAAACTAAAACTGTGTAGTGGTAAGTGGAGTCGGTCGCAGAGCTGGCCAAGATAGGAGTGCCTCTGCTGGAGGCCAATAAAAGTTAGGAGATTCCAGCGGAGAGGAGAATGAATACCAAACAGCTTTTTATCACGAGAGAGCAGGCTAAAAATTTAGTCTTTCTGCCTGGGGTTAGATTGCCAACTGGTATGAATTAACTCAGTAATGGCCACTTAAATAGAAATTGTTGTTTCTAATCTATTTTTGAGTATATTACCTCAATGTTTCTCTTTAAGTGAGGAAATATTGAATTTTAATTTATTTGAGTTAGATTTATACTTATTTTAAGCTTCGCCTTCCCACCTCTCTTCGTTTATGTGCCTAAGATTATTTAGTATGTACAGCATAAATCAAAAATTTTGCCGTCGATCGTTTATACAATGATATGAACAAAGTTTCGCATTGCTATTGGAGGTTTAGTCGTTAACTGATGATCCTAGAGAAACAAAAAGACTAGAGAAAACCAGAATTAATTTTACTGTTTTATTAAAGGATGAGTGATAAGCATTTTATATAGAATTGCCCGCCCCAAATTTATATAGAATTGCCCGCCCCAAATTTATATAGAATTGCCCGCCCCAAATTCTGCTGTAACAGGATAATTTTTCATTTTTATATTGTAATCCTCATATAAGATTGAAACGACAAGAAACTTTTTGTAAATTCCAATATTTACTTGACCGACGCTCTAAAATTCCAATTTACAACAAAAAGTTCAAAAATATTACCATTTCAGGACTTAAAACCCAAAATTCTTAATTCTACATATTAAATATGTCACAAAGTAAAATATCTATGCTGCATATATGACCCGGAATAGCTATACATCCTTATATCACAAAACCACTTGATCCTAATATTCCATCCCGATAAACCTCCGAGGAGCCTGAAAAAAAATGGCGACGAGACCTCCTTAAGTAAAATAGTCATTTTAGTGCTTACAATAGGTGGTTACTTCACAAACCATTTTTACGTGATAATATTACGCATCCACATTTACGTATAGCTTTGTTACTGATGTGAATAAAATATATATATGTATATATTTTATTCACATGTAAACAGTAGAATTGTACACAGTTTTTTCAATAAGTATTTTTCGAAATAAATAACATTATCTCCTAACATTAACATTGAAAGAATTAAGGTCAATACAATAAAAAAGCTGAAATAAATATTATTTATTTAACTTAAAAATTTCGGTCGAAATTTTCCACCCTCTAAATTCTGCCCATCGAAGAAAGTGACCACTTTGCCCCTTCGCTTTCGCAATGCAAATTTATAAGAGAATATGGGAAGGATGATATTGCCAGCTTGAAAGAAAACCGACAGAAATAAAAAAATAACGATTATCCAACTTTTATAATGTAAACTGTAAAACTGTAACCATAATCAACGAGATAATTATTTCTACTGATGAAGAGGGATACAAAAATATCCATTTTTAAACAAAATTGTCCCAGATTAAAAAAATTCGGTCTAAAATTATCTATGGAATAAAAAGTATCTTACACTACTGCCTCCAAGCATTTACTTGCAAATGGGTTCTATAAATTATTTATACAAATTTCAGATAAGGAACCAGATAAAAACTTCAAGAGCAGTATTCTCAAATATACAGCTTTGTGAGCTATGTGGGTTTTCTTCCAAGCTAGCAATGTGTGTAATTATGTGTTGTCTTATCCTGCAGTAATTAATAAACCAATGAAAAGTTTGGAACAATTTAAAACTATTTTGACCTTTATTAGGATTCTAGTTATAAGAGTCCAGCGACTTAACCACTGGACAATGTAAATAACTTTTGAGTTTTCATCACATTTAAAAAATAATAAAACGATAGATGTTTATTGATTTAAGGTGAAATGTGATTTATATAAATGAATGAAGGCTGAAAATATTTTACCACAAGTTCTTTTATTTGGATGCTACGTTTCGGCCTTAAAGCCATCCTCAGGCATCTCTGAAAAGCTCCTTATTTAGGTTATTCACAACATAATTTTCATATAAATATTTTCAGCCTTCATTTATTTATATAAAACAAGTTTAAGTTATATAAAAAAGTTTAACACACTTATTTTATTTAAATTAATAAAAAAATTAATTATAATTGACAATTTAGACAATAGATTTCTCACAAGGTGAGCAAAGATTAACTTTCCTCCTACCTAATGAATGATAATTTACCACAGTTATTAACGAGAACTGTAACTTGAAGGTATATTTTAAATTAGCCATATTTTATAATTTTTTTTTCTCAGAAATTATTTTGGAAGGGAGAATTTTTCCCCTTTTCCCCTCAGTAGATCCGACACTGACAATGATACATTCTCACAGATTCTTATCCTTTAAATATTCTCCATCCCCTCTACACTCCTTTTAGTATATTAACCGCTACATCAAAAAATGTAGAAACATTCTTCTGAAATGGCGGAGGGAAGAATATCACAGCCTAATTTTTGTTTCTTAATTATCTTTTTGTCACGTAGACATGAGGGTACTCAGGGTTCCAGCCAGGTTCCCCTTTTATTATGTATCTCCAACCCTTCAAAACAGAGAAAGTCTCATAGACTCCGAAGGCAGTGTAAGGGCTAAGATGGCTAAGACGGGCTAACAATTCACGCCGTAAGTAAAATTACGCCTTTACACAAGTTATTATAAAGAAAAGTTTTATTCCTAAAGGGCATACAATGGGCAATTAACTAATGATAGACAAGAAAAGATGAAAATTAAGAATATAAAGTAAAATACTAGTTTTTTGTCCTAAGGCTAACATTAGGTATGCTCATTATTCAGAAAGGACCCATACCGTACGATTTACAAAAGCTACGAGGGGAATATAAACAGAAGAGGGGTTTGACATGGGTCGGGGATGCAATTTGGCCGAAGAGGAGATGTTCCTGGTGAATGGAGCTTGAAATAGGGGCAGGGGATCGCCGAGACCACAACTTCCAGCTAAATCACCTGGAACGCATACAGACTCCAGTGGACTTGAGCGGTCCTTCCTCTATAAGACGGCCTTTGAGGAATCATTCCTATATCAAACCTGATGAACAGGGAAGGTGACGAAATGAAACTTAGATGGTAATAAGATACAGCCTCCAGTTTTTATAAAAGGGCATTCCAAAATTTCCAGACAGATAGCAAAGCTTTTGAATCAAAGTGACCGAAAGGTAAGTTAAATCCTTAGAAATCTTAGGAAATCAACTTTATCCTTTTACTTCGGTATCCTAACCAAAAATATCATCCAGATGCACTAGAGGAAAAAATGGAATCATGTAAAAAAAAAAAAATTGTAAGATGACTGAATACTTTAGGTTTATTTTTACTTTGTTTAGCATACGTCCAGGCTTATCAGTGCCTGTTTGTTTTCATCCCGATCCACACTTGGGAAGACAAAATCATCTGCAAACTTGGAATCACTAGGTATAGGAGAAGCCAATTCATTTCATCCTGGTATCAAATTGCAGCAACGAGTAAGTGCTACCAACGTTTGACATTTAGAATTAATTGTTCACAACTATTCCCTTTAATATAAAAAAGTTTATTACAATGTTTGCAAAAGTAATAGCGACTTTAATTTCATTAAAATTCGAACAAACGTTTAACAAAAAAAATCAGTTTATTCTTTCTGGTGTTATCTTGCAGCCCGAGATGTGATGCAGGCGCTTGGTTTTCAAGAGAAACCTCCAAATTTTTGAGAGCTCTATGAAGAAGTATTGTCCGTTAAAGATTCTTTTTTTATATTAGTTACTATGAAATTAGAATATATTTTACTCTGAAAGGGCGCAAACGTTTAAAACACTGTAATATAATACATACAATCAAAATTTATGGTAAAATATACTCTACATAAAAAAAAAGTTTCACACTGGATTTCTGACCGATAGTGAGGTGATATTGTAAAATGAAAGAAGCTTGTAGAGGTTGTTTGTGAGATATAATATGGGAATGATATTAAAAATGTTACTTGTATATCTATGCCAATCCCTATTTTTATCCTAAATAGATGTGCTGCCTATTGTAAATTAGGAAATATGTGATGGTCGATTTTTAACAGATTTAGCTCATTTTTTTTCAGAATTATTTTAATTTTCCTGAAGGATTAAAGTTCCAAGTTCTCAACTCCTGAAGAAAAGATAAAGAAGAATTGAGAGGAGGCAATATCGAGACAACACCCTCCCCCAAGCTGAGGACACCAGTTGGCAGTAAAAAGGGCTACGAAGTTTGAGAAGTCAAGTTGGCGAATCAGTCCCTCCCCCCTCCCCAGTCAAGTTGGCCGCCTTCATTGTCAGCTAACTTAGTTCCAACTGGCAACTCTCGTCTCTTCCCCACTTTGGAATAGCCAAGCATCATCCTGAGGGAGTCCTCTCTCTACCTTAGCGGGAAGATCGAGAACTAGGGTAACCCGAATGGAAGAAAAGTAAAGTCACAAGGAGCTCCTTTATTGGGTCGCAGAATGCTAATCTAAACTTTGCCTGTCCTGGTTCTATACAGGTGGAAGATAATGAGCGAAAACTATATGAAGTTAACACAAATAACCTCTTTCGTCCCGATCTCATTGGCCAGCGTGATGAAGTTGTTATGGGGAGGGATAACTATTTGAAGTTAACACAAAAATCTTTTTTGGCTCCGATCTCTTTGTTGTGGGGAAGATTATACTACTTCTTTACAATATTAATAGATATAGATTAATCATTTGGAATTTCGATTTATCGATACATCGATGTTGATATATATGTACGTATTAGTATGTTGATGTCGTTTTTTGAAAAAGCCGTAAGCGCCATTTAGCAAACTTTGCAGGAAACACATGAAACTTTTTCCCCAAGTAACAATATATTTTTTTTAAATTTTATTCTTATTGTATAGAGAAGGACTTTATCAACCTGGCAAAACTTTTATAATTACAATATATTTTAAAGGATTCTAGCACTGGTCAAGGCAAGAGTGACGACTGAGAGTCGTTAGTATTTGGTGCTTAAGTCATCAATATTCGATTTTAAGCCCATTTCCATTTTTTTTTCGATATATCGTGAGCGGGAATCGATAGAGGTGTTTACGTCCCAAAATCAATTGAAACCTAATTTTTTCAAAAAACGACATCGTTCTATGTAGGACATGTCTGAATCTTTTTTACTTCCTTTTACGAAGAAAAGAAAGTTTTGTAATCGCGAAAATTTTCGGTTTTCAGATTCAACGGAAATATCCATTTTGACCATCCCTGAATCCATTTTTACTACTTTCGTCGTGGCGTCTGTACGTACGTTCGTTCGTATTTCGCATATCTCAAAAACGGTTAGCCGTAGAAAGTTGAAATTTTGTATTTAGAATCGTTGTAAAATCTAGTTGTGAACCACTTCCCTTTTTGGTCACTGCTTGAACACCGGAAGTGGTACTTCACTAGAAGGTCATAATGGATTTCCATCAAAAATTATATTAGAATACTTTGCAAAACTTCTCAAATTTAGTATTTATAACTTATATATTGATTTAAATGACATAATAGATTTTGGTCTAAATTGGAAAACCGGAAGTGGTACTTTACTTGAAGGTCATATTAGACATTCATCTCAAATTTGGTAAATAGGACTTTTATATTGATGTGAATGTATTTACTGTATTTTGGTTAAAATTGGTGAGCCGAAAAGAGTACTCTACTTGAAGGTCATAATGAGCTTACATCAAAAATTTTATTTAAATTAAATACATAAATCATATGTTTCGGTAATAAAGGTTGCAAAAGCAATTTGGTTTCCAATCCAATTAAAAATTTTTATTACTTGTTTTAAGTGTTAAAATTTAGTGCAAAATACTGGTTTTCCTTCCCATTTGTGTGTGTGTGTCAATAGATGGATGTCTCGACGCCGAGTGTTGTTTTTGAGATACTGCGATCTTCGGAAACTAGTAACCAATTCTGGATCACTTTTTGAGCCACCGATTTATAGTTTAATAGGCGTACAAGGAAGTCATATGTTTTCCACATCAGATATTTTTTTTTATTTTAACTAATGCCCTAACATGTCTGAAACTATTTTTGATTTGGGTTGGGTTTTAAATTCTAATTTTAGGTTTTAAAGTTGAAATTGTATCAGATTCAGACGAAACTCTTCATTCTGTGGGAGTAGGACCGCTATTTCTACACTGCCATAGTAATAACACAAAGCGAATCAGGAGTTTAAAGAAAAGATTTAACTAAATTAATAAAAAACGAGCAAACTGAAATACAAACTCAAGTAGAAAAATGGGTAACTTGGACGTAGATGGTTTAGGTTTTAAGGCGAAAAACCTAATGTTACATAAACACCTATAAATTTTTTTCTGCAAGTTACGTGAAGATGTACTAGACTTAAGTTAAAAGAGTGAATGACTTCGGAAAGTTCAACCTGAGAGACAACACTGCAGTAATGTTCACTGAGAACTAAAGGCTAATGAGCTTCATGACTGATTGCCTTCTCAATTTCTAAGATCCAATCGACTTCCACCCCTCAATATAATTATCGATTTATCATAAGCAACGATCCAGTTTCCTGTAATTAACCAATCGAGCAACAGGCGAGTCAATCGAGGCTTCGTCTCTAGTGAAAGGAGATGCCTAACTCGTAATTAATTGATTTTATTAAAAAAAATTGGCATTCTCTATGAAGTAGCTGATCTTTACAGTTTAGCATATCTGCCGGAGAAATTTTTATTTATTTATTAATTATTATTATTACTTCTTTTTTAAGGGAAAAGGGTAGCATAAGTGATCAATAAGTGAATCGGTACCGGTCAAATCCAGTCTGGGGATTTACTTTTATTACGAGACAGATCTGCATGATAAATCCCGATCTTCCTCCTCTGGCTAGAATATAGGTAGTTGGTAAACTGAAGGACGACCCTTCTTTTCTGCCTAGTTGAATTACATTGCATTATTATTGCGGCGCAACAACCCGGTGACGGTTCTTGGCCTCCACCAACCGCCTCCGCTAATCGTCAGGATCCTGTGCAGTTGTCGTCCAATTCCTGACACCAAGGATGTCCCTCGAGTCCGTTACAACTCCGTCGATCCACCTCAGTTTAGGCAGCTCTTTTCCTTGTCCGATGGAGCGGCTTTGTAAGCATTCTCTTCGGTATTTTATTTTACATCATTCGTGCCAGATGTCCCGCCCGTCGCAATCTTCCTAATTTTAAAATCTGTACGATGTACAGGCTCTATAAATGCTTGGTAGACTTCCTCCGTCTTCTCCAAATCCCATCCACGAACACCTCCATCAAACATCCTTCGGAGGATCTTTCTTTCGAAGATAAGGAGATCTAGTTCATTAGCTTTTGATAGAGTCCAAGTTTCTGAGCCATATAGCAGAACAGGACGAATCAGGGTTCTGTACAGATGGAGTTTAGGCTGTCTAGAGAGAATGTGGCCGATGAACTGTTTTCTTAGCCCAAAGTAACATGTGTATCAATCACGTCACTAATATAGCATTCTCTGCAGAAGCTCGAGCAGAAGCCTTGAGTGGAGAAGTTCGTAATTGCCAAACAGGCCTCAAGACCACTTCCTTTCCAAGCTAAATACTATAGAATCTTCATATTTATATTCATATATGAATCTTCATTTATATATATATATATATATTTTCGTTCATTGTCATTACTGAAGCTGTAACAAAGATCCGCATTAGACGATCAAAGTCCTAAGGCTTAACTCGCCGATCCCCGGACTGGCAAGAGCACAAATACATGAATTTATATTAGCCTCATTGATATGGCTGCCGCGGGTAGGCCAAAGGGAGGGGGTACTATAAGGGGAGTACTATACATAATAAGCTGGGGTTAACCCAGATATTCTTTGATACCCGTTTATCGTAAAATCATCTGATTATCATGGCCCTGCAAACAGCTGTTTTTGTATATAATATAAAAACAAAATTATGATAAAATAGACCGCTTCCGAGCTATAATGTTTTGGTGCATTAGGAACACAGCTGAGCGTAGGATATTTAGTATAAGCTGAGCTAAATTTAAATCTGATATCCTGCAGTTAAATGGATCCATTTAAAACATATTATAACTATAAATATGTGTGTGTGAGTGTGCGTGTGCGTGTGCGTGTGCGTGTGCGTGTGCGTGTGTGTATCGACGTCGTTTTTTTTTAAAAAGGCGTAAGGGCCATTTAGCAAACTTTACATGAAACGATTTTTCTCCAAATAACATTACATTTTTTTTTAATTTTATTCTTAATTGTATACTGCAGGAGTTATTAACGTGGCAAAACCTTTATAATTACAATAAATTTTTAAGACTTCTAGCACTGGCAAATGCCAGAGTGACGACTGAGAGTCGTTAGTATTTGATGCTTAAGTCATCAATATTCGATTTTAAGCCCATTTCCATTTTTTTTCTCGATATATCGTAAGCGGGAATCGATAGAGGTGGTGTTTACGTCCCATAATAAGTTGAAACCTAAATTTGGAATTTTTAGCGATTGAGCCTTTTTCAAAAAACGACGTCGATACATATTTATAATGAAAGTAACGCGTAAATAGCGGTTAATTCAAGTGACATTATAAATAAATATTGTGAATGCAAACATGGTTTGATAATGATTGCGGAGAGAACATTTGCGATATTTGGGAAAGTCGTTGGGATCCGAAAAAGCCAATTTTAACAATCTCCAACTTCAAATCCGTCGAATTGGTTCAATTGTAATAAAATAAACACCGAATAAACAATAATAAACACCACAGAATCATAAACACCTTAAAATGTGTCTACGTAGGATATTGATCTTGTACATTCCTGTTCAAAACTTTTAAAACTGGGGTTAAGATAAAAAAAAAAGATCGGATTCAAAAAATTCGATCACTAAATTTTCTCTTACTATATTTTTAATTTATATATAAGTAAAAGTAAAAAAACACGCCCGAATATGATGAAAATACTTGGTTCCTCTTTGAAAAGTTAGGATTTGGCAGTTATTTGGTTTGATACTTTTATAATCCCGGGTTTTATAATAAACAATTTGCAATCGTTTGCACACTGTGTTAAATATGTTTATTATAAACATTATATGATATTGTAAAATTTTCTAGATCAATTAATTTGTGTAATAGTTGATTCGCGTTTGCATATCAAGGTCGTTTTTCGAAAAAGGCTCATCAAATTTGTTCATGAAACTATTTTTCACCAAATTAAAATATATATATATATATATATATATATATATATATATTTAATTTTATTCTTTATTTTATACATAGAAATTTATTATGTTGAAAAAACCTTTATAATTACAATATACTTTTAAGGCTTCTAGCACTGGTTGAGGCAAGGGGGGGGGGGGACGACTGGGAGTCGTTAGTTTGGTTGTTTTGATGTTTTTAGGCACAAAACATCGACGTCATTAGCGCCCGATACGTATAATCAGACTGCTGCAGGAATTAAGGATGTTAAAAATATATGTATATAAAAAAAAATATATACACACACAACATATATATGTATGTATATGTATATATATATATATATATATATATATATATATATATATATATATATATATATATATATATATATATATACACACACACATACACAAAAATAGGGTTTGTCAGAGTCGTCGAGTACAGAGTCGTTAGTATTTAGTGCTTAGGTCATCAATAGAGGATTTTTAGACCATTTCCAATTTTTTTTCGATACATCGTGAGCGGTAATCGATACAGGTGGTGTTTACGTCCCGTAATAAATTGAAATAAAAATTTCGATCTTTTGGCGCTTAAGTCATTTTCGTCATTATGTCGATCGAATCGACTCACAATAAGAATCGTGAAATACAATTTAGATTTTGTAAAATGGCTTATAAAATGGATTCTTCCACATAAGTTTTAGAGTTAAATAAGCTAAAATATATGTTAGCTGTTAACAACTGTATTCTGTAATGTCAATATTATCAATGTGACTCAGAGCTAATAAGAAGTTTTTTTACAACTCAGATAGCAGTTAGGGATTTATAAATTATTTGCAATTTCTATAAATTTGTTTTATTGAAAACTAGTTTCGAATGTTATACATAAATAAATATCTCCAATAGTCCAATCTTAAATTTATTCCCATCTATAACAGAAAAAACAATTACTCACCGGCATTACTGGAAAAACCTCGACCCTTAAACCGTTTACCTCTAAACATGCTACCTACCTTTCGTTCATTGTCAGTTCAACGCGAGAAGAAACCAGTGCAAACTTTTCAGTAACATGTATTTGATTTCTTGTCTTAATTAAATTCATAATTCATAAATGTTTTTTTATACTGATTTATATAATTTAATATGTATAATAATACCAACTATATTATGAATTGCTTATTTTTGAATTTTTTGTGTGTTTTTAGAACTGAGGATGAATGTATAACATTCGAAACTAGTTTTCAATAAAACAAATTTATAGAAGTGGCAAATAATTTATCAATCCCTAATTATATTGATCCTTCTATACCATTATGCGGATGTCAACTGATTAGATAGCAATCATTAAGCCGAAGGAAATAATGGAAAAAAAAAGTTAAGAAAATTCCACAAATAGTAAAATACAGTAAACATACCAGTAGCAGTAAATATATAAATATAATTTGGGTTAACGATTTCCAATGTACGAATCGACTCATGGGTCATGAATCCGAGTTCGATTAACCCCACCGCAGTCGATTTATAATCGATATATTTGTATACAAAACAGGGAGAATACGCATTACCTGCGATATATCCCGCCAAGTTAGTTCCCACTCCCAAGTCGATCCTAAAGTAAGCAGAATAATTAAAGCGTTGGTCGGGGCCATTGAAGGTTTTGAATCCATTTTGCATCCCAGATGGCGGAAATTTACCTCCTTCATGAATAATGCGGGGGTTTTGAAATTCAGACCACTTGATATTTAGACTCTATTATCGCGTTTCCTCTAGCTTACTGCCGATTTAAAATTTAGACCTTCCGTATTCATTAGAATAATTGAGACAAGTCTGATAAAATTTATAAAATAGAAAAGAACCAAAAGTTCTGAATAAAATTTGTATTTTATAAATTAATTTATTTATTAGGAAATTCTGGTTCTATCAGCAATTAAGGTAAATACGTTATGGTGATAAATGTTCACATTAATAAAATATAAATAAATTTGTATAAATAGTAAGTTAAAATGAAATATAGTAATAATAATAAAATAAAATAAAAAATCTAAATTATATCCATACTTATTTACAATATTTACACTCCGCCTGAGTACTCCGAACCAATTCTCCTTCCACGGGTGAGGGGTAAATCAGGGTCCTAGGAGATCTCACTGGTTCTCTTTAGCTGTTCGTTGCCTGCTCCTTAAATAGGCTTTCAAAAAACCGTATTGTATCTAAACCATCAACTTTATACGCTCATTTAATTATTCCAAGCGACGATTGATCATCTGTGAGCATGAGATAATCATTTTTATTACTAGTTGTATTCAATTTTAACATTATACATATTTTTCTTGTTCAACGTTTCTATTGCAGATTAGACTAAAAACGTTTTTCATGAAGGGTCTTGAAATATATTCCGGACAGAGAGACAAGAAGAAAGGGCAGAGATGAGGACGATATTGCGCGAGGAGTCGAATGGAGACTACCAGGCCGGGTTGTTATGGCACCATTGCACTCCCCGGCAGATGAAATATGTCCAGAAGACGTCTAGAATACTGACTAGCAGAAAAACAGAACGCCCGAGAATATGTCGGATTTCAGATTCGGAAACGGAATCGGTTATTGGAATCTCTCATGGTGAAAAGAAAAAAATAAGAAAAGGAATTTTTGATTTTTTTAAAAATATAGAAGTCATATTTAGTAAAATATATAATGAGTACTTAAAAATAACAAAATGAATTAAACAAATAGCCTAGATTTACTTTAAAAAAAATCATAGGATTGAGTGAATATAATTCCATGAGTAAAACTAAATAATTAATTAATAACAGATTAGCCCCTAATTAAGATTATAAAGTTTATGATTAGAGACAAATCGTCCATTTAATTAATACACCTACTATCGAGTGATATATGTGATACATAAATGTTTTCAATTAAAAGACTCGATCCTCTTAAGTTTCTTAACTAAACATTGTTTAGCCCAAATAGAGCATCTTTAGGATTAAAAAATTAGTATAAAGTTTTATTCTTGAAAAAAAATTACTTAATTAGGTATTATACTTCGTGTAATTATAATATGCAATCCAACAAAATAAAATTATCGATCAATTAAATTAACTTTCAAAATTAATAAGAACAAAAAATATATAATTTAAACCACTTAATAGAGACTGAAATATAAAAAAATAAATCCTAAACTCATGTCAAAAATCAAACCTTCTAAACGACTAAGACGTGATACATAAAAATTTGCAACCCTTTAACTAAATTAAGAGGGGCTGTAGCGGCGCGCAAAATCTTGAAAACTTTATAAAAACATTTGGGCATGCCGAAATTTTGACTGAAATCCACACTCACTTCTATGGCATTGTTCTCCCTGAAACACAGCCATACCTAACGAATAGATTCAAAAAATTATCTGCTAAGATCAGGTTAAAAAAAAAATCTAACCTAAACTAATCTTAATGGCAAAATGTTGTTTATTATCTCGATAAGAAGTGAATAACCAGAAGAAAAAAAATTAAATATATGTTTTTCTGACTATTCACTTCTAAGATGAGAAATTTTCTCATAATCTTATTTATATATATATATATATATATATATATATATATATATATATATATATATATATATATATATATACTTTTTACTCAAGGACTTAATTAAACAAAAAACCATGAACATGATTATAGAAAAAAAAAAAAGAAAGAAATAGAATTCACGATTATACCTGTGAAAATGGAATTGGGCTCATTTAAATTCTAGTTAAGCTCGACCAAGCTATTCTAGCAGAGGCGTTCTATAGCTCCAATAACAGGGAAAATTTTCATGCATATAACTTTACTGCTTTACCTTGCACAGTATGAAAGGTTCTTATCGCCGGCAAGAACAAAAAAATAATTTTTTTTTAACAATAGAGGCTATTTTTTTTAAAATTATTTATAATTTAAGGTAACCACTTTGAGAAGGATAGGTTCATTTTATTGTTGCATTAGTGGAATAATTTCTTGCTTATTTATCAATATTCCTTTATTATTTTTTGCTACATCGTTCCATCAACTTTTCAGAGTACTCTCCAATTCTCAAGATGTTCTTTCTCACACAGCAGGGAAACTACATGTAATACACACTCATAGCAATATTTTTAAAGATATAAAACTTAGTTTTTCTGGTTAAATTAATTGTATTTCTTAACAGACAAAATCAATAGCGATGGATCTATATAATAGGAGTAGAGAGTTTAAAAAAATAACACCTTGAGAATCGTACTCCGAAACGTTGGTGGAACGATGTAGCAAAAAATAATAATGGAATATAGAGATAAAAGGAAAAAATTATTCCACTAATACAACATTAGAATACTCCTTCTTCCCATTATTAATATAAAATACATAGAGTTCATTTTATATTATTTCACGCTATGTAAATAATTAAGGTTGGTAAACTACTGCGTCATAATCACAAATTTATTTAAAAAAAAAGAAATATGTGAAACAATTAAAAAAAAAATACAAAGAATATAAAAAAATAAATAAAAAAATACGTCTAATTATAAAGAAATGCAAAAAAAACAGTGGAAGTAAAAGGAGCGTAAATGTAACTATGTAACTCTGACTTCAAGCTGTTACATTAACCAGTTACTTTGAAATCTAGAGGTTACTTTAATCTAGGATGGTGGAGAATAAATACAGGGGCTTTGTGGAGTTAAAAAAACATTTGTCACTGTAACAGCAATATGAGATTCGGAACGTTTTTTGATTTGAATACTTTTTAATTGATTACATCGTTTTGGCATTTATTCATCCAGGTGGGAGAATGTATCAGGACTGTATTCTAAGGGTACAGAGAGGAATATATGATTGCTCTAGGTATTGTGCATATTGCCATGGAACGTATTTTAAATGATAATTGGACTCTCTTTATGGCTTAATATAAAGACTAAAACAATAGTTCATTAAATAACTATCAAACGATGTAACACAAAATAATTGTGATGTAAACGTACAATTAAATAGTCAAGATTGTTGTTTACTTAAGAAATAAAATTATTATTATTATTATTTATCTTATTTATATTATTATTTATCAAATATTTACTAAGAATATTCAAAAGAGCTTTCGACATTATTAGCCATATTTGAAACGGGCCCTTATTTTAATTTATCAAGTACATAGTACACTATAAAAAAATGTCTCTAACAGTGTTTCTACTAGGTTGTTACAAAAGTCTTTTTATACATAGATTAAGTTTTTTTTAAATTTTAGTGTAAAATCTACACATTAAAATTATTCTTCAAAATATAGACCATCATTGCCAATTACTTTAAGCCATCTTTCTACCGGAAGTTGAATTTGGTTGTCCTTGGTTTTCAAGGGGAGAAACTCCTCACATACTGATATGAAAAAATGTGCCATTGAACGTAAAATACCGTAGCCAAACAGTGCAACATCAGGGCTGAAAGGAGAGTGGGGTAAGATGCTAACACCCTCCATTTCTGAGAATCTTTCTTTGATTAAGAGTGAACGATGGACAGGAGCATTGTCTTGCTGAAACATTACTTTAATATGGTTGACCAAAGCAGGGGACTCCTCTCTTAAAACTCTCTATGCTCTTTCGAGTTGTACACAGTAGAGCTCAACGTCAGTAGTCCTGCCATCTGGAACCAGATCAAACTGCAAAACATCCACCAAACACAAAGCATTACCTTGAATGCTGTTGTTCCCAGAATTGAACAGCCTGAACCAAAACGCTACTTTATTACGATGCACCACATTTTCACCTTCCACCGCACAAATTACCTCAGCAGCTACCACCGCACTTAATCCTTTTTCCGGTAATTCCTCAGAAGACCACGAATGACAATTTTTTCTTCCAGCATTATCAGAGAAATTTACAAAATGGAATGAAAGATAGAGACAGTTGGTATATATAATTAAATAAAGGATTAGTCAAAGTAAACAACGATATATGAATTGTTTACATCAGTGTTGAATAATGATTCAAATGGTATTTGTGAATTAATGCACAAAGACTCCTGTTACAACCTAGTATTATGTCCTTGAAAAAAGTAAATGAGTGCCCTTTTCGGGATATGGCGATGGCTTTGTTGTCGAAACGTTTTTATGAAAAATAAGTATATGATGAATTAATCTCAGCCTTATATAATTAATTCATATTCCTTTTCAACTTAAATATAACACACATGATTAAAATGTAATCAATTTATACCGTGATAAATGACGAGAAATCGAAGAATTAAAATATTATCAACAAATATTTAACAGATCAACAACATATATTTGATTTTAAAGCAAATTAACAATGAGAAAAAAAGAATGTGACACAACACCCTTTTGACGGAGACGAATACACCCGTCATGATAATCGATGTAAGAACCTTCACGGAACGTTCAGCCATATATAATTCTAAGCAACCTTTCGATTCCTAGGATTGGATCGCTACTTCTTTATTTAAGAGCCTACTCAATCATTCAAGCCTGAGTACATCTAGTTCCTAACCTAATCGTTTCGGCATCCCATAAATTCTAGGGCCATTAGAAACGGAACCAGTACCTAGCAAGAACCTCCTCAAAATAAAGTAAACATTCAGGTAACATTATAAATTGATTTTTTTTTTTAAATGTGGATTATGTTACTAAAAAAAATAAATAAACTAATTTTAATGGTTAAGATATAACTGGAAGATCAAAAACAAGGTCTTAAGGCAACTAAAATACTAATAAATTATTAACTCGTCAATGTTTCTCCAATTCAGGAATCATCAGAACAGAAAAATACATAACTGTAGAGGAAAAGCAGCATATCTCACATCAACAGTCTGATAAAGATCCACTGAGTACGTGTTGATATGTCTTGTAGTGATGCCGTCTCTAGTTCAGTGTTTCCCAAAGTTGCGACATCTGAATATCTCTATTGTAAATTTCGTAAAACTGAGTATTGCTCGTCAAAATATATTTGTTTTCACTTATAGATTCTTACAAAATTCCTTGTGCATTAGTACAGCTTTATTCAAATTACATATTTTAAACATTATTAAATACTACTCTTCAAAGTAAAATCCATAGTTTTAAACTGCTTTCACCCACCTTTCCACAAGTAATTAGATTTGATGCCGGAACCACTCCTTTGGATTTGAGGGAAAGAACTCTTCACATCCAATTTTTACGTCCTCGTAATTATTAGAGATCCGACCTTTTAAAAAATGGACCATTGATCTAAAACAAACCATCTAAACAATGCTCCATAATCTGATGGAGCAATATCTGGGCTATATGCAGGATGAGGCAAAACGTTTACTCCTTGCAGTTCCGATAATTTTTCCTTGGTCAAACGAGAACGATTTGCAGGGGCCTTGTAGTGTTGCAAAATGGCATGGTTCCTGAAGAGCGGGGTACTTTTGCACTAAAATTTGCATACACTCTGTCTAGCAATTCAGAGTAACAGTTTGAGTTCCACTATGGCCGATAAATCACGAGTAGTTGCATGTGGGTCCTGGTTCACGCATTCAAGAAGAACGTCATCATCAACGACCGATGGGCGACCTGATCTCGGTTGTGCGGCAGTGTTTCGATGAATAATTGACTCTCCTTCTATGGCACAAATTTCTTCAACGGCTGCCTTTGCGCTTAAACCTTTTTTCCAGTAATGTCTCAAAAGACCGTTAATCCCAATTTTTTCTTCTGACAATGCACGTGCGTTTTAAAAATGTAAATGACGGGGTCAAAGTCAACACAAGTCACAGGGAATTAAAGGATTAGTCAAAGTAAACATTGACAGAAATAGTAGGAACAAAGTTGGAATCAAGGGTTATGTTCATGCACAAGAACTTTTGTATCAATCCAGTACAAAAAAGAAAAAATCAAAAAACGAAACAAAAATTCATTCATAATAAAATAAGTAATGTTGTAAATAACCCTTATTACGATCAATGAAAAGGATGAAATTGTTTACGTTATGATGAGACGACAGATGATCATAATTGCCAATTTTAATCTGAGATCCGGTTCCACGTCCAAAAGGCGGTTCCGTCTTTTCGAATTAATGTCTAAAAATGCTGAAAAAGCAACTTCACATACATAGATATCAATACGCATAACATACACAAGACTAACAAGTAACAAAGTTTTTCAAACATTAAGGCAAACATTTTTCTATGTTCAAAATCCTTCTCGTACCTACTTTGCGACATACTGTTCTACTTGATGGGTCTTTTATCTGAATTATTTGATCTTGATTTTTTCTGTCCTGATGATTCCGGAATTGGCGAAACGTCAGTTATCAGACGGTATGCTAGAGACTTCAGAGCCTTTTTGTTTGAATCATCCAATTATATCCTAACAATTATTTTGTCTTTTTTTATCAGGTTTTTTGGTATTTAATACTAAGAATAATGTTCAAATAATCCACCACAGATTCAATAATTGTGGTAATATATCGTGTGGGAACAGAGCGTTGGGTGCTGACTGCAATATGAACAGGTGTGTACACTAATATACAGCTCTAGCCCTGGATCATCCAACACCAGATGTTACAGATACAGCAGGCCCAAGTTAATACAGCAATTATTACTCCATTATCTCCACATCATTTCATAACATAGTCGTGTTAATAATCATTAAACATTAAAAATAAGAATACTTATTTATTAATAATATAAGAATTAAATTCAAAACCATGACTTTATATATTCTATATTATATATTAATTAGGGTATAAAATAAGTATAGCTAAAGACAATTTATGGTTTATAAAAAATACATCATCAGGTTATTCACATCTGATTTAATTTCATACAACGATCAATGAATGCTCAAAAGACAGAATGGCCAAAATTGACCTCAGGGCTTTATTTGGGCCAGTTAAGAGGTAGGCATACTAAAAATCTCCAGATCTAGGAGCAGAGGCAAACAGGAGAGAAAGGGGAGGTCAGGTTTTTCGATTTTTCGTTTATGTCTCGAAAATGGTTGGTCCTAGCTTTCATAAAATCTGAAGAGCATAAAATTTCCTACAAGAATGTTCCTATTATTTCTTTTCGTATCTGTTATAATTTATAAAATATGCGCTCTTCGATGTAACAAGCGTTAAAGACGACAACAAGAAAAGGAAAGTATGGAGTCAAAAATGATTTGTTTTTAATTGTTTACATTAAAGAGTATAGTTGTTATGTATATAAAACTATAACAGATATGAAAAAAAATATTTAAATAAATTAAATATTAATTACATTCCTGCAGAAAATTTAATGCTCTTCAATATTTTACATAAATATTTTAAATTAGGACCAACCATTTTCAAAGATATAAACGAAAAACAGGAGAAGGATGGGCCTCTTCTCTTTGCCTCTGCTCCTAGATCTGGGGAGTTTTAGTATGTTAACATCTTAACTAGTCCAAATAAAATAAAATAAAAAACGGTGCGCCGTAGAAAGCTAAAATTTTGTATTTAGGATTATTGTACAATATAGTTGTGAACCTCCCTTTTTGGTTACTGGATGATTACCGAAAGTGGTACTTTACTTGAAGGTCATTACGGATTTTCATAAAAAATTATATTGAAATGTAGTGTAAAACATCTCGAATTAGACTTTTATATCAATATAAGTAATATAATAGATTGTGGTTAAAATTGAAAATCCTAAACGAGTACTTTACTTGAAGGTCATAAGAAAGTTACATCAAAAGGTATAACGACATTTATTACAGAGATTTTTTTTTTAAAATGTAAAATATGTGTAAAATATTTAAATGTGTAATAATGTGTGTAAAATACTTTTTTCCTCCCCATCTGTGAGCTGAACAAGTCTGCAGCATTATTGTGTGTCAATAGATGGATGACGCGACGCCGAGTGTCTTACTGCAATCTTCGGAAACTAGTAACCAAATTCAGAATCACTTTTTGAGCCAACGATATATAGTTAGTTTATTAGGCGTACAAGGAATTCATGGGTTGTCCACATCAGATATTTTTTTTTTTAAATAAAGTATGGAAAACGAAAATAACGTTCTGTATTAACAGATTTATCTCAAAACTAAGGCCTCCCATATTTATTAATTTATAACGCTAATCTATATCAACTGAAATGATAACATAACTAATTAAACACAACCTGTTTTTTTTATTACATATAAATGCCTATTTTCAAATTAAAAACCTATACAGGTCGATATAAAACACGTAGACAATTAAAAATTTACAGAATATAAAATATCTTATACTGTAAAAAATAAATATTATAAATCGCTACTATAACTATACATAAAATAAATAGGATACAATTACATCCCTTTAAGATGACAGCTGTACTACAAAGCATGAATGCAGAGTCGATTCTCTGAACCTACAGTAATTTTACTTACTTTGGAATTTCTTCTAATAGAGAAAATTGATTTATAGCGTCCTCGCGTCTTGAATATTAAAAATACAATATCGGAACTACTTAAGTTCACCTCATCGAAATTTATATCCGTAGCGAATATATTTGAATTTTTATTTTTAATTAAAACTTTTCTGATATAAATGCTAGTTTTAATCAAAGGTCGGACGACATTTTTGATTAATTTACAAAAAGAGAAATTCGCAGATAATTGGAGGACCGCTTTCGCATCTTCCGACGAAAGACGTATATTAAATTTCTACTTCGCTTATGATTAAACGCTCTAGAGTGAAATTTAAGCACCTGTTGCCATTGAAATTTTGAAAATAAACTAATAATGCTTTGGGAATTTAAATTTTTGTAAATTAGCAATAGTAAAATGAGCGTTCGACATTTTTTTTAAGTTTATTAATCGTAATTTATTGACCGACTCTAGATTTTTATTTATCACAAGATACTAATTGAAATGAATATAATGTTAATTTATTATGATTTTTTTTTCATCCTGATGTTCTCAAATTTTTTAATGAGTTTGAGATAGTGTAGTGAATAATGAGGTTTCTATGGTGAATCGTAGTATGTAACACTAAACTTGATAATTGCTGGATCCTGTCAGGGTGGAAACCGTGGATTGAAAGACGCACCCTGGTGTCATTCGGCCCTAAAGTAATTATATGACTAGTCAAGGCGCTGAATCGGGTTGTTGAAGCACAGTGTTGACCACAATGTCTCCCAAGAATACCTCAAGACCAATAATCAAGAATCCATCAGGGAACGCCACACTGGCTTTTCGTGCCAAAAATAATAAATAAATGTGAATTAAAACTGAAACTGTAAACATGTTTTTTTGGAGTTCTGTTTTTTTGGAGAGTAGATTTTTTAAAGTATATTTGATTACCCTGCTGGTATTAAATACAGATTTAATAATCTTCTAGATTCTTCCATCAATACTTGTTAAAAGGATATTAGATAGTTAGAAACGGCCATCAGAACAAAACTAGGCCATCTGAAACAGAAGGAGTCCTTGACTAGAGGAAAATTATAGGTTCCACAATAATAATGAATGTTTAATAATACCATTATTTTTTTAAGACTATTATTAAAGTTGAAGAAATAATATTTGTTATGATGATAATATCCGGCAGTTTGACAGAGATGCATTTTAATCATCATAAAAGAAAATGGCAAACAGATGATATAGTTTTTGACTTCTCCAGACTATATAATAATCAATTATATGAAACGAAATTGTCTCTGAGTAATATTCAGTTTATGACTAACTTTCTACTGATAATAAGTGTTATGAATAATTCCGAGTCTATTATTACTAGTGCAATGCGTTAAGTCAAATATAATTACTCTGAGATTTTAAAATTTTAACGCCTTATAAAAACCTCTTAAAAAGAATGAAATATATTTAACAACCTATGAGAAAATTTGATTTAATAGGAAATAATGTAAGACAAATATGTATCTAGTTATTTGACCCCTTGAATTTTACTAAATATTTTATTTATAATTAAAATAAATAAGAAAAATATATTTTTTTACTAAAATGTATATGCATATATGTGTGTTTGTGTGTGTGTGTGAGTAAACGTGTGAATAATGAAATATTTTTTTTTTTAAACACTTCAAACCAATATAAAAAAAATGTTTTTTTAAAAATAAAATCAATAAGAAAATTTTGTAGTATTAAAATAATATATGAAAAATAAATTAAAAAGTATACTCTAGAAAAATAAGATAATATCCAGTTTTCTTTAATTATATAGATTTTTTTTAAGAACAATAATTTTTTTTTATTTGCAATTGTTTTGCATTAGAATAAATTATTGCATTAATATGCAGTACCTCTGGCTTTTAAAATGCTACAGATATAATTATAAATGCAAATTGTTGCTTTTTCAATAAAAAAATAAAATAAATTAGAATATTTTGCAGTAATGAAATTTTACTTGAAAGAAAAATGGACAAAGTATATTCTAGAAAAAGACGCTTTTATCTAAATACTTCTAAATTATAGAGATTTTTTTTTTTTTTGTGAAAGAACAATAGGTTTTGTTTTCTTCCTTTTTTGATTTTCCATATTTTACATTACAAAGAATTATTACTATAATTTTAAAATAGTGATTTTACAATGTTACAGATACATTTATAAGGTCAAATTTATCATATGTCCTGGTAAAAAAATTGTCTATACTTGAACATTGCCATAGACAGCCTTCAACATTAAATGGAACAACAGTATTTGAAAATAAAAAGTAATATTGATATATTTATGATTTGTATTGATATATTATATATAATATTGATATATATATATATATATATATATATATATATATATATATATATATATATATATTTGTTAGTAATAATCCTAACAAATTAGGACAGGCCATACTACTTTCGTAAATAAGCTGAATAATGAACGATTTATTCTTTTTCTAAACTGAATATATTACATTAAACATGTTCCTGCTGTTCTAGAATACACAACGTTGATAACCATTTGGTGTATTATGAAACAGTATGTTTTGACCAGAAAGACAATTCATTAGTAGACTTTAGAAACAGTTAGTTCCATCTAGCTTATATTGGTACCTTTCCTCTAACGCTAAGTATCATTTACATCTATACTTATGCTTAATATGCTTGAACTGTCTATCTAATGACTATTTTTTATATCTTAGAACTATCTTAAATAAAATTTCAATAAAACAATTATCATTTAGTTATATTTTATTTATTTATAATATTACTAGTATACCAGAGCGAGAACTCTCGCATTAGATATATATCGTAATTCTTAATGCATTCGAAGTATAAGCGATATTAGAGAAATATATTTATTCGTATAAACAATATAATATTATTCAGAAAATTTATTTAACACACATTTGGTGAAGCTACATAGTTTGTAATGACTATGTTGAAGTTACAGTTCACACTTAATAAGTAATTAGCTTATCCCACAGGAAAAAAATCTCTTCAATTTAGCAGTTAGGCAATTAGATCCAGCTATAACCTTTTCTATGCGTAGTATTTATATTTAACAGTGCTCTTTAGGGTTGGACATGAGAAACAATATTTAATTTCCCACTCATTAAAAGTTTTTGTAAACAGGCTCAAATTAATATAAAGTTGTCATGACAACGGCACGTACGCAAGATGGCATAAGGCCAGTGCGGACCTACATATATCGTGCATTATCTCGAAACGGTAGGTTTTAAGGCTTTAAAAAGCTGGACCAATATGATCCGAGGGAACATATATGATTTTGATGCCGGCGTCAAAATCTATAAAACCCAACTTATCCCGTCTCGATCCGCCGACTCTGAGTCGTCAAATCTTTGAAACCTCCCATTTTTTTCATCACTTTTATTTAAACCCTAGTAACAATTCAAGAAACAAAATTGGAATTCGTCACATCTCTATGAAATTCCCTTTCTTTTGATACCTCATTCGTCAAAATCCATCGCTCCTGAGAGCCGGAAAAGGGATTTATACTACCGTAACAATATATAGTAGTGATTTATTTAAAACAGCTGCTTGAGTCATTCACTTACTTTTTTGTTTATAACAAAAAACATTTGCACACATATAGATATACAATACAAACCCCAGCAAGCTTATACAACTAAATAAACATTAATGAAGATATATAATAAAGCAAAGAGAAGAACGTGTGCGTTAGGAAGACGAAGGAAGACTAATCGTGAACGTGGATAGCAAGGTAGATAAGGACGAGCACATTATCTTCACTTACTCTGATATTTCATGGTATCTCCCCTACCTACCAGATCTGGAAAAACATCTTTAAGAGGGTCATCCTGGATAGGATAGGTGGGGGGCAAATCTTCGCACTGAATTTTCGGATAAAAGGTCTTTGATTTAAGAATTGGCCACCAGGCAGCAATGTTGCTCTTTGCTAAATTTAGGGTGTAATCAAATTTCGTTGTACATGACCGATTCTGAGCCGAGAAAATGAGGCAAGTATATTTATTCCACTTTTATACGATTTAATACTTCACTTCAATATTGTTTGAATATTATCACACCTTAGTTCCAATGTTGCGGTTGAACCTATGCTACTGTGTTTACGAATACCATATTACAAACACCAGTATTCATTCCAAACATATCCAATGGGGTAAATCCACACAGCTGTTTTGTGGTAAATTCCCGCACCGCCACGAATGCGGGGCTTTGCCCCATTCAGTGCCCACCGTGTATATTTGCATTTTAGCTAAATTTACATTCGAAACACTGTATTATTTTCCATTTATTCTCATTCAAATAGGTATGAATGCACTGCTGGGGTTAGTCCCATTTTTTGGGACAAATCCCCGCAAATTTCTTTATTTTTTTTTCTCTAAATTTCTCTACGGTTAATAATCAGACAATAATAATATTTTCAGAGGTTATATGTAAGATTCCATTCGAAAACTTGAATATAAAATTGAAGAAAACTTTACTTTTGAATGTCCACAATTTAAAAAAAATAAATAATAATTGCGGGGCTTTGTCCACACCTACCCTTTCTAAGGAATATAATTTTATGTCACACACAAGGTGAATGCAGGATAAGAAACTTACAATACGAGAGCAACTATTTACGCCGTTTATGTAGCTTTTCTAAATGCCCTTTTGGGCTTCAAAACATTCATGTATACTTCTCTAAGGGCAAAGGGGCTCTTTCCAGAAAAAAATAAATAATTAAAAAAAAAAATATTCGCCAAAGAGTAAGTAGTATTCAACCACGAACATCAGTAGAAAATTGAATGCTTATTTAAGAAACCCCACCTGGAGAGAAAGACCTAATGGAAAAAAACAGATGAGAACCTCCTTTAACGAACAGCGTAAGTATTTATTTTATTTTGTCATAACAAATAAAATTTTCTTTTAATTTAATTAAATTTTGAAATATGAAAAATTCTATTGAATTGCCTCTATTAAAAATATAAAAGAATTCCGAAATAATTCGAATAAAGCAAGAGCAAATAAAATGTATATTAAATGGCATTTAACAAACTTACGAATACAACACACGTATTACAGGTCAAATTATTAATAATTTATTCTGTTGTTATAAATAAATTTTATATTGCGGATTAAATTTCTTGCAGTAATAGTATTTTTATACATTTATTTCCTATGCCAGAACAAAAAGTTATCCAAAATGTAACATAGAATTATTTTACAACGAAAAATTCGCTAAAATCGAATTCACAACCCTGACGAAGATTATTGAATTCTTAATAAACTTACTCTCAATTTATAATAAACTCTCACCAGCAATATGCTCTATTTTGATGCACTATCATCAAAATAATAATAATCATAATGATAAAATATATTTATCAAACATTTGTGAAAGTTTTCCCTGCGGGCAAACATAAATTACACTATATCTGGAACAGTTAATCACCAAGAGTTAGAAATTCAACATGGCCTAAAGCAGCCGTATAATCATAATTTCACTTCTTGGAAATCAGGTTTCGGGAAGGGCTGCATTTAAAAAAAAATTCTAAAAATAAAATATCTAATGTGAAAAATTCTGATTTAGCTTTAAAAAAAATAATTTTCTCTAAGATTTTAAAAGGTCTTCTTTCCCTGGTAATCGTATATAAACAAATTGAGCAGAACAGTGTTTCACAATGAAAAAATAAATTAAATAAAAATATTTCAAAATAAGTAAAAAGAGAAATCAAGTTTTTGAGAGAAGAAATTCCATTTTATAATAACTGATATTATGTTAGAGGAGATGAAAAAAAACTATCCCTGTATCGTTCATACTACTACGTCAGAAATTTATGAAAGAACAGAATATAAAGATTGCCTACGTATGAGTCGATCAATAGTAAGTTAGTGTGCCGACCGAAAACTAGGAACTAGGTATCTTTATGTATTTAGTTGTTGCTGAAGTAATTTAATATGTTTCGACTCAAAGATTCGTACCCTCAGCTTTTTTTTTTTTTTAAACTCTAATTATTTGGCTTTTCAATATTTAATTTATTTAAGTAATGCTGCTAAAACAAATTATGTTACTTTATACGCAGATTTCCTATTGTAAATATTATCATAAAAATATAAATAAGTATAACCACAATACTTCATCAAATTTTAAAATGGATAAAATATTTTTGTTCTCGATATGCTTTTAATTAATTATACATCCTAAGCACCATCTCTAACTCGAATATTGAGAACAAACTCCATACGAGAAGGGGGAACAAAGCTTCCCTGAAATTCCCTTTCCAAGAAGACACAAGACGCGTGGGGAACCACTGAAGTCAACAAAGCCTCAAGAGCTCACGAAGCTCGCCCTCAGTCAGCCAACGCAAAGTAACTTGACCCGAACAGATTCAAGTCCTTCGGGTAAGTGGTTTGTCTGAGCAAAGTTATATTTCGGAGCTGAGTTATATTTCATTAAGAATAAGCTCTGTCGAGAAATTCATATTGGGTTTTATCTGATATAAATAGGCATGTATTCTCTTTGAATTATTGAACTAATAAATTCACCTCGAACTAAGAGCATAGGGTGCAGAGGAAAGATTGAGGATTGGGAAAGTTTTGCAAACATTGACTGACCGTATCGATAGTTTTTTTTTTATAAATCGATATATTTCGATATATCGGCCTCGATATTTTTAATCCTTTAAAAGATCTTTTAAAGGGATATACACATATCGATATTTCATTTCTGTGCCGATATAATTAAGATACTGTTTTTATAATATAGATATTTCTGTATCGATATAATTAAGATTTTGTTTTAGTAAAGCTCATTAACAGCAGGATTTAAATATTGAGAAACAGGTCATTTCTTAATCTCCTTCGGATTCGTTTAGAATTCTTTTTTCAAATTTAATAAAATTGATTGTCAATATAATTAATAGGTGGTTTTTATAATATCGCTCATCCTGAGGTGATAAAATTTAATTGTTTTTATACTAACGATATTCATGTGCCGAAATAATTAAGATATTGTTTTTATAATATCGATATTTCTCTGCTAATTTCATAGTTTCATTTACAGCAGACATTAACTATTAAGAAACGGATTATCTCCTATCCTCCATCCGATTCGTTTAGGTTTCTTTTTTTAATTTGATAAAAAAAATAACAATATTTTGAAATATTGATATTTCTCTGCTGATACCTTAATGATATTATTGTTATAATATCAATATTACTCTGCCAATATCATGATATTGTTTTTAATATGTTCATTTATAGCAGGATTTAAATAATAAGAAGCAGGTTATCTCTTAATCTCCTTCTGATTCGTCAAGTTTTTTTTTTTTTTTTTAATTTGATAAAAGAATCAACAATATTTTGAAATATCGATATTTCTCTGCTGATACCATAAAGATATTCTTATAATATCAATATTACACTGCCGATACCATTACGATATTGTTTTTAATATGTTCATCTACAGCAGGATTTAAATAATATGAAGCAGGTTATCTCCTAATCTTCTTCCGATTTGTTTAGATTTTTTTTTATTCGATAAAAAATTAATGATATTTTGAAATATCGGCATTTCTGGGCCGATATAATTAAGATATTGTTTTTATTAAATTCATTTCCAGCAGGATTTAAATATCAAGAAGCAGGTTAGATCTTCCTCCAATTTGTTCACACTTTTTTTTTTTAACTATCGGTTTCAGTTTTAATATTTTAATATGTATAAAAGTATCGATATTTTTTCAACATCCTTATCACGGACTAATATTTTCATGACAGGATTAAGAGCACGAGGTAAGTTCAATATTATAAGGTTGAGTTGCATTGTATTCTTTGTATCCGATTAGACTAAAATATCTTACAAAAATGGTTAAAATGAAAAGCGCACATTTTTTTTATTTGGACAGGAAAAAATTCAGCAGACCATCAAACAACCCACGCACAGATAATGAACGAGGCCCCTCCATTACGATGACATGAGAGACAGCTTTGATAGTTAGAGCTCAAAGAGGTGGAAATATATTGAGAAAGTTAAGTTCAGTCTGTGACATTTAGTTAGCTACGGCACGAGCTGATCAGGTTAAAGGCTTTATTAATCCCTCTATCTCGAATCCATTATCGGAAATTGAATTTTTACACGTTTGCCGCTGCATAAGCTTTTATTACTCCTTGGGCCTTTCAATATTACTTCTAAACCTCACTATATAACAATTTTTTTTATTTCTATAACTTTAATTTAGCTATATAGGAAATATGGAGTAAGGGAAAGTACCGAGATTGTGAAAAATTTCGAACCCGAGTTTTCAACTAAAATACAGGTTTTAAGGTCCCCAGAATCAAAATAACCATCAGTTGAAATCCGCATGATGGTATAGAATGATCAATATAATTAGGAATTGATAAATTATTTACCACTTCTACAATTTCGCTTTATTGAAAACTAGTTTCGAACGTTATACATTCATTTTCAGTTCTAAAAACACACAAAAAAATTCAAAAATAAGCAATTCAAAATATAGTTTGGTATTATTATACATATTAAATTAGATGTAATATAAATCAGTATTATAAAGCATTTATGAATTATGAATTTAATTAAGACAAGCAATGTTTATTATTTTTGAATTTTTCGTATGTTTTTAGAACTGAAGACGAATGTATAACATTCGAAACTAGTTTTCAATAAAACAAAATTATAGAAGTGACAAATAATTTATCAATCCCAAATAACCATGTCTCGCAAAATGGCGTCTGTTTTTTGTGTACTTACGATTTGATCAAACTCATTATATCAAATGCTCTTTAATATCAGCTAGGTCCTATCCTTATTGAAATAATCTGACAGGACCGAATTTTCAAAATGGCTACTACTAAATTGCCTTTAATTTTGTATATTTGAAATAATTAACCATCTCTCATTGTTAGTAATGAAGCAAAATGGATAAATATAAACTATGAAGGAATTTCATAATTAAATAAAGAAAAAAAAAGGAGAAATATTTTCCTAATAAAATAAAAATAATATTAACCTATAAAGACCTTGGAAGGTTGATATTAACTCATAAGTTTAAGTGACCGCTGTAGATAATGATTTATATGGTTTAATGAAAAATAAATGTTTCCATGGAAACTGAATGGAGTGTTGAGGACGAAGGAATAAGAAGAGATCCGGAGGACATGGAAGTGGATGACCACTCCCTGCCCTAATTATCATTAAAACTCTTACCCATCCTTCGAGGTCCGTAACGACTTCCTCAGCTGTAAGGACCTCTTTACTCTTTCCCCTCCTGAGGCTAAACGGTCCGGTCCTTGTCGGCTGTTTTATTAGCGACTGTATACTGCCGCCAGTCGAATATCCTCGACCCTCCTCCCGCGGACAACTTTACGATGACATCCCCCTCCGTCTAATATATGGCGCCAGGAATAGACGATGCCTCGCCATGTGCCACGCAACTTATTACTCCCAGTCTATAGGAGGTGCTATATTATCTAATACAAAGCAAGCCGTAGGAAAAACATATTTTATTCATCTTAATATAATTTGTTATGTTATTTTCTCAAATTGAGGAGGAACGACAAGATGAATAATCAGTTGAAATCGGCATGATGGTATAGAAGGATCAATATAACTAGGGATTGATAAATTATTTACCACTTCTATAATTTTGTTTTTTATTAAAAACTAGTTTCGAATGTTATACATTCATCTTCAGTTCTAAAAACACAAAAAAATTCAAAAATAATCAATTCAAAATACAGTTTGGTATTATTATATATATTAAATTAAATTCTATATAAATAAATGTAATATAAATTTATATTACATTTAATTTAATATCAATAATAATACCAAACTTTATTTTTGAATTTTTGTGTGTTCTTAGAACTGAAGATGAATGTATAACATTCGAAACTAGTTTATAATAAAAACAAAATTATAGAAGTGCCAAATAATTTATCAATCCCAAATTTGATAAATAATCTATGTATACTTAAATGATTTAAAGAATAAGCACTTTTTATTGAAATAATAATTAATTTAAGAATTAATCCACGCGACAGAAAAAAATCAAAAACAAACTGAAGTTTAAAAAAAAAAAAAGTACATTTGACAAGGTAGAGGCAGAAGGGTTTCTCCTCCTTCAGTGTAATCTTCCGACCTATCCTCCGCCCACAAGGCTCTTCTCTAATTTGTTTGCTTTACATGAGAGCGAATAGAACCATATGCATAATAATACATTATTAGAAGATATGTAATACAGTTATTTGAAGTTTTCATCAAATTCATAAGCTTTATTGTAAGTAATTTTTTATTATATATTTATAAATGTGTATAGTTAATTACCAATTCTTTGTATCCCTTCATTCCTTAAAAAAATGTTTTTAATTTATTTTTTTAGTTTTGTTTTTATAAATAGCAGAATTCTGACTGCTCTATAAGAACTTAATCGGAAACATAAATTTCTAATATTTAAAAAAAAATATAAACATCAATGGATAGCCTTCATATAAGAACCAGGCAAGTCCAAATTTAGCTTCTGTTCTTATTTTCTTTCTTCTTTTAAAATGCACTTTTGTCTGTGGACTATGTAGCTGATTCGATTGCTGCGAGTAATGTAACATCAGACCTCTCCTCTGTGGGAAAGGCTACAACATTGGTCAATAGAAACTCAGTTACCAGCTATTTCTAGAATTACTTTCTTTTTGACATCAATGTTGACGATTGCATACTACCATTCTCCTTTAAAAGTTTAGTTTAAAATGATGTACCAAATGTTTTCCTATTTTAATAAAAAATCAAAACTCTCTCTTATTAATAAATTAATTCTATATAAATCTGTAAGACCAATCTTAACATACGCTTGTCCTATTTGGAGTTTCACAAATGCAACTAACTTAAAAAAATTACAAGTATTCCAAAATAAATGCCTCAGAAATGTCAACAATTATCCGTATTACAACAAAATAACAAAGATGCACTCAGGATTAAATATATCCTATATACAACATTACATATTCAAACTAACTAATTCATTCTTTCAATCATGCCCCCATTCTGTAAATCCTTTAATAACTGAAATAGGTAATTATACAAAAGCTACGACACGCAGTTATAAACATAAACGAACAAAACATATACTAATTTAAGAAGCCTGTATTTTATTTTAATATTTATATTTCATTTAAATAGCCTGTATTTTATTAATTTTCAGAACAGTGTTGGATTTTTTTTATTTCTCATTTTTATTTTTACCAATAAATAAAATAAAATTTTATGTCCAAATAAGCTGTATAAAAAGAAAAAAAAATGTATTGTATAAGGGTACATCCCGAATCAATTATAAATGCTCAATGTAATATTATTTATGGAATAAACTATATTTATAAAAAAAAAAAAAAAAAATGTTTAGTTTCGGATAAGCGCTAATTCAAAGCGCAAGAGTGTACTAACTTGTTATTTTATCTAGTTTCATTTGGCTCTCATAAAAAATCTGAGAGTCTAGACTTACCTGGTACTTCTAACTAGACCTTCAATTACCCATTCTAAGTGGAAAACTACAATAAGTGGATATAATATCGAATGATACTCAAGTGCGAAAACTGCGATTCTTGTAAAACAGATAGAGATAGATAAATACAGAAAGAGAGAGAGAGTGTGAGAGGGAGAGAGAGAGAAAAAGAGAGGGAGTGAGGGAGACAAGGAGAGATTGAGGAGGAAGGGAGGCTCGTGGTGGTGCAGCGCGCAAACCGGAGCATGACGACTGTATTACACAATGCGCCTCTTACATCTTTCGTTTAATGCTCTGATAATGCCAGATCACGGAACGCAGTTCGCCTGCAAGTGTCTTCAAGTCGGAAGAAATATATGGCATTCCTGGCATTTCGGTACGCAATGTATCAAGAAAATGCACAGGTAGATAATATTGCCAATTCGAACTCTAGAAATGCTTAGGTAACAAACTGTCGTTCGAAAAGAAATCTCCGATATCCTGACAATTTTTTTATTTTAGTGCATGTAGTATGTTCGGTGTCATCTTGGGCTGTTAATTACGTGAAAAACTTCAAATTTTAACACTTCATATCCAAAATGTATAATAAAGTATATTTCACAGTATAAAATTTCAATTTACAAAAAATAATTAAATCGTCATAAATCCTTTTAATTTTTAAGCAGGACGATATCGGTTTGTTTTATTTTATTTATTTTTTTGGAGGGAAGGGGGAGAAAAAAGACTAATTTGACTGAGTGTAAACGAGGTCCTGCTTCAACTAGACTCGTCACTATTTGTCTTTTTGCCAGGCGATTACCACCCAACGCGCAGTTCGATTTTCTTCATATTTAGCACTAATGTTCCTTGCAATCAGGAAAAACGAAATAAGACTTTTTTTTTTAATTCCGATTCATGAAGATCATTTTTATGGTTCCATAACATCAAAAATTTGTTTGTTTTGTAGTTCACGACAAAATGCGTTATTCTGATTTTTTTCAAATTAGTCATGAATATTCCTCGAAAGCATTTAAAACGGCGTGTTTACGATTTTTTTTTTTTATTCCTTTTATTTTATTTTTAGTACAATAATTCATTTAGTACAAGAACTCGGTTTCTAGGTATAAACCTAAATTCACTGGACTATTTCAATAATTTTGAAATAATAACCTGTCTGCAACTTTTTATCTTTTTTTATTTTTAAACAGCGTTATACTTGCCTACTCATCACTATTCTCTCAGTCCGCCGGTGTACCTCAAGGTAGTATCCTTGGCCCCATCCTTTACACGGTGTATACAGCTGATATCCCAACCCATCATAGCACCATCCTCACTACTTACGCTGATGACACATGTGTGTTATCTGTGAACAATGACCCATTTGCCGCATCTCAAACCCTGCAGTCACACATCACAGCCATTGAAGAATGGTGTCAAAACTGGAGAATCAAAATAAATCCCAACAAATCCCATCAAATCACCTTTACCCTACGTCGTAAACCCACTACATCCTGTCCTACAGTATCCTTTAATAATATACCATTTATCCCAGTCGAATAAATCCGCTACCTAGGACTCCATCTTGATAAACGCCTTACATGGAATCCTCACACAAGACTGAAACGACAAGAAACTGCTCGAAGATTCCGATTACTGCAACACTTACTTGACAAACGCTCCAAATTACCGATTTTCTACAAAAAGCTCATTTACATCACCATTATCAGGCCTATTTGGACATACGGGATAGAGCTTTGGGGTACCACTAAACCATCAAATTCCTCCCGCATCCAATCCTTGCAATCCAAAATCCTTCGAAAAATCCTTAATGCTCCTTATTTTGTCACAAATAAAATTATCCATAAAGATCTCAATATCCCATTTGTTGCAGATTTAGCCCGAAATAGATATACCTCCTTTAATTCCAAACTCCTTGCCCATACCAACCCTCTTATTCGTAGCCTTTCATCCCCATGTATTCCTGATAATCCTCTGAGGCGTCTGAAAAGAAGATGGCCACGGGACCTTCTAAGTTAAAATAGACATTGAAGTGCTACCAATGGGTGGCTCCTTCACAAGTAATTCTCATGTCTTGTACTTCAAATTCCCATTTACTTGTTGTATTATGTAATACAGTTGTAAATTTCAATAAATAAATAAAAAAACAAAAAAAAACAGAGTTATTAAATATGTAAAAATTTAGAGTACTGTTTTTTTTTTGTTTTTTTTTACCTTTATATGAAAAAGTCGGTTGTTTTTCTTAGCTGATGTTCGTCTTACGATTTTCAACCAGCATAGTTAAGTTATTGCAACTTAGTATGTAAGAAGTATAGTAAAAATTAATGATAGCAATTAAGTTTAGTAACAACTTAATGGTATTAAATGGAAAAAGAACCAGTTATCTCTAAATGCTTTTATTTTCTAATATTTTAAAATGATCTTTTTAATCCTGAAAAAAAAGGCGTCTGGACTTAAACTTAACTGAATTTTAAATTAAATAACCGTACATAGAATGGTCGAATTGTGAGGAAATTATTTTTTTTAATCAGTCGTATAATAGGTTCTGATATTATTTGTGAATTTTCATTGATACCTCTAGCTCGGACCTTGTCGATTCCCGGAAATTGTTTACCATTGAGATTTCCGAGTACTGATGTCAGTATTAAAAGAGGACAATGTGAACTGAGGCGAAAAAGGTTTATGCAAAATTAAATTCGTATTCATCAGATCTGCGTTGTTATTGGAATAAACGGATGCAAAATAATTAGCGAATTGATTTGATAGATCTTGTAAATTACTGGATTGTGCCTTTATCTATCCAAGTTTGATATCTCCCCAACTCTAAATTAATATATTGATATATTGATATTAATATATATATATATATATATATATATATATATATATATATATATATATATATATATATATATATATATATTTCGAAAATTATTTCTGATTTTAGATTTTGTTTGTGAGGTCTACAGTTCACAGAACAACTAGTAAAGAATATTAAGTCAGGCTTTGTATATTCAATATTACAATGATATGAAAATTTTAAATTAATAATTCTGTATTCAGTGTAACATAAACAAATCTGCACCACTACAAACTGTTTATCTTCACTCCCTCTTCCCCTCCCCCCAAGCCTTTGAAAGGCCAGGTAGCCATTTAATAGTGAATGGGTATGGAGTTTAATATACTATAAAAAAAAATATAGTATGCACCTTCTCCATCCAAATTGATGGATAGTGCCAGAATAACCTACCAGTCTTTCTTTTATTTGGAAATATAACCCGAGATTCGGATTCAGTACTCTAAAATCAATAAAAAATTTCGTCATTTTGAATCCACCATTTTGAGTTTCTAATATTAAGGCTAAACTCAGGGGCTCCAACTACTTACCTTTCATTTATGGTGGTGATAAGGCCATACTAGTTATTTACAAATTTCCTGATATATATATATATATATATATATATAAAAGTTAACTAAAATTGAAAAATGGGAAAAACAAAATAAACAAAGGGGGAGGTGGGAAAAGGGGCCGATAAAATAGAACAGTGAAGAAGAAGGGATTATTTAAATTAAAAGGGCCATTTGTGAGAACGGTTGGCTTTAAGCGATTTAAAAAATACTATTCTTGTAGCCCGAGGTCGGAGGGGCAAAGCGAAGCAAAAAAAACCTCAGGCTCTAAAGCTAATGAGGTTAAGCCGATGCATTTTCAGTCTTTTAAAAATAATTCTACTTTGACTAATTTTAGACTCCTAGTCAGGAAGAAGTACGGTCGGGGAGTTGTATTCGTTTGTAAATGCAATGGCTGATGCAGAATTGATTGCTAATTGTAAATGTAAATATCAACAATGACACAGGCAATGATATGTACACCTCTTTATAAACAGGGGAAAGGGAAATACCGACTATTCCTACGCCATGACATATAACCAAACATCAGATTTTTTTTTCTGTAAAAAAATTAAAATATGCAGTCAAAAGCTCAAAATGGGGCACAAATAATTGATAGGACATAAATGGAAAGTTCCTAACAAGAAGCCAAGAGTTTCAAAAATAACAGAAAATAAATCACCTGTCGACATTTCCCCGATTTAGGCATCATCATGACACAAGGGAAGAAATAAAGAAAAACGAAATCTATATAAAGAACGAAATGCAGCACATCTCGCATCCACAGTCAAACAATTCACTGGCCTGAGACAGCACCCCATACGAAGACACCCAGACACATACTGAGGGAAAAGGGAGGCCACATGACAACAACTAGGAAAAGCCAAACCAGAAACAGCTGATCTTAAGTCATGTCTGTGTCTAGTGACTTTTTTCACTATGGATGTGAGATGTGCTGCATTTTGTTCTTTATACAAGTTCTTTTTTCTTTATTTGATATTTATTTATTTCTCTCCTTCTGTCCTGATGATGCCTGAATTGGCGGAATATCGACAGGTGATTCATTTTCAGTAATTTTTGAGACTCTTGGCTTCTTGTTTGGAATTTTCCAAGTATGTCTTAACAATTATTTATGACTTCTTTTGAACTTTTGCTCTTGCATATTAATATATTTCACTGTTTTCTTTATAAGCAGCTCCCTCTTCTGTGCATTTTAACTTACCCTTTCCTCTTGTATTTATTAGAGTTCTTCTTATTTAATTATTTGATTTATTTTTATGATATTTTGTACATTTTTGGGTTTTTAGAATGAGTATTTCATTTTTTTTTTAATTAATGATCAGCTGTTTGTAGTTTAACTTTTCCCAGCTGTTGTCATATAACCTCCCTTTTCCCTCAATATGTTTCCGGGTGTCTTGAGCTGTCTCTGGTTAGTGACTTTTTTGACTGTGGATGTGAGATGTGCTGCATGTTGTCCATTATATAGATTTATATTATCGACAGATGATTTATTTTCTGTTATTTTTAAGACTCTTGGTTTCTTGTTTGGAATTTTCCATTTAAGTCTTAACATTTTTTTATTTTTTATTTAAAGTTAGAAATGGAAAACAAACAGGAATATATATAAAACAAAAATATTTTCAAAGCTATAATATTATAACCAATTGTTAAGATACGAAATTTGATTGAGTATGATATTTGTTTTTACCGAAAGCATTTTTTTGTTTTAAAATAGTGATTGATTTGACATTTCAATATTTTTGTTTTAACATTAATGTATGGAACTGTTTACAAATTAAAAATGAAGAGCCCACAGAAGAAAGGAGAAGTCACCCGCAATCATCCCAGCCACGTTTCGGCCTACTCCTAGGACTGTTAGCATTCGGCTCAGAACTTACTAAGATTATAAGTAATTGTTCCCTAATATTATCAACAACAAAAAGAAAATACATCATTTATAACTATTTAATTACTTCGGATGCATATTTAAATACACATACAATCATTAAACGTTTTTTTCGATAAACAGAAAAAGATTAAGCACAGAAATCTTTTAGACTAAGTAAAGAGGAAAACATTTTGAGCTGTAAACCTTGAATAAGAAATTTTACGATTTGCAGATCCTTAAAAAAATTCTTAACGACGAAACATTTAAGTTTAACTGATTATCTATGAGGAAAAAAAGAAAATAACATTCAAAGTAGAAGTGATATTTTAATAAAAAATAATTAAAAGGAATTTTCAACATTTAAAAATTCAGGAGATAATATTATCTATTATAGATATAATTATTTTTTTTATTATTATTAATGTATTTATTTATATATTTAAGACAAAATAAATCTGTTATTCTTAAACTGCGTTGATTAATTAGATTATTATAAATATTTTATCACAAATCCTCGTTCCCAAGGTAAACTTACGAATGTAAAAATCATTACTTTTCAGGAGAGCAAAAAACTGTTACATTCTTCTGTGTATTAGGGCCGATTTAGATTATTGATTTTTTTTTTGTTGAGGTTGCTTTTCTTTTAGCTCATAGTTTCAGGCGTATTTATTGTTTCACCTTTATTAAAATAGGCATATTCGTTACTATGACATGGAAGCTTCATATTTTCAGACATTTTTCGTGAAAATACAACCGCGATTTACGCACTTTCGTGGATTCAATCAGACTAGAAAAACTTCGATATAAAATCGCCTATTATATTTTTAGTTATTTAAATTAAATTAATTAATTTTTATTAATTAAATTAAATTAAATTTTTTAGTTTAAATTTGCACTTAGCACACAGATAAAGAAAACTCCGAAGTTGTAAAATGTTAAATCAAATAATTGTCACATATAATATTTCATATTACTATTATTTATTTTTAAATTAAGACCAGTAATTTTATATATTATACTAAATATAATGTATGTCAATATAACTAAAATAAATAAAATGTAAAATATAACTATGACGTATTACAGCTAATCCCAAAGTTGGTGCCACAAGGGTGCGGTGAAATTTTCAAATAGTTAAATTAAATTAACATTAAAGTATTGAATTAAATAAAATAAATCATTAAAATAATTATGACATTAATATATTTTTTTTATCTTTTTACGTCTCTGTTTTATTTACTTCAATTGTTTATTATTTTATTGACTTCATTTATTTATTATGTCAATTTTATGCCTTGGGATTCTACTACGTTACCAAGGTTTGTAGTCTTGATAACTTTTGATTTGAATGTTTTAGTGTTGTTTAGAAATAAATTTACATTAAAAAACGTCTATATTTTTTTTTTCAAAAACCTTAATACTTTAAATCTTACTAACTGTAAAAAATAAAAATAGAGGCTCCGTGAATTTTGTCTTATAATTCCAATGTGCAGCCAGACATAAAAATATAGAACCACTGAAATATAGAAACATCTAATTAATGTTGAGTCAGTGATTTATTAATTTATCTTTAGAGTTGTAAAGAGAAATAAATTTATTCATAATGACTAATTAATTAAAGTATTACTTATACATATTATTATGGCGTAGATTTATTAATATTGAAAATTCGTGACGATAATTTTGTATTAACTAAACATGAGATACTCGTAATAATTGTGATACATTCGTAATTTACTAAAAATAGTTAATCTAATTCTATTACAATTGACAATAGAATGACAAAATTAATAATATAATGAGGTCACAGACTAAGTAACTATGAATAATATTGAGCATATCTTGCGGATGTGGTAAAACAAGGAAATTCATCCGATTGGTTCACTGAATACAAACAAGCATTGATGAACTCAAAGATTAATTTTTTCAATTCCGACAATCCTAGGAAAGGGAAAGTTCAAGCAGAGCATGTCTGTGAAGATGGAGAGCAGATTGTCGTGGCTTCGTTGTACGAACATCTACGGAACTTATTGTGGTTGTATTATTATTATATTATTATCATATATTATATTATTATTGGCACTACTTTTTTGAATCGACAGCAATAATCAAAACGCAGCAACTTATTTCACGATGGTTTATTATTCCCAAATAGTAATATTTCAAAAATATCTCGTTTGTACATTCACAGGACTTTCCACATCGCTTTGGTTTAAAGTTCAGACGATAAGAATAGGTTTTAAATGAGCATTTGGAATGATTCGTGAAGCTTGGAATGTTCTTGAGTTATCGAATAACCAAACAAAGGTGAGCCGATTACCACGGGAATATGTGCAGTATAAAAAATTTCTACCTAGTTCAGCAAAAAAAATTAAGCAATAGGCATCTATGGATTGTCCCAAGATGATCGCTGTAAACTGAGAGTGTTCAAAAGAAACGGTTTCAAAGTAACTAGGCTAAGATGGGCAGCACAGAGTGTGGAGTGGTAAAGACGAAAATACTGGAGGCGCACTTCAATGAGAAATGAAAACAGGAAGACCAAGAAGCTGGAGGAAGTGAAGAAATAATTCAAGGAAGGATGAAGCAGAGAAAGGTGCGAGGAACCTAGCAGCCCACAATTGATAACTCAGAAGACCACAGGCCACACTGACTTGTAGCACCGGAGAATTAGTCTACAAAATTCATAATGCAATATCTCAGCTAATACTGGTCCAACATAAATGATTTTTTTTCTTTTGTAGGGAATTTGCATACCTTTCGATCAAGCATAGCAAAAAATTTGGGAGGATTTTTTTTTTAATTCGATATTTGGATTCTACGTATCTTGAAACGTGAGCCCTCAAATTTTGAGGAAAGGGGGTTAAAAAAAATTCTTGGACGATTACAAAGGTCTATTATTGAAAATAATAAACCAAAAGCAATCATACAGTTTTTACTTTTTTTTAATGCTTTGTTACACTGATTCCAAAATACCTTACGCTCCCCATCAATCTTTATAAATAGACGAGTTATGTGATTATAAAATCTCTAATCGGCCGCAATTTTTAAACAAAATGACGTGGAGTTCCGAGGTCACCTTGGGATCACCTGTGACATTGTGACGAAACTCAAGAAAATCGGTCCAGTAGACTCGGAGAAAAGTAATGGACAGCGGAAGGATTTTTTTTTTTTCATTCGATATTTGGATTAAACATATTTTGAAACATAAAACAAGGGTGGATTAAGCAAAAAAAAAATTCTTGGTCGATTACAAAGATTATTTGTAATTAGTCATTAGTTATTTGTTATTAGTCATTATTTAAAATAATAAGTCAAAATATACTGACAGGTTTTTCGAATAAAATAATCATTACGCTGAAACTTTAAGGAAAAAAATAAATTTGATTACAATTGTAATTTTTGTTTCTAAAATCATTAAAAATATTGTAAGGATTAAAATGAAAAAAAAAAAAGCCAAGTTCGATAAAAATAGAACTAAAAAATAACTGACACGACAACAAAGTAAACAGAAGACCTACAAGGAACGAGCTGGCGAAGTCTCATGAATCCTTTTAAGACCGAGCTTAATTATATATATATATATATATATATATATATATATATATATATATATATATATATATATATATAATCATGATCATGATATATATGATAATCATAATATAATTATGATAACCCATCAAAGTAAAGAAATACAAAGATTTTTTTTATGCTTTCTACTTTAAAAAAAAAAATAATATAAGAACAAAATTCATGATGGCAGAAAATCATAAACATGGTATATGAGTACAAAAAAAGTAAAAAAAAAACCTTAACATTTCAAAATTTGTTGTGAATTAGAAATTTAAAACTGTAAAATAAATAATCTTAATTAATTAATTTAGCGAGAAGTCTTTTATATTTTTTTTCCAAATTGAAGACAATTATGAACTAATAATTCCTTTTTGGTATAGTCGGTTTTTATTTATAAATGATCACACACAACGTTTCGGAGCTTTTTTCCCCATCTTGAGATTGAAATAATTCTTAAATTATAAGTATATGCATTTTATATACTCCTCCTCGTCATATACTCCATATTAATTTCGATGGTTATTATATAAATTGGTAGAGATATTTAAAAATATTTGAGGAGCATTCTGTATTCAAGTCTTGTCCGGTTATAAGGGATTCAGCTATTTGCCTGTAGGTATGGCGAGGTGGAGTATATAAAATGTAAGGTAAGGTGGAGAAAGAGCGTTTTCAGGGTAAGTTCGTAATATCCAATCCCTTAAGGACGGATTTTTTTTAAGATTATTTTTTTTACTTTTTATGATATTTTTATTCAACGTATCTTGAAACGTAAAACCTCAAATTTCGAGGAAGGTGAGGGGATAAACAAAAATTTCTTGGCCGATTACAGGTTATTACAATTTCATTGAAAATAATAAACCAAAAGCATTTATATAGATTTTTTATTTATTACTCTTATTTTTTCAACGCTTTGCTATGCTGATTCCAAAACACCTTAGGTTCCCCATTTATCTTTATAAATGGCCGAGTTACGGACTTATATAATCTCTAATCGGCCGTCAATTTGAAACTAAAAGATTATTTATTTATCTCCCCGTTAAATTCAAACCCTTAACTGGTAAGAGCTGCCCTTTTGGGAGCATGAAATGCAAACACTGATATATCAAAAGTTCGCTAAGGTGAAGTATAATGAGCTGTAAAGATATCAATTCCAATAAGTTCATTAAGTTGGATCTTTCAGCTTCTGCTCTCCAGATGTATAATATAGCTTTATTATATCACTAGGCCATTTTTCTTTTTTTTTTTTTTTTTATGGTAAGTGGAACCTTCAGAAACTGTTCTTGAAAATACTTTGTGATTAAAATGTCTCCATGGCAAGTTTCTCCTTTTTAAGTGCTAGTCCGCAGTCGGCCTGGCAAAACATGATAGTAGGGGTAAGTCATTACTGTCACTGAAGGTTTAAAATACGAATGTCAGACAAGTTTTAATTTTTTTCGATTATTATATCAGTATAATAAACCTCTGAAATCGAATTATTTATTTTTTTGCACTTGCCTCACAGTAACTCCTGCTTGAATATCGATTCTTTCAGATACTTTGTACACATTTACTCCTTAAGGCAAGGGCAAGTGCGTCCTAATTATTGCTAAATTAAATTATCAATCTCATCAAAACGGACGTAGCTGAAACGTGGGTTATATGTAATACAGTAGAGCGTCGATTATCCGAACTAATGTTGTCAGTGGTAGTTCGGATAATCAAAAGTTCGGATAATCGAAATTCACGTGCTCGCACACACACTATATATATATATATATAATATATATATATATATATATATATATATATATATATATATATATATATATATATATATATTAATTAATTTTTTATTTATTTATTTTTTTATGTATAATAAGGAAAAGGAAGATCTAAAACAACAACTTTGTAAAAAAAAATATGTTTGTTTATTTATATAAATATGTATGTATGTGCATAGTGAAAAAACCAGTGTCATAAAGTACATATAAATTGTTTAACTTAGTCATATGTAAATAATGAAATGAACAAAAATATGTATTTGCAAAAAAATAATCAAAGTGTGTCAAATGAAAGCTTTATCAAAATTAATGCTGTGGCATATAAAATGTCATGATCAAATTAATTAAAATTACACACATAAAAAAAAAAAAAAAAAAACCGTTCCGATAATCGAACGTTCGGATAACTGACGTTCGGATAATCGACGCTCCACTGTATTTAAACATAATCGTTTATGGAACATTAAAAAAAAAAAAAAAACGAAGGAAAATCTAGCTTCAAAAGTAAAGATTTCACAGTCCTATAAAGTCGAATAACTCGCAAAATCTAGTGCGGAATCGTGCCATATCACCATATATATATATATATATATATATATATATATATATATATATATATATATATATATATATATATATATATATATATATATATATATATAATTAAGAATTATTTCATTCTGAAGATGCGAGAAAAGACCCCGAAACGTTAGTAAAATATGTGATCATTTATAAATAAAAAATAAATATATAAAAAAGTAAGTATTAGTTCAACAATAACATAGATTTAAGAAAATAAATAAATTTTGAAAAATCATCGCTGTTTACGCAGTTGGAACAAGTGGACGGTTGAATAATATAAAAATAGAATTAGTTGCTCACTCGACTCCACTTTTTTTCATGATATAATTCACGTGTGTATGTCTGCGGAATATATTTCGTTCACACCGAAATATGATTTTACAGGCGTGTACATGCTTGTAGGTAGGCATATGCTACGCATTATAAAACACGAGGAGTGGATGGAGGTGGCGGAGTTGAAAGAGAATGGAGTTTTGTAATGGTAATGGAGTTGTGGATGTATAATTAAAACTTCTAGTGGAGATGTTAATCAAAAGTTATCCCACTCCTGGGGCTGGCGTCCTCCGGTGTCAACGCAGGCCTTCCGATTATACCGTCTTCTGTCTGGGTGGCGTTCAGGGTCTTCAAAGGACATAACTTCCGTGTACTTCGGCGTACAAAGTAATAAGGACATCTCATTTATTAATTAGTAAAAACTTCTTTGTTTGCACAAACAAATCAATTAATTTAAAAAAAAATCAAAATGCTAATGGATTCTTCCGAATAAGCTCCTTCATGATACAGTTTCAAAGTAGAAAAATATCGACCATAAATTATTATCAAGTATTCTCTGTAGTGAAACGGAGAGTTAAAAGATAGATTAATTTTTTAGTGACCCAACTTTAAAAATAATAGGTAAATAAGAATATATTTTTTAATTTAAAAAACAAATAGACCACAGGCAATAATGCTGCCATATTTCATTTAAATTAAAAAATAATTTTCAATTTTAATTTGACCCAGAGAAGTGATTTGGTATATAAGTTCAAAGGAAAAAGTTCAGACACACTCACAATGTTTAAAATTGTCACAGACATAAAACAATCTAAAATCACATAAAAAACACTGACATTTTTTATAAAATTTATGGGTACACTAAAACAAATAAAATTACAAAAGTACATTAAAAGCTGGTCTGATTTATTTAAGTAATCGTTAGATTGGATTGTACTGTGTCTCAGTATCTCCGCTCCGTTAGATTTTATCTCGAACCACTTAAAAGTTTTACCGTTAAAGTATTTCAGTAGAACGCTTTTTAATTGTTACATTCAAAATAAAATTATCTTTATTCTTTATTTATCTTTATTCTTTGAACGAAACTAAATAATTTACGATGAGAACTAATAATAAATTAATTTACCTATATTAAATAATGAAGTTAAATAAGGAATTCCCTAGTCTAATAATGAAGCCAAAGTATAAATAAAAAATTTCGGAGGTTATTTAATTAAAAACTTACTCTGGGGTTAACAACTAAATAAGCTAAAATTAACCTGTGGATACAGGATAGGAATAGAAAGGGTCGCCTTTAGTTTGCAGCCAGAGATTTATAGGATAAATAAATATACTCATATAATAATAAATAACTGGGTATATGCACCACATTAGATCAACTTAATTCATTGATTAATTTTAATACTTGCATATTTACCAGAGACGATAGTGATTATTCCATGACTCACCTGAAAAAACAAAAACATAAGTTAGTATCCGGTTTTAAAAGTAGACATTCAATATTAAATTAATTAAAATCAAAATAAGCGAATAAATAGATGTTGAATCAGAAAATTGGAAATTTTCAGGCTAAAATCTAGGAATTTTCTTGCATGTTTATATTTTGTTAATATCCTATATAAAGTTAAATCTAAGAAATACATTTTATTTAAAAACATCACATAGAGAACATTCTTACAATTACTTAATTTTATTCCTTCATATTTTTTCTTTATTAAGATCAATATAAAACGAAGATATAATTACTTGGAATAGAGCCTTATCACTTATAATAATGTTTTAATCATAAGAAATTAATTCATCATTTAATGAAGGAATAATATTCCCTGATATTAAATATTGGCATCCCTTATGGGGAATGAGAACGAACAAAAGAATAAATGCGGTTTTATAACATTGAAGAGCTATCAAATGCACTCATAAAAATACTTTTATTTCTTCTAACATGACACAAGTTATAATGCATGAACAAACATACTACCTATCAAAATATTTTCAATTACCTTATTCTTTTTTTTTTTTTACGAATAGTCAGTATTGTCACTTAACTTGGCATATCAACATAACAAATATTATACTTGAACGGGAGTGAACTTAAGAAGTTGAATCCATATTTTGTATAAGTAATGTACATGGAAGCGTAAAACACGGGCACTATAAACATTACAGCCTTAAGTCCTCAGAATAAATTTAATTGGACTCAAGGTTTATTTTTAAATATAAAATATACAACTAATACAACAAATTCTAAACATTTCAATCCAATTCATTGGTAGAATCTCATGTTCGCTGTAACCTGACAATGCTGGCTAAAAATGATGACTAAATTCACTTACAAATATTAAGTGGGCAATACGAAATTGTGTAATCAGGAAAAATGTAAATCAAAGGAAATCATTATAGTTACTGGGTGCGTGGAAGAGACTTAATATGTTAAGAATAAATTACTGAAAATGCTAACATTTATGATTAGAGCATTTACCAACATAAAACGAACGTTGAATCATCACTGCTGACTAATAACTAATTATAAGAAAAAAATAAAAACGGTAATTAGACTTTAAAAACCATAATTGCAATATGCGTTGTTTTCGCCGCAGACTATCGCAACGACATTGACTTAGCGATAAAGAGGAGCTATTTAGAGCGAGCGGTGAAAGCGGGCCGGTTTAGTCTCAGATTGTGCTTGAGTTGTTGAAATGTATTGGTTAGTATTATTGTCGATTGTGGGTCTCCTCCACAGCTGCAACGCCCAGTCGAGCAGCACAACATCCACTACACCCAGCAGTCCAACGGCGATAGGAGGCAGTGCGCCCGGGTGTCTAGCCTATGCTACTGCTGTGAGTACATCGCTATTCACTGAATAATCATTAATAATAATAACAAATTTGATCAATCAAGTACATTAAAATTTCTAACGATTAACATTATCTGCATAGATATTATCTACAAACGAAAAAGTAGTCCAGAAGTATGGAGCATTGATTACCAAAACAGTCTCAATTCATTATATTTATTTTATTGCATGTGGGAAGCTTTCGGTGTCCAGCACCACATTCATCTCTATTTAAAAAAATAACATCAAGATTAAAAAAAAAAAAATTATTATTCAATTATTCATTATACGTATCATCATATTATACAATAGTAATTCTAATTTTAATTAATTATCATGAAAACAATGACTATTTCGATTGCTCCGTCATAAGGAGGGGGGGAGGGTGTGGGGATTATGAATATGGTGCTGGACACCTAAAGCTTCTCACATAAAATAAAATAAATATAATGAATTGAAACTGTTTTGATAATCTACCTATATCAATTGGAAATGATTCTATAACAGCCTACCTACAATTTCGTTTATTTATTTTTTATGTTTGCCATTTAACAAATATTAATTTAAAAAAAAATTGACAATGTTGAGTAGTATTATTTAAAATAAATTTTTTCTCGATAAAATAGGTTTATTTAAAAATTGTACTCACTTGTGAATTTTTTAAAGGTTATTATTAGCAGAATTTTATGAAAATCAGCCAATCATAAAAGTGTTGCCCAAAATCTTTCTTAAGTTTTCCAATGTATATTAATAAATATAATTTTAATAATTAATAAAAGAGTTGATGAGCAGTAGAACTTTTTTTTTTCTAAAATTTCAAGCTGCTTATATTCCGTGCTTAAGTAATTATTTAGGAGCTTTCTTCCAATTTAAAAATATGCATTTTATACATCAATAATTTATTAATAAGAAAAATAATAATTAAACTGATTTAATTCATAAATTTATAAAAAAAGAAGAAAGAATTAACATAAAATAATATAAAATCACTTTTGCTTTTTATTTGATATTTGTATTGGATTATTTCTTAATCCACGCCTGTCAATTATAAAACTATTATAAAACAGCCAAAAACTGAAAATGAAAAACTAACTTAGAAATAGATATTTTTTTAGTAATACATTTCAATTCCTTTAAGAAATTTTCGAAAAAAAAAATAGTAAATTTTTTTTTTAAATTATATAATAATCGTTAATTTATAACAGATGTTGTCTTGAAGTTTATGTTACCTACCGTAATGAGTTTAAATGTTGACTTAGTTCATAATTAAAGTATTCTTTAAAAGCGAATTGTGTATAAATTTGTATAAATAAGCTTTATTTGAAAGGATCTAAAGAAAAATATTTAAATTTCACTGTTGCAATTATTTGTTTTTTAAATAATGGTCCAAATTGTAATCCTCAGCGTAAATTATTTTTTTTTTTTTTTTGTCATTTGGTAAAAAAACATTTTTATATTGTCTTAAATAAAAAATGTTTCAAGAGGTGACGAAACCCCGTTCAAAATTTTATTCAGCATTTTATGTATGTTTTATTAAAATTTGTACGGATCAATTTCTTTTTTTTTCCTTTTTTTTTATGAATACGTTTTTTGCAACATACATTCAGAGACTGATTTTCAAAATTATGAATTACTTTATATTATAAATCAGAATAGTTTCGTTTCTATAATAATTTTTAACACAATTTTTTAATCGTTTTGTAATCTGAATAAAAATTTAATAGAATTTTAGATTTACTTTTAGTACAATTTTATTTTCCCTTCTAGAATGATCTTTAAAAAGAGAGAAGGAAGAAAATGAAAATATCATTAGCACATGTTACACTTTAGCTGTGTATATTATTAGTTATTATAGGTACTTATAATTATACAATAAAGAAGGCCAATCTCTTAGCAGTCGTGTGATATAGTCCGAAGTGCTAAGTCGTGAACCCGTAGTCTTCCCCAGGAATGGGGAGTTATTACTATACTCCACACTACTCCTCCATATTAAACACTAACTCTACTCCAGGAGACGTTATCCACTTAACTGGCGAACCATTAGGCAAATTAGAGGATACTCCTGGCATCGCAACATCTGCCCGGGGTCGGGAGTCTTCCACAGCTGCGGGGGGGGGGGGGGGACCAGGTGGCAAAGTATGTGGGCGTCCCGATCTGACTTACCCTAAAGAGTATTGCCATTACTATGTGGTAATATCAGAGCCTTCAGGATTGTTGGCGTATTTGAAAATCTTGACAAATGAAGGAAATAATGACCAAGCGCTTTATAACATATTGATAAACGATATCAAGCATTTGATTTACAAAACCGCGTTACGAAAGAACCATGCCTTTAACAGCTCCCTATAACAAGATTAGGACAATCAGGTCAAAACCCTTTCACCTGTCTGTTATAGATTATAACATAATTATTATTTTAAAAAATTAGTTAATAGGTCATCAGATGAGCAGTATATTATTATATTGATAAAAACGCTATAAATTATTACACAATAGTTAATTATTTCCAAATAATTGTAGATAAAAAATATATGATGGCGCCACTCACTAGACTTTCCTTATCATTTTGGGTTAAAGCCAAATACAAAACATGTCTGCTATTTCTTAGCTAATATTAGTCCGATTAAGATTAATTAATTAATTATTTTTTTAGCTTTGTAGACAAATAAATTATCTTTTAAATGAGCATCTGGAATTTTCCGGAAGATAAATAGTTTTCGAGTTATCAAACAAAAATCAACAAAGGTGAACCAGTTTCTATTGGAACATATGAAAAATACTTTATAAAAAGTATATGTATATGTAAATATGTACAAAGTTCAATAGGCAATATATCTGCTAATACTGGTCCGATTTCGACTATTTTTTCTTTTTTTGTTTTTTAGGTAATTTAATAACCTTTCAAATGATCATAACAAAAATTTATACAATTTTTGGATTCTACTATCTTGAAAGGTAGAGCCTCAGATTTTAGAGAGGTTATAAATATATCTTTCTTGGTCGATTAAGAAGGTCCATTATTGAAAACAATAAATCCAGAGTATTTATATCGATATTCTTTTATTTTTTTTTTAGACAGGCATAATTATTGCTTATATGTTTCCTCTATTTTCATAAATGGTCGAGTTATGATTGTATAAAAACTCTAATCGGCTGCCACTATGAAACCGAATGACAAGTGGTAAAATCAAATTCCGAAGATCATTCTGGGATGACTTGTGACTTTGGTGTCTCTCGAAAAAATCGGTCAAGTAGGCTCGCAGAAAAGCCGCGAACGGCTCAATCTAGATTCATATGAAGGTCAATACAAACATAGTAACAAAAACCTAAGACATTTATATTAAATTTCATGATATTTTTTAAGGGTTCACCGTACTGATATTAAGATACCAAATTAAAATATTTAGAATTGAATATTATTCCAAGAAGAACTTCTAAGATTTTTTTTTTTTTTATTTTTAGCTCTATATAAACTTATTTTAATATGTGCCGACGTTTCGGCCTAAGTTTTAGGTGTTGATCATGGCGAAAAGTGCAGAGTTCAACAGCGAGTGCGAGAAATCATAGATCGAATTTATTATGGTAGTTGATTTCAAGGAAAAACATATACCCTTCAATTTTTTTTATTTTGTCATGAAGGACAAAATTTACGATAATCTGTCCGTATTTAAGTACACTATAATATTATACTTGTCATATATTCCGTGATTTTTGCATTTTTTAAAAATATAAAATGTTTACATTTTATTTACATAATATTCTGTTTTCATATTATCTTTTCTGTAAAGAGTTCCTATGATTCCAGTCAGCATCTTACCATGACTTCAATTGGACTCTTAAATAAAAGCGTGGAGTGCGATAAATCATTAAATTCTAATTCCTCAAGAATATTTATAACTTAGGAGGAATTAATCGAAAATATATTTTTTTTTTTTTTTTTAAAAGTAGTTTGATATAATCTGTTAAGTTTTTTCAGTTCATACTGGAAATCTATGTGAGGCACCAATTACATGGATTGCAAATGACAACAAATCTGATAAAATAATTCAATAGTAATCATCCGAAAATGATCTAATAATAATTAAAATAACGCATTTGCCACAAATTAAATTAGTAATAGTAAAGAATGTTTTTAAAAAGAAACGCTATTTCAGTGTTTGTACTTCTACTTCTACAATAAGCAAGGGCACTTATCTAAACATAAACATAGGTTGAAAAATTTATTTAGGTGATTGCCTGGTTTGTACGCCCTGTTTCAGTCAAAACTATACCAACCCTTGATAACTTTTGTTTATTGGACACTTAATTATCTTTTAAAGTGTTGTAAGTACAGAGAACTAGAAGCTTTTCTCGTGTTCTTTAAAAGAACTGAGAAAAACTTCTGTACTTCTATTCTTCTATACTTCTAAACTTCTATTCTTCTATAAAAATTACTGAGGTGATTTAAGTAAGTGTGCTTGAAGACGAAAATATTAGATTGTCAAGAGACCAAAATAAATTTATATTATTAATTTCAGTAGGTCCATACTGAGATTTTGTAGAAAACATATGTTCTGTCTAAGACTAAGTCCCTGGTGTAAAGAATACATTTTGTATAAAATTTTACCTCTGTTTGTTGAATAATCTTCTTTCTTCTTTGTAAGATGATACGTAATGTTTCATAAAACCCCTATTCCTAAGGAAACAAATAATATGTAATGTTCATATGTTGAATATATATGTCATAGCAGATGTTGTTTATTGATTTTAGTGCCCTCATGAACTCTGATTATTGCAGGAAGGCCGGAATAAGCTACAAGTTACAAACCTAGCTAGAGTGTTATCGTCGAGATATATGCAATATTATGCAACAGAATTTACAGAAAATATATGCATGTAGAATAATTTTAAAAAACCGGCACGTTTTCCGTCATAAATAAGGTTCATTGCAAATTTTGGAAGACAAACGTGCACACGAGATGCCATACTGAAGTTTCTGGGTGTAATAAATTCGAATTAGAGAAATTTAAATATTGATCTCAAAAAAATAAATAAAAATAAATATATATATATATATATATATATATATATATATATATATATATATATATATATATATTTGTTTTTTTTTTAATAGGAGGAGATTTGTTAAGTAGATCTAACTTCGGCATTTTACATTTCGAAGATCTGAGCTACAATTCGAATTCAGCGGCTCCAAAATGTCCAAGTTGTTTTTAGCGATTCGAGGCCTATTTTATCATACACAGTTCAGGTTTAAGATCCCACAAAACATTAAATTTCTTCCGCCCACAATTCTTTCAATCCAAAATGAAAAATTCTTCTATTTCTTAATTATGTCAACAACAAAAAAATAAATCTACGAAGCTCTTCATATTCCATATGTTGTAAATTTCGCGCATCATAGATCATAGATATACCTCCTTTAATTACCAATTACAAACAAATTATACATGCATCATTGCCTAGCAACCTTTAAAGAAATACAGTTCTAAACTTTATGTTTATAGATCATTTACTAAATAAATTTTAAAAAAATAATACAGTTCTAAATTTTCAAAATTATTTTTTATAAATAAAAGGAACACATATCGAATTTCCGAAATCCTGCTTCAAATTCTTTGTTTTTCCCACAACTAAACATAAAAGTTGAAAGGATTTCAAGATCCTCGATTAGTTCTTTGTGTTCCGTTAAAACGGTCATTAATGACGTTTGATCCAGCAATAAGTTTTTTATTGTTTAAAAACTATTATTTTCTTGAAACAAATTATCTAATTGTTTCATATTTTTTTCAAAAATCTTTTTCAGTGTGGCAACAGCAATATGTGCTGCTACTACCCTAGCATCCTATGCCTTCCGGACGCGAGGAACGGAACATCCTGCCTGTCCATCTTCGACGTGGTCAACCTGAGCCCTTCGATCACCGGAACCAACATCGGACCTCTCATCTCGGCCATCGGCAACTCCTCATCCGGGGTAGGTGCCGTCCAGGAGGTCGTCCAAGTCAACGGCAACACGGTCTACAACCTCACAGAGATCATAACTCCGAGTACGACACCAGGCCCAGGATCGACACCCAGCCTGGGATAGGTAGAACCTCAGCTATCGCAGTTAACATATACAGTTTTCAATACTTTGTAATAAAAAAATATTATGAAAGCCCAAAAACCAATTTCCATTATTTTTGCTTGCACGTGTCTTATTTCTCACATCTCCCCTCCCCAAATTCATGCTGTTCGAGATTCATTCATGCAGATATCTTCCTACTTCTGAGCCTAGCAGTCTACACTAACGTAACAAAAGACTTATTTTGTAACAATTCCGTTAAACTTAACTTTGTAACATTTTATTATATAAAAAAAACTGTTGAAAAACTTTGTTTTGAAAAGAATAAGATAAATTTTATTTTATAACAAAGTTACTACAAAAGGATGAGACAAAAGGATGTATATATATATACATGATCAGTTCTCATAATGGTAAGGAGCGAGGAAGACTTAATGCTTGCCAGAACGCCTTGTGCTATTTTTGGCAATTCTTCGTAAACGATGATCTTGAGAGAAATGATTATGAAGCATTAAATGGAGAAATGGGAACTGACGGAAGTTTAGAAAACTGTACTAACTTGAGTAGAAGTGTCAAGATTTATTTCCCGGGACCGCTGGGAAATAAATATTAACTGATCCAGGTGGGAATCGAACTCACACCGTTCCGGACCAGGCATTCTGGGATCCTCTCCCAATGTACTCAGCCATAATGGCCTCTGTAGCGGAAGGATAGATTTTGGATAATTTCAGACATTATTGAATATAGGTATGGATGTGCTCAAGATAATTTTATTATTACTTACATAAATTTTCTTTACCTTAACATATTTATCTATTATTTAATTGTCTATTTATTTATTTCCGTTTGTGATGTAAATATTTTTTAATTATTGTTGTGTAATTTTATTTATTTTCATTTAATTTTTCCCTTATTTAAATGGTATGAACGGAATCTTACAACATTAATACCTATTGATCTTGAGTGTGGCATATTTTATTATTTCTTAATAAAAACTTTTAAAAAAAATAAATTCGAGCCAAATTAGCAACACATTTGATATTAGAGAAATCCTTGAAAGCTTAATATATGACATAAAAATAATACGTATGGCTTACTTATGAAACTCGAAAACCTTCTCATACCATCTACTGCGAATATACTGTTGTGGAATCAATGCAGACTTTGAAATGAAAATCGTGGAAATCCATGAGTTCCAAAGAGATTGTAATAATCCTGTTGGAAGAGAGTCCTCCGGTGCGGGAGATGTTTCCTTTGAGGCGGGTCAAATGGCTCGGATTGTTCACAAACACTTCCAACACAGATTTCGGAAGTTCGTCTAATTATCTTCTGGAATTCAACTCGCAAGAAATTGTAGGCGTTATAATTATAATTTGATCCTCAATATTTAATTGTATTTCATTCATAATATAAACTACATAAATACATAAGGTGGAGTAGGGAAAGTGCGTACACAGGCTCTAATATACCATAAACTGTATATTATCAGTCCAATTCGAACATTTCAACTATTTTAAACGATTAAGTTAGACTGAAAGGGGCAGTGACAGGATTTAAAGACAGAATAACTATGCGGCGAAAAGGTTGAATTTATGAGATGGAGATATTTTTGGGGATCTTGTTTGACAGCCAGACATTGCTATATTAGTAGGTTATAGCGACGGAAAGTTAAAATGAGGATTTAATAGAGTTAGAAGAGAAGAAGCATTTTGAAGATGAAGAATAGGAAAGAAATGAAGAATGGAAAAAGAAATTCGCGGTATATGGGCTGGCTGGTGTGTTACCTAAAATTAATATCGCTATGTTGGAACTTGTGGTTATGGATTCAAATACTGAACGTTTTAGTGAAGCTGAACGTGGGATGAGTGAACTTTTAAAGTGGAATAGACCAGGAGTTCTCAGACTTTATGTCGCTGCGTACCACTTCCACTTTTCAGATAACTAGGCATACCATTACCTCATCTTATAATATTAGATTTATATTTTATTATTATTATAAATAATAATATAATATAATATAATATAATATAATATAATAGAATAGAATAGAATAGAATATATATTATATATATAAAATATAATATATAATATATATAATATAATATAATATATTTTATTATTATTATAATTTACTGTCTTCATTTTATAATGACAGTAAATTTGCTTAAGAAAATAAAGTTCGAAAATCCAAAATCAAAAGTTTATCAACTTCATATAACACTGCCACTAAGAAAACTGAAACTAAATAAAATAAATCTGAAAATTGCAGCGTATACCATAAAAGTGAAAAATTCGGACATCGTACAGTGGTCCAGAATGGCCGGTTTGGCGAAAAAATTGAATTACAGTACCTTTTTTTCATTTTTATGAATCAGGAACAAATAAATGCCCAAAAGTATGTTCATGAGTTATTTACTAATAAATATAATGTACGATTTATGCATGATTTTTATACATTTATTGTTTGATCGATTAGATAATTAATTGTCTAAGCATTAATTTTATATAACATAGAAAATTGCGGCAGATGCCGCACATTAGTTATACATGAATAAACTTTCGTAAACCTTGATTATTTGATCGTTTATATACATTTTTTTATAATAGCTTCAAAACCAAAAAATAAAAAGTATGATAGCGTTTATATTTTCTTAAGTACTCTGAAAAAACATTTAAAAAAAAATTATTATTTTGTTGCACTACCGAGTTTTTTTTATGGAACATGAGATGCTTGGCTACTCTAAAAAAATTAATGGTTATGTAAGTGACGAAGTTTTTTACCAATGTTAAAAGCGTCACGACCTTTTCATATCATCAACAAGCTATTGTGTATTCATAATACTAAGTCCACTAAAGATCCAAACAGTTCATTTTCGTCTCCAGGGCTACTGCGCGTCGCGAAACAAAGAATCAATATCTTTCAGTTGAAAGCATGTTGTTGTTTATTTACAATCAAAGCATCAATGTTAGGCTTGATGGAGTTCTGTCTGAGTTTTAAGTCCTCTTCAACACTGATTGCTTTCGCCTTTACTAAGGTCCCTATCGTAGATTATTTTTAAAAGGCAATTATAGATCGTGTTGGTTCATCTTATAATTAATCAATAATATTTATAAACGATTCCTCATTTAACGTGATAAAAAATGATTTAATCCATGATTATTTTTCTATTTCGCGTACCATCTGAAACTTGCTTGCATGCCACCAGTAGTGGTACGCGTACCATTTATTGGGAACTCCTGCAATAGACAAATTTATCAAGAAAAAAAAAGAGATTGGAGAGCAAACTCCAGTACTAAGTTTTTTTCGACAGTACAACCAGGATTTTCGCCATTAAACTTTATCTCAAAAACACACTATAACCAAATAACAAAATGATAATATGTACATATGTATGTATTTTTATGAATGAATTAGAAGTTTGTTGCATAATTACTATAATTTTAAAACGATCCCATATTCCCGTCGTAAACTCCTCGAATCGCGTAAGGAAGGGTGGGTTGGGAAAGAGGGGAGGAGGAGGATACAATTTGTACATATATTGTAACGTTTTTAAGATAATACCAGCTTTGGCGAGGATAGAGCTCCTGTAAAGGTCCTTATTTCAAAAATAGTCGGTTTTTAACATTGATACAAACTTAGATAGATCCTGGCTAAATCGGAAGAGACTATATTAGCGAGTAGAGAGACATTAGAATAAACGCTAAAATAGGATATTCTAATAGTCGACTACTTCTTCCAGTATAAGAAAATAGATCAAAAAATTATTTAGGTAAGCCTTCTAGATTAGGAATGGAGGGAGGTTCCCGCTACAAAAAGCCACTGTTTTAACAATCTCCAACTTCATACCCATTGAATCTAGTTGGCCCCGTAAGCCTATTAGGAATCGCGTAAGGGAGGGTGGATTGGAACAGTGGATGGAACAAGTAGGTATAGCTAAACAACTTAAGAGAGAACCTTCATGCGCGCATGCGCCTAACAAACTCGTATATTCCCCTCGTAAACTCGTCGACCAATTCGCATAACGAAGCAGTCGTCTGAAAGGAAATCTGTCGTAAAGTGAGGAGTACCTGTACATGATAAATAAACAACATTTGCTGAGCATTTTATCAATATTGGACTAATATTATACCGTTTAGAGCTTGTGTACTCACTTACGCAGGTAATGTACCTAACCAACCTGACCTCAGTTTAACCTAGTCGAGCGTGGTAAGTACTAGGATAACTGGCTGAGGAAACATTGGTGACAGCTTCGGCCACGTTGCCGAGGATCCTCGGGCGATCATGAACTTAAATTAATAAAAACGTCGATGTTATAACGATAAGAAACATTACAAGTCACGAAAACGTGAAAATATCTTCTAAAAGTTTAGCAAGTCCGTGCTGAGAACACAAGCTGCACAATTATTCGCAGTACTGGTAAAAAGATATGACAAAAAACGAAGACCTGAATAAATGTTTTCGACAAGACAATCTGTAAATAGGAGGATTGTAAAACAAGCTATTCTTTTCAAACAATCAGACAGCTGAAAACGGGAATCCGAAAGCTTTCAGTTTAGAAAAAACTTAAGTAGAAAGTAGAACCCGGTTGAAAAGAAAAAAGTTGCGCATGAATTAACAGCTGATCGGGCAAAACGATCGACCTCTGATGAAAATCTTCCGCCGGCCGCTTTTTAAATCGGAAGTGTCTTTATCTCAGATAGAGAAAGTTACAAGCAGGAGTTGAAGCTATAATTGGCCTAATCTTCCTCTTTGGCTCATTTCAGAATATAAAAAACAGATGAGGGGCTGAAAATACTATTTGCCAAAGACAGAGAAATCAATAGAGCTTCTTTCATAATAATATCTAATTAAGTTATTCAGAATGTTTTTGTTACAGAAATATAGAAAGAAATTTAATTAAAATGAAAATAGAAACATGGATTGAAATGAGTGAGTTAGCTTTAAGCTCCTTGAAGTTTTGTTATAGACGGATTACAAGTAATTCCTCAGTACATTCAAGTAACTGCTCTGTTGTTTTATAAGTTGTTTATAAGTTAATAAATTTATCATTCACAACTACCTAAGCAGCTAGAAGTCTGTATAAAAGAAAAAAAAAGATTCCATAATATTATTCGTTATAAAATAATAATATTAATGGTCCTTTAAAATAAGTTATCCATCAAACTTGGAGAATATGAATGAATGAAAAATGAGTTTATTTAAAAAAAATTCTATCTCATAATTTATCACAATATATGACATGGATGAACAAAATCCGTGGGTCACGATTGTTTTGCGAATATTTAATTAGAAATACATTATTTCAAAATTATGTTATACAAAATAAAACATTAAGCTGATATAAATATTGAACAAAATTGGTATATACTAATTAACAGATAAGAAAATAGGTATAAAGAAAGATAAAAACTGATACATTTATAATCATATTAATATAATTAAGCAACAAACCAGACCCAATAAAAAATCTGCAGATGAAAATATGCAGTTTATGCCACTCTAGACTATTTAGAAATCTATTGTCTCTTCCTTCTTTAATATATTATTTCCGTACGCTGTACGCCGTCCGCGACTTTTCTCCGAGACTGCAGAACCGCTTTTCTTGAGATTCGGCACCAAAGTCACATGTCATCCCAGGATGATCCTCGAAACTATTCATTACAATCCGTCTATTTTATACATCTAAAACTTTTTTAAATTTGGCAACTAGATGACTATCTCATTCAAATTCCACATATAACAAATATATATTATATCCTTCAGCCAGGATTTGAAATTAAAGTCGAATAGTTAGCCCATGGAGAATATTTAGCAATTACTTACAGAGACGTAAAGAAACGAAATCTGAGTTGAAAGAAACAAATTTCTATGCCGCAGGAAAAAGTAGTATTCAACAGGAAAAAGTAGTATTCAACTGCGGTATAATTAATACAAAATTATTCTTTAAGCACTACTTCAGTTTTGTTTGCACCGGATAGCTAAAAAATATATATTATCAGGTTTATCATTTTGATGGTCTTTATTTGACAATATACTTATCAATCCAAAAACTATATGACCTATATATATATATATATATATATATATATATATATATATATATATATATATATATATATATATATATATATATATATATATATATATATATATATGTATGTATGTATGTAAGCATATATTAAACTTTTATTTACATATTTCGCAGAGTTATATTCCACAAGGAAAAGCCAAAGCCTTCAAATCGATTAAATTTGGTTCTACTCATGAAATACACATATTTTTTATTAGAGAAATCCCTGCAAAGAAGAAATTCTGTGTGAACGTAAAGCCCTTATCTTTTAAAAATGGACAATAATTATACCTGAAAATATTACTAGATCTGTTCCTAAGGACTTCGCAAGAAGTTTATGATTCTGGGACCTTAAAACAACAGGCGAGGAGTATCTAACAAAAGATCCATGTGGATTGTAGTGAGGAAGGGTGTTCCATCCCTCAAAATAATAATAATAATAACAATAAACATTTTTTTTAGTTATTCGATAGGATTAGGTCCCAGAAGAAAAAAAACTTCAAATTGAATGAAATTTGGTGCTAATCATGTATTTTTAATTAGATATATACACGTGAAATTTTCAAAAAAATGAGCAGGATATTTTCTAAAAGGACTGCAACAAAATTTATGAAAATTCTTAATGTCATAATTATAACAACAGAAATATATTAATTATATAAATGTATAAGTATTCAAAATTATTTCAAAAAAAGGTGATTTTCATTTTTTATTTAAATAACAGTGGGTTAAAAATAATTTACAATTAATTAATGATGTATGGTCTATACGAAAAATCAAAATAAAATAACAGCTTATAGAATATAAGGGTGCTTAATTAACTACTCAGCAGAAATGTTAGTTATACCTGGAGCTTTACTAAGAGCCCAATAAAGTGCGCTATATCCGTGAGGAAAACACCAAATCTCTATACAATCTTCCACGAGAATGGGTCAACGGTACACAAGGGACTGGAGCCACCACAACTTGGCGGCTTTTCCTCTCTCCAAGGAGCTGTCATATATTTCTATAATGCTAAAAGTACTCGAGGAAACTTACCTGAGGAAACAGGTGAGGGAATAGCTTTTAGTGGACAAAACGTAAATTAAAATACTTTGACTAATCATACATCGTTAGTTTGGAAGAAGAAGGTTACAACAATACCAACATTTTTATTTTATTTTTATGGGAAATTTATCTCTATTTCACTTCTATTTCTTTTATACAAAAGGTCACAATTTTAGTTTCAGTATTTACCACAATAACAATTTCTTGTTATTTTAGCTATTATAAGTTTACTAATCAAACATAACGTCATCATTCAAACCGTGATTAGAGATTTTCTTAATAAAAACTGTGTCAAAACAGGATAAAGGAAATAATAAATTATTTTCAATTTGAAATTACAGTCAAACCTCTATATATCGAACATGATGGTTCCTTGAAAAAAGTTCGATATATGGAAAATTTCGATATGTAGAAAAATTGCAATTTTTCACCTTTTTCAGGATAAAAACAATCACAGCTATTCTTCAGGATTAAAGAAGCACCAAAGGCAATTTTTGGGGTTAAAGAAAAATAAAATTGAACGATATTTGAAAAATTGTACAAATTGCATCTGTGATATCAGATTTTTTATAAATTTGCATTTATAATTAAATAAGGACAACTAAAAATATGCAATATAGCTTCTAATGTCTATTTTTGAATAATTAATCACCGAAGTCATGTTCAGGAGCAATATTAACAACAAAAAAAAAAGAAGGAAAAGTTAAACTGAATTTAAAATGAAAATTTCATTCTATGTCAGGAAAAAGAGGTTCAGAGAATTTGGTGTGTGCTTCTTCTGAAAAAAAGATCTCTGAATTTCTATTGCTTTGCAAACCAGTTGAACATCTTTTTTCCTATTTAATTATTACCCATTAATATGTACGTAAACTAAGGGCTCTTTTTGATGACAAGCACATTTTATATTTTTTAAATTGGAATTTTTTGTTCGATATATAGAAATTTTATTCCATATAGAGAATTTTTTTTTCTAATAAAAATTCAAAAATCGATATAAAGAGATTTTCGATACATGGAAGTTCGAATGTATATTATCCTTATACTAATTAGGTCACCAAAACTTATCAATTATTATTTGCATTGTTTTAATTTTTTATGAAAAACTGCCACGATTGTATTTCGATGATTAAATGATCGAAAAATATTGATTAACTCTTTTTTTTTTTTAACAAGAAAGGTGAGTAGCTAGTATTGACTAAAAAATATCCCACTTGATGTTTTATTTATCAATGAGTTGAGGGACAGATATACAGCTAAATAGGCAAACTTTAAACGTTAAAATCTTGGCAGAGCTTTTTATTTTGAGGAAGGCACGTTTCACGGCTTGAGTTCGATGTCGTCAGCCTAAGCTAATTGTTGCACTGACTTATTGAAAATTGTACCTGCTGTCTGGATTCGAGCGTCCCTAACTATTCTCTCCATGACTATATTAAATAGCATACATGATAGGGCATCCCCTTGCCTTAGGCCTTTTGTGGTTGGGAAGTTAGTGCTCAGGTTATTCTATTCTCACATAACGGGTTATATTCGTCATTGTTAATCTTATTTTTTTTTTTTTAAAACAGGAAAGGTGAGCAGCTAGTATTGCCTAAAAATTAGCCAACTCTTTTTATTTGATGTTTTATTTATCAGTGAGTTGAGGGATAGAGATAAACCTAAATAGGCAAACATTAAACGCTTCTCTTGCAATATTCCACTTTTTCTTATTGTGGTACTCTTCTTCAAAATGAACGATATATTGATATGATATATACATATATATATATATATATATATATATATATATATATATATATATATATATGTATGTATGTATGTATCGTTTGTCTGAAAGAAGAATGTCACAAAAGGAAAAATGTAATTTTGCGGGAGAATCGTCTGAAGTTTGCTTATTCAGATTTATTACAGTCAACAACTTACCTTTTATCCTTTTTTTTTTTTTTTAATTTAGTCCTGATGTAGGTCGAAACGTTGGCACACAATAAAACAAAACATTCCACTTTTTAGTGCGTTTTTCGTCTTTTACCACACTCCCAACCAACTCCTCCTTCATTTAACTTTTGAATAAGTGTGAAATTATTGAGTTAAAACGTTATTTTGCAAAGACAATGAGAGAATTAGGGAAAAACAAAAAGTGCGAAAACGTGAAACTTATTTAAGTGAAACATTATTACCGTTTATAAAAAATTATTGTAGTTTTGATCATGTTCTTTGAAAACGTATGCAACAAATGAGACTGAACAACATATTATAGGTTATTATTTTAAAGGTTATTTAGTATTTTAGAGGCCAAACAGAATTTAACGGTTGTAAAACTGCGGTTTATTATTAGATTGAAAACAGGTGATACACGGCAGTGAACACCTGTACTGAGCAGTGAAGAGGACGTACTGGCGATAAAACAGAAGATCCTCTACAAAGATAAAGATAAAGATAAACAATAAATCAGCCGTCAGGAATAAATATAAAGCGAAGCTTGAAAAAGCTTGAAGCCGCTCCACTAAATTATGCCTCAGCCTGATGGCCCTCTCTCTTGCCTTATTCACACTTGAATTATTCACAGTTTTTCTTCTTCTTCTTCACCACCTCGAGGGTCCTCCAGATTGGTCTCCGCTGAAGGGGGGAAGAACAATTATCGTCTTTAGGGGATTTCCGGCCGGAAGCAGTTTACCTCAATTCAGGGGCTCTTTTATAAACAGTGGACTTAGGGCGCTCTTAATGGATGGGGCAACAGAATTTTAAATTCCTTTCCCTCCTTTCCGGTCGTCCGCTCGTGAATTTTCCATTATAATTGCGGGAAGAGAAAATTAGCACTGCGGGCATGAAAAACTGCAGAAAAAATCACAAAAATCCTCATTACTGGCCTGAAATTCACAAAACAAATCCCATTTGGACACTTTTTTAAATATAATTATTATCAATTGTTATCAGTTTCAAATTAAAACGCTGCAAATTGTTACTCTGTGGTTTATTATTTTCCAAATAGTTGTATATAAAAAATAAAAAAATAAATCGGATCGTTCTTGGGATATTAATTACAAAAAACTTTATATTTCCTTCTAGCTTCATAAATGGCCGAGGTATGAATATGAAAGAATACGTATGAAGCTTTGAATCGATCACAATTTTGAAACGAAACGGCGAATAGTAATGTCAAGCTCCGAGGATCATCCAGAGCGACCAATGACTTCAGGTGATAAATTTCAAACGCATAGATCCAATAGTCTTGGAGAAAAGCGGTAGAAAGCTGACAGACCGATTTTTTTTGTGTTTGATTTTTGGATTCTATGTTTCTTGAAAGTTAAACATTAAATTTTGAGGAGGTCGGTTAATTTTTTTTTTTCTTGGTCAATAACAAAGGTTTAATATTGAAAATAATAAACCAAAATGGAATACACTTAGGGTAAAATAGACGAGAAAACAAAATTGTTAGATTAATTTTAGTTTATTTAAATTTTATTTATTAATTTTTTTATTAGTTTAAGTTTAACTTTTTTAAAAGGTTTAATACTGAAAATAATAAACCAAAATAAAATTCACTTTAAGTGAAATGAAAAAAAAAATTTTTTTTTGTGTTAGTTTGTTTTAGTTGATAACGAAATAACTTAAATTACCTAATTCAGGTCGTCTTATAATAGCTCATAACAACTGAAGGGTCAAATCGATGAAGGTGATAAGTGATATTTTTGGAAAAACTGAAAAATGTCTATGCATAAATGTGCAAAGTGATATATTTTTAATATTTCCTCTTTCCATTCACATGAACTCAATATTTGGATCAGAACTAAGTTGATAAAAGTACGAAATGACGACACACATCTGCCTTAATAAAGTTAATAAAACTCATTTGAATTCAGTTTTGTCCAAACTCGATAAACCGTTATTTACCACCTTCATCCACTTTAAATTTCTTATAACTATAAATATAATACAACATCAACTAAATTGCATCTTTTGAAACCTGTTTAATACCATTACACAATAAAATAAGCTATAAAAATTTCAAAATCCTAGTCTATTAAGTCTAACTTAAAACCAATCCTTTCATTGAATTATTTTAAAATGATCTCAAGCTGTAAAATGTGACTAACCTCGTTAATAATTAAAATGTTGACTTGAAGAGGGTCGGACTAACTAGGTCCCCCTTCCCTTCCCCCCAAACATTGTTACTCTAAAGGAGGAGATATTACAAAGTTGCTGTTCCCACTAAACTTAGTTTATCTTCCGAAATTTCCTAAAGAAGTTAAACCTTTTAGTCCTCCACTTATCCAGGTAACTACCTAAGTATCGCAAATTCTTCGCATTATTCTGATTTATTAGAAATAATTCTATTTTCAGTTAAGAATGAATGAAATTTTTGACTTAAAATTCAATAAAAATGATGAGTTATCGAAGGTCGTATTCAGTATATTATATTTATATATATTATTTATATCAGTGAATTGTTTGTATGTGTATCATTTACAGCAATGTATTGTACGTATGTGTTTGTGTTTATACTGTATGTATACCTATAATTTTGTTTTCCTTTTGAGTATATCTCTAGAAATCCAAGATAGAATAACATTTTAATATAACAAGAAATATAGTAAAATTCGTAAAGAAAAGAGTGATGAAATTCATAGCAGGTATAATGTACTAACATGAACTTAATTATCAAAGATATAATCATCGTATCATATTTTACAAGCCCAATGCCTTCACTGCATCAACAAGATGCAAACATGGTATTAAGTAGAGCTAAGCATTAGAATAAGGAAGTATTCTATAAAATAAAAATAGGACAATTGTGTATATCGATAATATTTTCGAGATTAATTAAGTTAAAATCTATATAAATAGCGTGAAATTTTATATTTATTTTTCAATTTTTCATATTGAAAAATTATGTAGTATGAGGATATTATATTCTCTAAATTATAAGTTGAACTATTTTGAAGTGATGAACTATGTCTATTTAGTTAATCTTTATTTATTTTAGAATCTTCCATTTATATAATAACAATACTCTCTTATTTTCTTGTTATTTTTTTTTGCCGTCTAAAATTAATTTATTTATACAGTGTAATTTGTGAATGGCAAATGAAATTTTTGAATGTCTCTTTTCTTTATTATTTGAAGAAGAAGCAAAAGTCATAAATAGTTCAATAATATAACCATGAACCAAAATATTAATTAAAATATAAAAAGTATTTTTCTAAAAAATTAAAAAAGAGAATTGTAAGCATAGAAAGTGCTCAAAAAATAAAATAAAAAAGGAGTAGAAAATTCTAGCTTAGACTGAGTTGCGAGTTAATGACAGTCTATTAAGTCTGCTCTTCTCCTGGCCATTGCTTCCAGGTTAATCACCGGGTTATTTAGTAATGCAAACTACATCAATTCAATTTCAGCAATGATTGTTAATTAAATACTTTTAATGAATTATTCAATGTAAAGCATTATCCAAACAAAATCCATTAACTTCTTTAGAATCCTATAATCAACAGTATACTCGTAGGAATTATATTTACTTTAATTCAGGCAATTCACAAAAATATTATTTAATATTACACCACAATGAATATCTAAAATATCATAATAACTTTTTCTAAAATAATTTCATTTCAATAGTAAATGGCTGCATTTTGAAGTTTTTATCACGTTAATAAATAGAACTTTATCACGTTCTAACTACGAATAGAACTTAAATCGAAACAAGAAATAAATAAATTTTATCATGACTAATCCCTTATTGTTTCGTGAAAACGAAAGAATTCAGTTACCTGTTATTACAGGTGGTCCAGACAACTCTAATAAAAACTGGTTCTAATAAAGGTCTTTCTCGCTGGATATCAGTAGAAAGTCGCTGGAAAAGGCAGACCACAACTGGAGAATCTCTTAAGTAGATTCCTCCAGGATTGATCATATAAATTACTGATAATCGTTTAAACGACTAGGGTAGGCTTTAAATACTTGGACACACAGAAAAGTGCTAATGTATTAGTTGTTTAAAATAAAAAAAATAAATAATTTTGAATTAGGATAATTTAAAAACAATCTTTTAATTTAATGAATAAATTCTAACTATACCTAAAATCTTCCAGATATTATTCTAGCTTAGAATGATATAGGAAGATTCCAACAATAAAGACTTAAGTCTCACAAACACCAGTAAATACATAACTATCCAGTCACCGTTTCGACAATTAATGTATCATCAGAACAGAAAAAGATAAGATCGTATTAACAGATCTCACATCAACAGACTCACAAAATAGACTTTATATCTACTCCATTCAACTAATACTGCAAGAAAATTAGAAGTTATCTTAGAAAATTTATACAACATTAATTTTCCTAAAATGTCAATGGAACGATTACTTATAATTTTTGATTAACCTAAATAGTTCGGTTTTCGAGAAAAAAAATCACATAATTATACGAGGATAGAATCCGTATGAACTGATCTATAAACTTAAATTAAAATTCATAAATTTATAAAACAACCATAACCAGCTCGTTAAACATCAATAAGTAATCAGGCTTTAAGTACTCGTATTATAAATCATAATATATATGATGTAACGCAATTAAATAACACAGCAATATTCCATATAGAACACCAGCTTAATCAAGAAGATCCAGACCCTCCAGGCAAAGCTATTTCGAAAATGAAGAAAGACAAACATGTAAAAGAAAAACAGCAATCAAGTAATTGCTTAAAATCTTCATGAGCAAATTGAAATCGAAACTCTCTGTGGAAACAAAAGAGAAGGGAATCAACGACACAATTTACTTTTCGGCCGTGAAATAATATTTGATGGCAACAGCTCTGCGGAAATGCAAAGACTGGAATGGGGGATGGAATTCCATGGTTTGGTAAGCCAGATCACTTCTGGGGTAGTATCTTCGTCCAGCTGTGTGTTCTTAAATATTTTTTTTATTTTGTTTTTATACACAAATTGATAAATAAAAAAAGTCAACATTACGTCTTGGAGCTAAACTTGAGTGAATGCATAAGAAAATCCAACAGAAAATATAAAATAAGAGGACTTCTCGTGCCATGTTTTAGACGTTTTTAAAGGTGCCAAAATAATTTTGCAATATATATGTAGTAAGTAGAACGCTAACTTAAAAATAAAATAAAAAACATAAATTTATATAAATATATGAGTGCTTACAACGAAAACGAAATGTAAGGACTAAAAGGAACAGTTCTTGTCAAATTTATTTTTCAGTTCAAGGTGGATAAACTTTCACAGTGAGTCTCTTATGGGAATTTAATTAAATCTCTATTTATTTGGTACTTAAAAATATACATTTTTTTTTTTGGTTACTTCCTTTAACAGACTAAAAAATATTTAGCACTGAAACGAACTAATATAGATTAAAATTTTAATTCAAATAATCGAAAAACTGTAGGATGTCTGATCCCTTACATGGTCAATATGATTTTCTTTGGAGCATATAGCAACTTTTAGAGTTTTATTCAGGGCATATTATACGTAATACAATATTAAAATAAAATATCTTCTACAAACTAGCAATCATTTAAAAATTTTTATGAAAGACCATGGTTCATTAAGAAGTCTCTAATTGATTTTTATTAATCCCTGGTACTAAGAAATATCAATTGACATCCGCATGATGGTATAGAAGGATCAATCTAATTAGGGATTGAAAACTTCCAATCAAATCTTGTCTTAGTTAAATTCATAATTCATAAATGTTTTATAATACTGATTTATATTAATCTAATTTAATATGTATAATAATACCAAACTATATTTTGAATGCTTATTTTTGAATTTTGTGTGTGTTTTTAGAACTGAGGATGAATGTATAACATTGGAAACTAGTTTTCCATAAAACAAATTTATAGAAGTAGCAAATAATTTATCAATCCCTACTAAGAAATAAGTTTATAAAACAAAACTAGCGCGTAAAACTAGATCAAAATGCAATAAATGTTTTTGTCGGCCTCGAAAAATGTATGGTTGAGTGATATTTATAGTATTATTTTATATCCTATATAATAAGAGAATGAGGTGAAATCGTTCGGAAGGAGGAAACGGTAAGAACCAATTTTGAATAGAAACAGTCAATGGTGTGGCAGTGGTTTTGAGGTTTGTACTCTACCGATAGAGGTTAGCCCCATTTCACAGCTCACGAGTCAGACATCCAGCTATCAAAACATTTCTAAATCGCAACCTTCTGCCATTATATCGGCTAAGTTAAATTAAATAAACAAAAAAAGTTAACATTAAACGAACAAATATATACCTAAGAGAAAGTTAATTACTAAATTAAGAATCCACTTTAGTAAATAAGAGAAGAAACAAATCAAAAAGCGACATAAATTAATTGCTAGGATACAATTACAAACCCTTAAGTATCTCAAATAGCAGTAAACGACTAACCATTCTTTCGCCAATTCAGGTATCATCAGGACAGAAACAACAAAATCATATAAATGCAGCGTATCTCATCAGTGGCGTAGCAGGGATTTCATCCAAGGGATTCATCCAAGGGAAATTCCATCCAAGGATCCACTTTAAAGAATCCAACCGTCGATGTAAGGTGGCCCTCTATCTATGTAATATTTTCTATGCCTAGTTATGTTATTTATATAGCAACATTCAAATAGGTTTATACAATTTTTGTTTATAAATAAGAATAAGTAACAGTATTTTCTAATTTCGGGAGGGGTCCGGACCTCCTGACCCCCTCTCTGGTTACGCCACTGCATCTCACATTAACAGCCTAAAAGGGGGTATCAAACACGAGACATTAATTGCCAAATGTTTAAAAGAAGCTGGATGTGAGACCTCCTGGTTTAGACATATTTAATATTTCGAGTCAAAAGAAACCTTTGAGCATCACTTTGCCTAATCATGCAATTTATGAATTTTATAGAAATCGAGCGTGTGCTATACCGCACATATTTGATTATAAATATCATGTTTTTAATATAGAATAATTTAAAAATAAAATACACTATAATTTGTATTTTATACAATATAATTGTACATGTAGTTTTGAGGCCAGAAACAAGAACGCAGACAGCCAAAGTAATTTGCCATTGTATGCGTGTACCGTTTCCATCATTGAGCCGCAGATAAAGCCTATAGCGGAACACTAGCGCTCCGTCTTCTAATGACCTTTCCCGCTCTGGTGACGATTTATCAAGCCTTTATCACTAGTTGGGTTGACAATCCACCCTTTCTACTTGCAACATTCACAAAGTCGAAAGGGAATTAATCAAACTTGACTACTCAGCTGGCATAGTCTACAAACGCTTAAGTTAGATTTCCTCTTGCCGCGGTCGATATGCACTGATTTTTTAAAAATAATAAATAAACTTTATACATTGATAAAGTGAACATGGACTAAATCGGGAAAAATATGTATAACAATGAGGATATATGCTTGTTTATTTGTGCAAATATGAGTGTATACCCGTGCATACACATGCAGATATATCGATGGTAAAATTAACAGATATTATGCAATTTGTTCATTACAACACTAAAAGTTGGATACTGATGGAAACCGTCAAATCTACATGACATATTTGTTTGAAACTAGTGTTATAATAACATCGAAGTTTCCTAATTTACAAAAAAAAAATCGGTATGTAGAATTTTGTTGTATACACACCAAGGAGCATTTGTTATAGGTCTTAAAATTTCGGATTGAAAAGATTGCTGTTTTTGTAAGCGAGTCTACTGAACCGTAAATCTGTGAGGCGTAAGGCCATGTGGATTTAAGTAAGTATCTGTATATATTTAGTTTCTGCCTGATTTACCAGTTTTGACGAATTGGAAGATCTGACGAAGTACAGTAATTTCCAAAGTCTTTTATTTTCATTTTGTCGTATAGACCCCAGGTCATCTTTCGGTCGAATATCAGTTCAAGATAACGTACTGTGTCCGTCTGAAGAATTCAGTATTCGCCGACTGGTGCACACGTGTCTCGTCGAAGTTTGAAAGTTAAATGTGGTTAATAATAAACTTCCAAAGCGAGTAACAATTTTGTATATGTAATAAGTTATTTTGTAAAGTCAGTGAGACTAGTTTGGAATCGTGGTGTATTGTTAAAATTGTTGTATCGTCCGCGTCTCGGAGTTATTAGGTATGTCTTGAGTATATATAATATACAGTATTGATCCTTGCAGTACTCCTGTCAAGATTGGTCGAATGGAATAAATTTTTGTGTCTTTTCCAATAGCAAAAAATCGATTTAGTTTATGTTTTCTGTAAATATGGAGCGATTGAAGTTTCTCATCACTATTGCCTTTAAGTTTCAGTCTCTGAGTTGATTATTCTATTTCAATGCAGAAGAATCTAAAGAAAATATGACCTAAGATACTTGATGAAAAAACTCGACGGAATAAGAGCCAAATTGTGTTCTTAAAAAAATTTCCTCTCCCCTCGTTTCAAATCCCACTTATATCTGTCAGAGATTGATCTCGGGAGACGTCGAGAAAACACCCTCTCCCCCCCTCTTCCCTTCACTAAGAAAATGAACAAAAAGCAGAAAGAAAAAAACGGATAACGGACCCTTATGGGGCCTGGATATCGGGGATCGGGAGCGGCAACTGTATCAATTACTAGCCTGATATTGCGGCAACGGGAGGCGACACTGGGAAAAAAGGGAAGCGGAGAAATGGTTAGTGCCTAACTTCTCAGAGACTTCGAAAATACTTGGGACTACTCACATGTGACTCGTTAACATGAAGAAAGCCCTTAAGATCTTGCACCAATAAGTTTAAAAAAAATCATAATTTAAAATAATAAATAACATAAATAATTTAATAAATATAAGTGTTAAAGACAATGTCAATTTAGAGTTCATAATAAATAATTCTAAAAATAATAGATAACCGTTGATTTAATCAAGGAGAATTTGGTTGAGGGTAAAGACCAAAAAAGAAAACATACAGTAAGTTAATATGATTTTTAATGTGTGCCAATGTTTTAGGCTTTCATCTGTGCTTATAAAAACAAGATAAAAACATAAAAGAAACTAAGAATATATTGATTCTTATATAAATATATGTATAAGAGTATATCTATATTTGTATTTATTATTCGTATCATTTTATAGTTTTATCTTTTTTTTTATAGCCTTGATGAAGGCTTACAACTTAGGCCAATACGTCGGCAAACATTGCAAGATCTATTACAGTTATTGTGTATTTTCTTTCTTGACCGCACCTCCAACCAACTTCCTCCTTCATTCTAAAGGTAATTTTAGTTTTTTATTTATTTTTTATATAAAACCTTAAAGTTGTATTAAAATTTATATAACGGAATAGAATAGATAAAAATACTGGGTCTGTGTCAGTGACCCTAAATTAATATACGAAGAAACAGAAATCACATCTGGCTAAAAGACATTTAAAATAAATAAATTATAAAAATATAAATATATTAATTAAGTAGATCCTAACCAATAAAAATAAATAAATAAAAAATCGAACATAAAAATTATACTCAAAAATCCTATGAACAGTAGAATTTTCTAATAAAAAGAAATAAAAATTACTAAAAAATAAAAAAAATAAAAATCCTTGCCATCAGTAAAATTGTATTTGTTAATTTTCATTTGAAACGCATAAAATCAAAGAAAAGGTATAATATAATATAGTTTATACTAGTTTCATTTTATATTTAAGTTAATGGAAATCCAGTAAATGATTTTAATTATCACTTCTGTGACTGTTTCACCGTTTTTTAAATAATATTACAAGTATTTCGAAATATTATTCATTTGGAAGAAGAGAGCCACAATACAATCATTTTTGTTTTTCCTGTTTATTTTTTTTTTCTTCCATTGACGTATGTTTCTTTTGAAAATTTTTAGTTTCAATATTTACCGCAGTAAAAAATGAACTAAATTAAATTATAATAATAAGTTTATTATTCAAAATTAATGACTTTCTTCAAACTATGATAAGAGAGTAACTTGATAAATACTGTCTAGATAAAGGTAACAATAAGTTATTTTTTAATGTTGTGATAATAACTTTTGCATTCCTATTCTTATTCCTAATATATTCTTCTGCAAGTTAGGTGGCCAAAAAGTATCAATTTTGCTTCTATATGAGTAATTGAAATATCACAATTTATGTAAAAAATATTATTTTGTACTTTAATACATTTAGTAAAATATTTTTAGTTGATCTTTATTTTTTTAGAAAACTTTTTTTTTTTTTTTTTTTATATAAAACTGATACAATTTGATCCATGATTAAATGATAAAAAAATGAAAATTAAATTTCTTTTAAAACTAAAATCGTGAGTAGTATTGATTAAGAAAATGCTCGACTTGATGTTTCATCAGTGAGTTGAGGGTCAGTTATAAAGCCGAATAGGCAAATTTCAAAACACCTCAATTGTAAAATTCCACTTTTTCTTATTGTGGCATTATTATTCCAATATTTTGTTTTTGCGATTTCTTAATAGTGATATAAATATATGTAATACGTAAAATATATAATATTTTTCAACTTAAGACATCTTGTTCACTGGACAATTTCAAAAGCATTATCGATTCATACTAAACTCTTCGATCGGTATCTCACAATATTAAGGCAAGAGATTAAGATGTTTCGAGCTGTCCATAAGGAAGTTAAGCGGTACAACCACTAATGAACAGTTGCTGGCATTCGGCCAAGACTGGAAGCCTACTTCTTGTTGATTATATTATCATACTCGAAGAACTTGTCCCAGAATAAATAAATAATACATATTATTAGCGATTTCCGAATGACGCGGCTACATCTCCATCGTGTTGTTCTCAGGACGACTTTCTCTCACGCCCGGACCCTCGATGTCCTGAAAGAACGCCGAAGTAGGACGGGAGTGGAGTACGGCTAGCCCAATCGAAGGCCCAACGGTACCTGCAGCAGCGTCACGTGCACAGGTGTTCATGGATCGTCACGGCTGCAGTTGTAAGATCAGTTAGCTTCATTGTCCTCAGTGATCAACCTTTATGTATTGTCACCGAAGTATCTTATTCCCAATCAGATCGGGATTTAACTGAATGAATGAGATAGACTTTTTACAGTTGTGAAGTACTTTTAAGGGGTTCACTGCACTCCAACCAAATGGGACGATGAACGACTATGAGTCTGAAATCCTGCGTAATTTTTTTTGAGTAATGTGGAGTGGCTGGGATTTAATCGGTCCTGAACTCCATCAGGTCGCACCAAAATCCAATCATTCAAACCGACCATGCGTGTAGAAAATGATGGACTGCACCGTTATAATAATAATTGTTGGTAAGTAAATCTAGCTAAAATTTATGATATTGAGTACATAAAATATGTATATGAATAACTTACAACTATGTTTTGTTTTTTACTATTAATTATGTTAAAAAATAAAAAATATTAATTAAAAGGAAATACATTTTTTTAGTGAATTTATAATATGCTTAAAATTTCCAATTTTTTGTAAAGATACTATTTATATTCCATTAATTTTCAAGAGTTAATCTGTAAATTGAAATGTTTGTTGATTTTAAATATTATAGAACGCGTGTTTACCAGGTTTTTCTGGAAAAAAAAAGTGACGAAAAATATTGATTAGGTATTGTGGATAGCAAAATTGATAATTCCGTCCTTCTTACTGTTAATATAATATTCAGAGATCAATTTTCTCAATAATGCTTGTTATCGTAGTATTTATAAGTTGGGAATAGTTTTGAAATGACCTGTTGGAATGAGAATCACTACCTGTCGGTAAAATAAGGAATGATAGAGTTCAGTGATTTTTATATTTTAGAGATTAAAAGAAAAAAAAATCGCACAATTTTTTTGCATCCTAGTAATATTATTTGAACTATATTTGACGTTTAGAATTGGCATTTCTTTCGAATGCTTTCTTTTAATAGCTTTCGATAAATAACACTTTACCAAACTTTTTTTTATAAGACTGGAATGAGCAGATTCTCAAAAGATCGGTCAATGCAGAATAGTTTTTTTCCAGTTCGGAAAGGATTCCCCTCTGTTTGAACATTTTCTTTCCCATCGCCGACAGTTCAAACATTTCAAGCGGCTGCAGTTGAAAGAGGAGGCTTCGGGAAGGGAGTTGTTCTATTCCTCGGCCGATGCTAATATTCTTTTCTCTTGATTAAATGGTCCCAGACAAGCTTTGAGGCAGTCAAAGGCTGCTTTGCTTTGCTTTAACTTCTCAGATTGCTTCGCTTCATTAAACTAATGAGTCCCTGGGCTGTCACCGCCACCTCCCGTCGATATTTTAGTAGTTTTCCTGTAATTATGGGCGCCTTATTACTTCGAATTTAATTTTGGAGGCGCTAAATAAATTTAAAATTAATGTTTTCGTACATTCTCGTTCCGAGAAGTCTTTTAAAACACAACGCTCAATCTTATCAACAACACATATATCGTAAAAAAGATGCTCAAAAATGCTACCACAGAAACTTCATAATAATCAAAGAATCACTGTGTTTGGTTTTCCTGTAGTATAAGTTTAATTTTTAATCCATTGCTTTTGAATTGTTTGTAGCACACGTTCAATTATAATTATTTTTACAATTAAATGAAATGATAGGTTAAGAACCTAAATAATTATCAAAAGTTAGCTATAAATAATAAAAAAAATATGCAAGATCTTGCGCAAAAAGATGTTTTATATTTTAGTGAGATCGTAAAATAAAATTTATTAAGTAAATATATTACAATTAGTAAAAAATATATATATTAAATTTTATATTCAAATAAATCAAATCAATATAATTGTAATATATATATATATATATATATATATATATATATATATATATATATATATATATATATATATATATATATATATGTAAACGAAGTTAACATGACAGGACGAGGGTATACTAATGTCAACAAGAGACAATCTAATATATGAGAGCACTCATTTGTCTCGAAACTTGTACGAAAACTCCAAAGTCATTAGAATCCAGAGCCCAGACTAAGGTTTAGGAATGCGTATCATATTTGATTGTGATACGCAAAAACAAGTGTATTTATTAAGTATTTATCATTTCCTTTCTATTACATTCTATATTAACTTAATATTAAGAATGCCTGTATATGTATGTATGCATGTAAAGGAGAGGGTCTTAGAGATTTTTGAAAAAAATTACAAAATGGTTATATTACGTCTCGAATTTCATAAAATTAATTACCACAATAATTAATCATTCAAAAATGCTACAAACCCACGAAGTCCGAACGAGAAAAAAAAAATTAAATGAGAAAAAAGATTCACTCCATTTCTACAAGGTATGCACAATTTGTAATTTTAATCATTTAGAGCGGTACGCCACGAATTAAGTGTCATTCAAAAATAGCTTGAGTACAGTGGGTTGTAAGCTTGACATAGGATAATAGCCGATATCTTAAACAGTAATAATATGTGAGTAAATTACAATGCATTAAAAATATGAAGTTAAGAAACCCATATATTTTGTTTAAATGTTTGTATATCGACACTATGGATACAGTGTAAAAGCCTCTGTAAAAGGGCTATATAGTGGGAAAACCTCTTATGTACTTTTGACATGATATTTCAGGAGGAAAAAAAATTTCAACCACTCTAAAGCATTTTAAACTTTCGATCATAGAAAAGTTCATAGACAAGTGATAACGGCTAAAGATTAAAACGTAAAAATGACGCACTCCATTCGCTACAGACCATTTTGTTCTGTTATGGAGTCACAAAACTTTTATTTGAATAAAATTGGACTTACGAGGTTTTAACTGTAAATATAAAACATATGTATTTATTTAAAAAAAAAAAAAGAGTAAGGCCCAGAAAAAAATTCAACAAAATAAATAATCAATTAAGCATAAAGTTGATTATAAAATAAATTAAAACATCTATAATAACCTAAATAAAATCTAATTCCTCCACAAGTTGATATAGGGCATTAATTTCAGTTGTATAAAGGGATGATTACACAGAACCGACCCCTATCCTAAATTAATTACACCTCCTCCCCCATTTAACAATGTATTCCGGTATAAATTAATTATACACGGCCTACTACATACAAACAGATCCCACTTAGAGAGGTCCATTTGGTCGCTCATTAGCCCAGTTAGTGTTACACAATAAGGGATGTCGGCCAAGAAGATCCTTTCAGGAGTCCTTTTTTTCATAAAGGACCTTCCTCTCCAGGACCTTTTTTTGTATCGAGAGGAAAACCCTATTCGTCGTTGGCATAAAGGCTACTTCCAGAGGAAAATTTCAAACCTCAATTTCCTGGAGAGCTTTATAAAAAAAAATAAATAAAAAAAAAATAAACCTTTAATATACAAACGAAGCTTGCCACGATATACAAATATCGTTTAAGAACGAAAAAAAATAAAATAAAAATCCATTCCTTATTAAATAAAGGAAGTAAAATCATTTAAAGAAGTGATTTAATTCAATTTCCAAACAGACAGGAGACGGTAGAAAATTATACTCGTTCCGGTCTTTATTAAAATATAATCGTCAGATTTGAACATTGAAATATTCTGACAATTTAACTATAATCCTCAGAATCTACTTAAAAGGAAAATATCAATAAGAAAATAATGGGGAAATCAATTTTTAAGAAAATAAATACAATTCTAAAAAATAAAATAATATAAATATAAATAAAACGGCTATTCTATAATATCCGTTAATTAATAACAACGAAAGCTCAATAAAAAAAATATAAATATATTATTGGCAGATATCAAAAGCTTCGGTTTCTCAAGCATTAGTAAAAAAACTAGGCAGTCAACGTTTCGACAATTCCGGTATCTTCAGAACAGAAACTTCAGATAAGTTCACATAAATGCTGACCAGAGGCAGCAAATCTCTAATTAACATTTTAAAAAAAGGCAAACCTAACAGAAATAGTGCATCAGACCAAGATCCATTATCCAGATGATATCCATTATTGTTCAAAATTTGAACGAAAGATCTAAGGAAAAATATAGAAGATACGCTCAGCAGACAGTTGAAAGGGCAATAAATTCAATTGAATTGAATTTAAAAAATAACTGAAAACACATATATTAGGGATTTCTTAAAAGTAGAGACAAGGCAATTTCAAAATATCTTTAATGGTTAGAATGGCATGATGCCAAACTTTCAGAAGCATAGTCCTGGTGAACATATCAGTGAGAAATCTATATATTTTTTATTTTATCTATATACTAGTCGATTATATTTATAAGTGGAAAGAGTTTAAAATTATCGTACTAATAATGATAATAATAATAATAATAATGTTTTCAAAACTATTAGTTACTTGAGTACTATTAATTTTAATCAAACTATTATAATAATTATTAATTAATTAATATATATAGACTGAAGGCTCTAAAGAAAAAAATTAAAATGTGTGCAGCAATGTTTGATTATTTCGACAATAAAATCGATGTAATAAGCCATCATTTGAATCTACAGAAATCGAAGGAATTCTATCTTTCTTTTGTTGTAAACAAAGGTAGAGGATTTGAATTAAATTGTGGACCACTCATGATGTGACATCGGGGAAAAGATATTTTATATCATATAAATTTAAAATAAAATTGTTACTGTATGTCCTTCAATTATCGAAAATATGTATGATCTAATATACACATACAAATAATAATATTAACACTAGCGGAGTTAAAGATCGTATATATTATAGTTATTTATTAATATATAATTATAGCGTCCATGTTTATTTATTTAAATATATTTTATTAATGACCTCAGCCCAAGGCAGGTAGTTCAAGAACTCCACCTCTAGCAGGCGTCAGGACGGCCTTCCTTGGTGAATTACCAAAGGATGATAAATGATTAATTGCTAATATTCCTCAGTAGTTAATAATAGTATATTACTTCCTTATGAATAGATTATAAACAAACTATTCTACATTGATGATGAATAATATCTTCATACAAATCACTTAATCAACATCATAAACCACAAACTCCAAATATTAATAGAATAGTCCTAAGAAAAAAACTCGAAGAAAAAGTCGAAGATAAGCTATCGAGCGAGAAGCAAATATTGGAATATTTATTTTCGTTTAGAAAATACTGAAAATTATTGTACAATGTATTTATCATTAATTATTATTATTATTTATTTATTTGTTAAATTTATAATTAATTATTAATGACATTATTAAAAGTGTTAGGGGAATCGATAAACCAAAACTAAAAAAAATTAATTTGGATTATTTATTTTATTGTGAAACAAAATGGCAGTGGTAATGTCAAATTCTAAGAATCAACATGGGGGGGGGGCCTCTGAATTTGTGAAGAATTTTTTTATTCTCTGTATTTTGAAACGTAAAACATCAAGCTTTGAGAGAGATTGATTTTTTTTTTTTATTGGGCGTTAACAAAGATTTATTATTGTAAATAATAAAACTAAAACGAATGTAGACAAATTTAATTAATCATTAAAAATTGAATAATTATACAAAATGAAAACCATCAAACACAAAAATTTTTTTTCTGTTTTAATTATTTTGTTTACGTAAAGAGAGCAGAAAAGCAGACGAAAATTATTGGTAGAATATTATTTTTATTTGGAAGATCCTATTTGGAATGTTAATCTGAGATGCAGAGTGTTAGTTCAGCATCTATGTGATCTTGTCTTCTATTCTGATGATCCCTGGTTTTAATATTCGTTTCGCATTACCGAAAGAAAAACAAAATTCGCATTACCGGAAGAAAAACAATGAAAATTAAATTCATAGATTACAATAAAATTTGTAAGTTGATATATTTTTATTATATTTACTTAAAAATATTTTTTTTGGATTAACTTTGATTGATACATTTATTAATTAATTATAAATGCTATTCTACCGACACTGAATTCCTCAGCTAATTTTTTACTGGATTAACAACTCTTACTAACAAGTTATCAAAAACGTGCACATTTTAAATGCAATAAAAGTCTTTCGGAGAGGACTTGGCAATTTATATTTTCGGAACTTTCATAGCCATTGAGATGACCAGTTGTATAGAAAATATATGTCCTAAGAAAAAAAAGATGATACACTTGATGCTACCGAAGAAGAAATGGCGACCATTCTATACGTTTCCCGTTTTATCATTTCGACCTTTTACCACTATTTCAAGGAACTATTCACGTATTCAGGTTTCATATCACGCGTTTCAAATGCAGTTTTGTTGATAGGCATGATTTTTTTTTTTAATATTTTATTTTTTTGTTTTTTAAGGATTTTAATCTGTAAAACCTGTGTGATTCTTTTTTTCAGCCACAGTTTTCTTCTATATTAGGCGTTTTTATTCCTTCTCTATTTCTTTTACCTAGCTAACATTTCTCAACAAACTCTAAAGACTATCTATAATCTTGCCGACGACCCAGCTGTCCTTTTTTCACACTAAGATCCCACCTACAATTATTTCCTTCACCAACCAAACCACTCTTATATTTTAGAAAAACGGTTCGTAAGTTCCGAAAGACACTTTTTTATTGCAATTAATTGATTTTATCGATGTTGTTTTTTGAAAAACGTTTAAGCTTGAACAAATTTAAACTCAGGTTATAATTCATTATTGAACACACCACCTCTATCGATTCCTGCTCACGATATATCACAAAACAAAATTGAAAATGTTCTAAAAATGTACTACTGATGAGGTAAGCACCAAATACTGACGACTTTCAGTCGTCACTTTGGACTTGACGAGTGCTAATGCATTAAAAATATATTGTTACTATAAAAGTTTTGCCACCTTAATAAACTCCTACTGTATACAATAAAGAAAAAAATAGATAGATAGATAGATAAAAGAACTTTATTCTGAGACTAGGTCCCTTAAGAATAACACGAAGGAACAAATAAAACAATAACATTATTCGGCCATAAGACTGTAGAATACAGACCAATTAACTTTTACAATATCTTCAGTAAAATGTATAAGCAAATAAATAAGATTTTTTATCGAAAAATAGAATTAATTTGAGCAAAACAAAAAAAAAGAGAAAAAAAAACAAGAATAAAGTAAAAAAACAAAACAGAGAAAATCAAAATATATAAAAATATATAGCTATTTGGGGAAAAATCGTTTCATGTGTTTCCAAGAAGTTTAATTAAGGATTAATAAATTATTTGCCACTTCTATAATTTTGTTTTTGTTGAAAACTAGTTTCGAATGTTGTCCATTCGTCTTCAGATATAAAAACACACAAAAATTCAAAAATAAGCAATTTTTAAAATAAGGAAGAAGTTTGCTAATTGGCGCATACTGATATCGACGCATTTTTTTGAAAATGCGTCGATATCAGTACCGATGAAATATGAAATATCAGTGAGATTAATTTCTAACAAATTATAAATATTATATTAAATTTTTATTAATAAACATTTCTTTTATATCATTAAATACATCGACGAAAAAAAAATATAGAAACGATTTATTTGGTCTCCGATGCATTATAAGGTAAATTAAGATTCGGAATCCGCAACGAACTGGCTATTGTTCAAACTTATCTTTATCCCTAGAATTGTCCTCGGAATAGAACGGTCACTTGTAAAGCCTAGCCTGCCCCATGTCATTACTATACATTGAGGCTGTATACGATACATAAAATAGATAGAAAGAGTCCCTTTCGATATATAAAATAGAAATAGAAGCCAATAGGCAATAAGTGGGTGCCTAAGCCATCGGAATGCGGGATATAACCCAGGCCGACTGGAAAGTATCCAATTTTATAACTCACTTCTGGCTGAATCCCCTGAAAATCCCCAACTACATTTTTCATACCAGCTTTTAAGATATAAACAGCACGATTTTAACTCATTAGGTTAAATAAATATAATGATAGTAAAATTACTAAAAGTAATATTATCGAAAAAGTTTAATAAACATCCGTATAATTTTACAAATTAATTTTTTAATTAGAAAAAAGAAAATTCAATACATTATAATGCCGAAATCATACAATGGAAGTGCTTTTCAATCTAAAATTACTGTTAGAGAGTTCGTAATGCGGAATGGTATACCTGATACGCCTGCAAGATCAACGTAAGCCTGCAAGATCCATACATGATCCAATACGATTACCAATAACATAATTCTTACTGAGTTATTATTAATATATCATATATACAGTTATAATTGTATATATATTATACATATAAAAATCGAAATCTAGTTACGGTCTAGACGTTACCAATTTCCCTGATGAAGGCCTAAAACGTAAGCCGAAACGTTGGCACACAATAAAAAATAAGATCCACTTATGAATGTGTTTTTCGTCATTGGCCACACTCCCGATCGACTTCTTCTTAAATTAAGTACTTTAATAATTTAACTAACCACATTTATTCATTAATTTGGAATTTAATTGATTTTCTAATATATTTAACCAAATTAAACCATATTTTGAATATTTATTTACTGTTAATTATATATTAATATATGTATATATATATATATATATATATATATATATATATATATATATATATATAATTAGTTAAATTATTATCAGAGTCGTTATTTCTCGAATTAAATTATATTATTGAGAAAAGAGGAATATATATATAAAACCTCAGAGAAAATAGGAATTGTATATCAATGGTAAAACCTCTCATAAAAATTGGAGGGTTTTAGGTAAACCCTTTCACGGGACGGAAGGCCACAAAATTAACTTTGTTCCAGAAGAACGGCGGGGTTATCGGATTTCGATAAGTGTTGGCGATAAATTCTGAAAAAGGTTGGAGTAAGGGCAGGTGGAGCACACAGTTATCTTTATAACAATAATCCCTCCTCAGGTGAGCCAGCATGATAAGTGTGCTTTATTTCGATATAAAGGAGGATGCGGCTAAAACAGTTACAGAAGAAACGTCGAATCAACTAGTAAAGAGAAAAAACATATTTTAAAATCAAAATATAGTTGTTTAAAAATAATAAAAATCAAAGAGCGTTATCATAAACACATCCGTTATTTTGAAACATCGATTATTTTCACTTTAATTTTCTATAAAATTAATTTATGAACTTTTATAATTTGTTTTTCTTCTTAAATTAAAACATACTTATTTACTTAAAATTACAGTTACTTTCTCAAATCCTTCTGAACTTTAATTCAGTTGTAAATTTCAATAAATAAATAATTTTAGATTTGACATCCGTAAAAATAAAAACACTGATGTTATCCCAAATGTCCCAAAACTCCAGATAATAATTCGCAAACTGCATTAATTGATAAATCGTTTTTGGAGCTGAAGGTTATACAAACATTGAGCTATAAACAACAAGCCTTAGCCATTACAGTGAACTAAACAACTGATTGCCCAACAATAGCTCCATGTAGTGAATAAATTAGAACAAAGCAGCCACCGGCTGATCGCTGCAACAGTAATCACTAATACCCACCTTATCAGCCAGGTCATTCACTAATATTTCATCAATCGCTTCTGATTAAAGCGTTATTATTTAACTCCTCTTAGTAGCTGTTAACTGATATTAAGCTTTAAAAAATCCGCGAGCAGTAGAGCACCGTTACTAAAGTCGTAATTTCACTTTAAAAAAAAAAATATAAAAACGGTGAAGTAAAAAAAGAAATTGAGATCCACAAAAGACGGTTCCCTAACATACCGAAATTTACCCGTACTTTTATTATATTGTTCTGCTTCACCGCTGAACTTCGAGACGGAAAGTCCTGGTGGGGAAACCAAGTTGAGACCCCAAAAGATACTTGCCTAGCACCAACCCAATTCACATACAAATTTTCAGCTCTATAAACTAATTTGGTGGAGCAGTAGAGATGCGCAAAAACTCTAAAAACGCCGAAATTTCAGGTAAACATACTAAAATTTTGACTGGAATTTATCCATTCTTTAATGGTACCGGTCGGCCTGGAAGAAAGTCCTACCAACGGAATTTCAGCTCATTCGACCCAAAGGAGCCGCTTGAGGTGCTCAAATGTAGCTGGGAAAAAAATATATATCAGACATCTTCAAAACTTCCATAATCGTTGTCTAGGGGTTATGAAACGGATAGAAAACGTAGTCCCGTCCCTCACCACCGACCTTCGGACCCACTGCAATAGTGTTTTTTTCGGGGAAAATACGACTAAAAATGACCAGATTACTTTACCAAAGAACATAAACTTCACTAAGTAAAATGTTTGAAAGTATTAGTTATTTGAAGATGCAAAATCAATCAAAACATTTTTTTTTTTTTTTTTTTGTAACTTATCAATTAAAAGATCATTAAACAATTTACACAGACTCACCGAAGAAGAAAGATGTCTATTAGGTTCCTATTACTTATCAAGCTTACCTGCAACATTAAAAAGAGAAAGTTAAAATTATAAAATGAAGATCTAATGTAAACAATTAAATCAAGTTCATTTTCATAAAATTATTAATACCTGAGTTACATTACTTACTAAAACACGTCGTGTTTGCAGATCTATATTTGACATTATTCTACCATTACATCTAAATTAAAAAAAAAAAATATATAATAATACAATAAATGAGGAGATTGGATTCAAAACCGGGTCAATCCATTTCCAAAAAATTCACAGGTGATATAAAAAACTTAAGATTGTGCTCTGTTAGACTCAGGTAACAGATGAGTTTGAACTCAATTCTATACTAGATTGAGACGCTTTTAGTAAATACGGCTTTAGTCGATAATCTAATGCATTGAGAACTTTTGAAAAATAAAATAAACATAAAAATAAACATTTTGAAACATGCATTTTAAAACTAATCGCCTCAAATATAATAATTATTTTTGTTAAACAAATGAATACATAAGTTATTAAATCATACAAAATATTTATAATTGAATTACTATGACTTTATACGTCCAGGTGATTACAATTTTAGTACTTTACACTAATTTCGAATTTTTAATTATTCTTAAAAAAAATAACAATAAAGGTTTATGAAAAACTTTCTGTTGCAAAATAAAAAAATCTACCACATGTGGGCAATGAATAATATACCTGACTTGTTTGCTTTAAACCATATATACAGGATAATAAAAGAAAAAACGACAGAAGAAGTAGGAAAAAAAATTACGATCATGAATAATCACAATATTTATACCCATTCTAGGGACAAACCTTGCTCCTGCCTCAAGTACTGGGGCAATGCAAGATTCCATGAGATCTTGAGTTGTATCATTGATATTAAAAACCAGTGGAGGCTGAGTAAGGTATGAGCCGATTGGACTCCAATCCATATACGATCTGAAAGCTACTGTCATTTAAATGTTCAAGAACAATGATACGGATGAGTGATGTTGGGTAGCAACAATAAAATTTTTATTTTTGGTTCCTTAAGAGGAAAAATTACAAAATTCTAGCTTGTAATTTTTAAAAAGTGATTTTATTTGGTTTAGTTATATTTATTTAGTTATTAACATTTTTAAACATAGAGCAATATTAAATTTCAAACACATTGCTGTCCACCAAAAGTATTAAATAATAAAATAGAGTTTATATGTTTACCTACGTTGAGTACATGCCACATAATTATTTCAAGGATTGTAAACTCGGTAAGGGGATCGGTCCAGCGATAGGTTGGTTTTCCTTATTTAAAGTATTGGCTTTAAATGAATAAATATAGATTTCGGGCACGAGGGTAATCTTTGGGGTTAGAACAATGTAATAAATTATATGCCATCAGATAATATAATAATATGTAAATGATTTGTTTATTATATCGCATGTGCTTATCTCTTGATATATAATCCTTTTACGTTGATCGAATACCCATCACTTCCTCATCCGTCACCTAAACTCTCTGTTGTATCAATTAAAGAGTAAACAGCCGTAATTATATCTGATATTAATTTTTGGTCAGTTGACATCAGTTGACATTTTTTTTTGTGTGTTTTTAGAACTGAGGATGAATGTATAACTTTCGAAACTAGTTTTCAATAAAACAGATTTATAGAAGTGGCAAATAATTAATCTATCCCTAATTATTTTTTTTTATAATACAGTTACATTTCTACTACTTAAAGTCTTTTATAAAAATATAATCATTAAGAAAATTAATAGAGATTACATTTCTATATTTATAATCTGCGTTGTACATTGTTTTTACTTCAGCAACAAGGCGAACGATAATTTCTCCAGCCAGTTGGTAGACATAAAAACTGGAAGATCTCCCCCCTCTCCACCTCCTCTTCCCCATCCTCCAGACCTGAACAAGCAATCTGATGGAGAGTGCTCAAGGCGCCCTTGAACCTCTTCTTCGGAGCCAGGTAAGAAATGGCGTGAAATTAATTAAAACACCAAGAGCTCTGCAACTGAGACGGCCCACTACAAAGCTTCCTCTAGGACTTAGTCAAAGCGTCTCTGATAATCTATTCCAACAACAGAGATGCTGTATTATACATATATATATATATTTGCAAGTTATTAAGTGCTTACCATATTTTTATCCCTTTGATTATTCATTTTAATTGTTTGTTTTTTAAATCTGAAAATATTTGAGACGATTGCGGTGACAATAAAAATTGAGAAAAACATAGGTCAGGAAGCAAGGGTAGGAAATACGGGTTATCCTAAAAGTTTGCTACACATTGTAGTCGAGGGGAGGGGGGGAGGGAAGGAGGAGGAAGGTTGACATTTATTCTGTGAGTCTGCCAGGAAATAAAAATCAAGCCTAGGCTGGCTTCGCTTCTGACTCAAGAACGTTGGGAAACTTCCTCAACGCGCATGGATTAAATTTTTAAATAATATATTATTAAATTACATAAATTTGTAAGTAATACAGACGTTTTATATATTCGAAAGTCATTTGAAATATATTTGTTGAACAAGAATCACTTTTGTAATAAGACTGATATCAGTTACTGTGAACCGGAAACACTTGGCCAGACCGAACTTATACTTGTTATGAAAAGTATCAGGAATAAATAAGAATTCACAAGGCCATTATATGTCTAAATATTATATATGGACGCGAAAGGTCGCCTCTTACGTTTAGAGGATAACAAAGTCATAACATTTCCGAAAATAAAAATTGGGAAAATTATTTGGTTGCAAGATCCAATCTTAATCTTGTAATAGCTGTTGCAGTTAATTTTATTAATATTGGAAAGGCGTTTATTCAGCTTCCTAAAGGTAAATGAGTAACTGGTTCAAATAAAGGTTAAATGAATTTATAATCTTGGAAAAAACAAACACAAAAGTGTAAGAAAACAAAAAAATTAGTGGGATATTACGAAGCGTAACTACCAAAGCTACGTAGATTACCGAGCCTCATATTTTCATTATAATGGAGTTTTATTTTTTTAATTCTAATTTTAATCATTTTATTAAAAACAAAATTCATACATAAAAAAAAATGAGCACTAAGAAAATTAAGGAACAAGCCGATGTAGGAGTAACTGCAGAGGATGGAATTAAGAGCAGCTCCATCGAGTTTCAATTTCCTAGCCCGCCCTGACCCTTCCAAATCCTAGCCTCTCTTATCGTCTCCAGTCACCCACCACTTCCTTCGCTGTCGTAGAACGGGAGTGTCGTCTATGTCCAGTCGATAGAGGAGTTCCGATCAGATCTCATTACAAAGATGCCTAGGCGATGTAAATCTATAAGTCATTTTGTTCACTTTGTTTACTTATTAGTCGAAACTATAAGGATATTCAAAAATGTTCTTTGCACTGTCTGTAGATTTTTATATGAGAAAAGTTTGGATTTATAAATAGAGTTTTTTTTTTTTTTAAATAGATAGAAAATCAGTTACAAAAAAAATGACCGTCATTAATTTTAACAAAGTATTGTAAATAGCCTTCGTGCGTAATTATTTGAGGTAATCACGATAATTTCTTTTGGTTTTTCAATATATCTCCACTACTCCGGAAATTTCGATAATCCGGCACTACCGACATAGTGTCGGGTTAGTGCGATCCGACTGTATAATGAGAATGACATGTGCAATATAATTAAAAAATAAATTAAAATTTTAAAAAAAAGTGTAAACTCAATAAAAAATTGATTAGTACCTTCTGTTGTTTTATTAAGTTTTTGATTGTTGGATGAAGAACTATTTTTTATAGACATTTTTCGCTGCTTAGTTATGATATATAATTAATAAATATAATGATATATGTTTTATTTACTCCAGTATTTATGATTTCATGAACCAAAAAAACTGTAAGATCTCTAGAAACATAACCTTATTTGTACTCATCGCAGTCAGGAGTATGTATTTGGTAACCTCATAACTTCTTGCCATTACCTGAAAGTAGACATCCTCTTTGACAAATGTTATCTCCTAAAATTAGGAGTATTCTATATCTAATCCAGGGATTTGGATTCGTGGTGGGATGACCTGGAAGGATTACAGCCCCCTCTTTTCTCGGACTTGGCTAGAGAGATATTAACTCCCGCATCCCTTCACCCCAACAATATAGGGATCAGCGTTGCTAGAATTTCATCTCCTTTACGACTTTAGTCCGTCACCCTCCGAGCTGAAGATATTATAAGGCTTTATTTAAGGATTAGTCGAAAAGATCTCTATTGAACCATCGACTATTGAACATTTTCTGATTAAATTCATACAATTTCAGAGTAATCCTTTGCTAATCAAGTCCTCAAAAGGACCTTATTTAAATTAGAATTATATCGAAATCACACCTCCAAGGTTATCATCCAGCCTCTTTCTTTGAAAAATACAACATTAGGGATTTCGGAATAATAAATATTCATTTATCAGGAACAAACAGGACTTATTTAAAAAAAAAAATAATAATAAAAAACATGTAACCACATTGCTAGCCACCAGCCAGCATGAATGGACCTGAAAAATAAAGATCACTCGTGACAGGCAATTCCGCGAAACCAACTTGTTTTAAAAACATGAAAACGTTTCCAATAAAAAAGCATGGAAAAAACGAAAAAAAATTATTATTTATTGATAATTGTATGGCCCACAACAGTTTCCCCTCTCTCAACCATTTTTATGTTCTCTTTTTACCAGCCAATACAACTTCTAAGCTGCAGCCTCTAGATCAGGTCCATAATTGAACGGTTTAAGACATTTAATGTCTTGTTTTCAGCAATGAACATCATCAATGAAAATGCGTGGGTTGCAAGACTTAAATTATTTCTAATATAGAATCAACTTTCTCAAAATGAATAAACTCCCATAACTTTGTAGATTACGCCCATTTTGACAAAACTTTGGCGGTATTTGGGATCCTAACTGACGAGAAAATGATGGCTCCGTCTGAGAACGTTGTTGGAGAAGGCATTCCGACGATTAGTTCTAAACAATACATGTACAACGTGCGACGTTTTTTTAAACAAAATAGGGTGCTGGTGATAACGTCTTTTCTGCTCTGAACATGCTTATCAAAGCCGTTTCCGAAATTATCGCCATCAAGAAAAATTACCGAATTTCTTTCAAAATTGCTGTTCGAACTATATCGTTTATATATTCACATGCATATTAATGCAATTTTGTATTAATTTTGTTATTTCGTGTTTTTTAATTTTTTATTTCCGATTATTGTATATCTCGATAAATCATATTTAACTCATGGACCTTGTATATATGAATTATCGGGATTCTACAGTATGTATATATGTGTGTGTGTGTATTCTTGTATATTAACCATCACCATGAGGGGTCCTGTGGTTATGTTCGATGTAGACATATTAAAACTAGATAGATTTTTAATGCTTAAATTAATCTCCCGTAAAGAAATAATTTGTCGAGTTATTATAGTCTTGTTCCAAACCGATGATATATATATATATATATATATATATATATATATTATATACACATAACTGTAATACAAATATTTTAGAATTTTACAATATTTCATATCCTTTGTTCAGGGTTTTTATCTCAAAGGAATATATTACTGAGTTCTTTCCGATATTTCGACTATCGTTCTAGATGACTTCTTCAAAGAGACCCAATATTTATTAATAAGCTACATTGTGAATAAAGGATCTTCCTGTAACTGATTTTCACTTCTTCCTTTTAACGTTTCGGAGTGTTCCCCCCACATCGTGAGGAAAGATATCTGAATCAAAGAACACTAAAACATAAAGTCTTGAAATAATAGCAAACATTGATCTAAAATTAACAGGATATTGAATTATTTTTTCAATCATCCTTACTCACAAAAATAAATACAACAAATAATTGAATAAATATGGCCTGAAAAATGACGAATTAAGACCTATATATATACAATATATATATATATATATATATATATATATATATATATATATATATATATATATATATATATATATTGGATATATAATCGGAGAGTAAGAATGAAAAGAAAATAACGGATAAAGAATACATTAGTAATATAACAATATAGAATATATTAAAAGAAAACTTTTACCCCAAAGAACTAAACATATGCTATAATAATAACAAAGATAATAAAAAAAAATATTAATGACAATGGTAAAGTAATTAATTATCCAAGAGATTTTTATTGTGTTATTTGATATAATGTAGTTTTGTTTCATATATTTTTTATTACTCATGTACAATTTGATATTATTTATTATTATACTTAAAAAGAAAAATTATAAAATGGAGAGATAAAGAAAAATTAATCTCCCAACTAGTCTTCCAAAACTAATCATCATGTCACTAATATCCTACAATTAATTAACCTTTAAAAAGGTTGCATACTTGCTGCATGTTTCATTCAATTCTATATTTTACAAGCAAAATAAACTTAAAATGGCATAACAATAATAAAAAAAAAAGGATGTGAGCATCAGAACTCCGTCACTAAGGTCGTATTATAAATTATCTTTAATAATAATTAAAATCCATTATTGAAAATATCGAAATAGCGGGGGTAAATCGAGGAATTAGTATATAACATGAACTAATAAGGTAAAATAATATTCTATATAGATCAATGTTTACTATTATTTTAAGACTGTATTTAAGGTAGTATTTTAATGTTCTGCTACTCAGATATTTTTCTTGATGATGGGGGAATACGCATAAACGTTGAAAAGAAGAACTAAACAGCAATAAAGAAATTATAAAAAGAAGATGCTTCATTTGCAACGTACCTTATATAGACCTATACCTTTATATATTTTATACCTTCCATTTGTATAAAATGTTGATTTGAGTTACATATCAATAAGTATATAATGAACCAACAATTAGAAATAGAACCCTACAAATTGTCTTGGACTGCCAGTAACTAGCTCAAGGATGGCATTCACCGAGGAGAAAGGAACAGTGAACAAATTGGACGCTACGGCCTGTCCCTTCTAGCAGCTAACTTTGCAGGGCGGACTTTGCAGCCTGTCTTCAAAGTTTCTTTATTATTCCACCGAGGTGGACTGACAGGTTCGAACTCTGTTAATACATTTAGCAGGGAATATTCTAAGAAGAAGCTCACTCAAATTAACTAATTCGACATAGAAGCCCATGGAAACGAGGAAAATTGGACTTTATTTCCAAATATAGTTTCCGCTCTGAGCAGACAATTTATATTCTGAAAGCGCTGGAGAAATAAAAGGCAGAACGGAGACCGAATTAGGTCGTTATTAAGTTAGTACCTAGACCTTCAGTGATGTTCCGGACCGTAATTAGTGAAACCGGCACAGAGTCTAACAGTCGGCTAATAGGACGACTGTAATACCGAATGAGAACTGTCCCCGCCCTCATGGCATATTCATGATATGTTCGTTCTGGATGTGAGCTTTCCTCTGGAGCGCTGGAAAACTGATGGACATAATATCCCCTCCAGTCTTGGGCGAGCTTCCTCCGGTACGTCCGTTTCCTGCGGAGGTTCACGGGTGCCATGATCTGGGGGGAGCTTTATCGGTGCCATTTGTCTGTCCTTCTGCATCATCACCTTCCGTAATTGTCTTCTGCACCCGGTTTATATTTCGAGTTTTATTGACCGTACTTGCTATGGATAGATGACAGGCTGTTTCCATTTATGGTTTATTATATGGAGAGTTCGGTGAGCTATGACTAGAAAGACTATTGCAAGTTTTTATTAACAAATGCTAAATAACACAACACAGTAATCAATATCATTGGCTAAGTACAAATATAAAAACATATACCATATAAATAAATATACATATTTTTACAACATAGCTTCAATGAACCATATTTTACATTGAATTATGCAATAATCACACTAAATAATTTATATGTAACCTTAGTTGAAATCCAGAAATCTCAAGTTTTTTATTGACCTTTTCCAGCTAATTCTTTACAGCATCAAACCATAATACAATTTTAATAATACAACCAGAAGCTTATATAAAAAATAAGTCTAAAAAATTAAAACTCTGATAATACAATGAAAACTGAAAAAGAAAATACGCAAATACAACGCTATGATAATCATTTGTTTTATTTATTAAAACATTTGTTGATGTTCTGAGATTTTTATCATGTTATTTGATATAATGTAATTTTGTTTCATATATTTTTTATTACTCATGTACGATTTGATATTATTTTTAATATTATTTTCATTAAATTCTTATTATTAGACTTAAAAAGAAAAATTTTAAAATGGAGAGATAAAGAAAAATTAATCTCCCAACTAGTCTTCCAAAACTAATCATCATCTCACTAATATCCTAAAATTAATTAATCTTTAAAGAGGTTCCATAATTGCTGCATGTTTCATTCAATTCTATATTTTACAAGCAAAATAAACTTAAAATGGCATAACAATAAAAAAAAGAAAAGAATGTGAGCATCAGAACTCCGTCACTAAGGTCGTATTATAAATTATCTTCAATAATAATTAAAATTATTGAAAATTAATTATTGAAAATATCGAAATAGCGGGGGTGGGAGAAAAAAGTTGAGACCCTTTAAGGGCACTTCTATAACACTAACTCAATTAACATACAAATTTTCAACCCTCTAAATCAATCAGGACGTATTGTAGGGTTACGCTAAAACTTAAAAACCGCGAGGGGAAAAAAAAAAACTGTGGGTGGGAGAAAACTGTTGAGACTCCGAAAACGCACTTCTTTAACTACAACTCAATTTTTATACAAATTTTCAAACCTCGATTTTGAGGGGCAGTAAAGATGTGCAAAACCTTAAACATCTCGAAAAATCATTTTGACTAAACTTCGCCTCCGTTTTTACGGTATTTCTCTACCTAAAAATCGACCATACCGAATTTCAGCTGATCCGAAAGGAGACGTTGGAATTGCTCAAATGTAACAGGAAATATCAGACAACCCCGAAACTCCCAAAATCGTGTTCTTGAAGTTACGAAATGGATTTGAAATTCACGTCCCCTTTGATACAGTACAAAAGTCAAATTCGGGGGAAATACGACTAATAACATTAAATGGTGTCAATGATAAATAAAATAAAACAAGCAATAATAATTATTATAATATAATTATAAACTCAAAAGCATTGAAATACTAATTCTAAATTACACAATAAATTTCAGGAATGGACTTATAAGAATGCCCAAGCTAGAATTCACGTTCCTAGTCAGAAAAATTCACCATCAAATGCATACGTATTTGCTTGCTCACTCATTAAATTTTTAGTTTCCCATCCCTGAAACAGTTTTATTCTTCAAATAAATCATTTCATTGATAGGGTTGAAGTCCACTGGGGCCTAAACTGGCCGATTCTCTCTCCCTGTTTTTATTTAATTTCACCCTCGAATACTTAATTACAAAAGCAAATAATGCTGGGAAATGTTTAATTATGGATGGCCAATTACCAGAGGGTTTGTTTGTAAAGGATTTAGAAACGGCAGAAAATAAATGTATAAACTCCAAGTCAGGATTAGATGTCGAAATTAAATATTGACATGACTAGCTCACCTTAACTTTTCTTTTTTTTTTATTACCTTTTTCTGCTTGATTAAAATTACATCTAGGTAATTAAAAAATAAAATAAAACATAAATTAAAAAAAAAAGTATGCTAGTAAATTGCATTCCTCTCCCCGTTTAATTCGCTTTTTTGATGCCAATTACTTAGTTTAAAAAAAAAATTATAAAAATAAAGTATAATATTATTCTTCGTAGTATAAATAGAAGTACGAAAACAGAAAAAAAAATGAATAACTTCTTTTTTAACTGTAATTAGGATGTTTATTAATTTTTCACAGTTCATTGTTGTCAACTAAAGGACATTTAAGTTTTTACTATCAACTTTTCTACCCTTATTATATAGTTAGTCACGGTCATTTATCAACTCCGTCATTATAAATTATCTACGGATCCTATAAGCATTATTATAATATATTTTTTATGAATATTAAATGGGCTCAGATTTATTTGCATTTTGGTCTTAAAATTGCTTGATAAATAATTGGAAACAATTTAGTAATACTTTTCTAAATTCAAACTTTTCATAATTAGCAATAGAAATAACTCGATTAAAACGCATTCACGAGAACGATTGTAACGGAATGAAATAGATTAATATTACGAAAAATAATATATTATACTCAAATGATTCCAGATTAAATTATAATTGTAACTGTTTCCCATTTCTAATAATATATTAAATTTTAAAGCTATTTTATAGTCATTGGAGTGGGTAATTCCTTAACAAGCTATACTCTTGCTTCACATCCACTTGTTGTATGGTTGTAATAGAGAATTAGATTTCAAAAAAAAAAAAAGAGCAATTTTAAAAATAAAAGTAAATAAGTAATAACTTAAAATAATTTCAGAATAACTTTTTATCGTAATTGGCAAGTAAGAGGTGAACTTTCGAACCCGAATAAGAAAGAAATTTAAACATTCCGATTAATCTAATCTAATAATAGTAAATTAAGAAATATGAGATATTAATTAACCCCCTCCCAAAAAACAAAACAAGAAGTGATCGATTTTTTTCTTATTTAAATCAACATAAAATTTGATTAGAAGTCATATGTTTGATAATGTCAATTTATTTCAAGTATAATCGATGAATTAATAAAATGGTAAATAGTATTTTTTGGATATTTTTGAATAAGGTAATTGTTAGTGCAGTGGATAGAGACAAAATAAATTTTGACCAGATTTAACCTAAAAAGAAAAAAATTATTGTTATTTAATTTTAATTCTGTATTTAATAACTATTAATCTATGAATTAATACTGTCGGAAGTCGACAGCTGTGATTTAATTAAAGCAGTAATAATTGAAGTTAAGGTAAGGCCCCAACCTCAACTGAAAAGGATCTGTTGGTGTTTTTTTTTTTATTTCTTGGACGAACTCAGTGAGCGGAAGTCGACAGTATTAATAATTTTAAATATCTAATTAAACCAATAATAATTTTAATAATTCCAATGAATACGAATTTTAGAATTGAACAGAAAGCAGTTAGCACAAGTGGCGCTAGAGAGTGGCAGTTTTCGGTAAGTTCGGCCCGACCCAGTGATAACGCGCCCCGATTGTAAAGTTCTACCCCATATTCTTTTCTTTTAAGCGACCTGCTGTTGCTAATCCATTTTCTTCTTCTTCATCAATCTTCCCTTTGTTGACTGCAGACCGCCAGGTAGAGAAAACCTCTCCAATACTAAACACTTTCTAATAGGCTCAGTATTTAAATTCGGTTGACCCAAAACGTCCGTGGTGAATGTAGGTTACTCTCTCAGGAGAGCATCATCAGTGACAGGACGCTGAAGAGATCTCGGCTTCCAACTGGGTCGAGAGTTGTAGAGTACTCTGGGTCGAAACCTAATGTGCTCATAGGATATCCGGTACCATCTCAATAGGTGAAGTAATTTATTAATAAAATTTATCAATTTTCTCCTCATTATTCGATATGGTTTTAATTTAACTATTATAATTGTTTTAATTAAACTACCATACCTCTGATTTGATAGATATAAAGTATCTCGAAATACAGTTCGAATCTTCTCACTGACAGCAGAACCTAAATTTTGATTAAAAATGAAAATGACAAAGTTGTAAGCAAGTGAAAATATACTTTTTCAAACTAAAATAATTTATTTATTATTTTTAAAGATACATAAATCTGATGAAGTTGTAACTAAGGCATTAAAAATTAAAACTATTATTTTTTTTAAATTTCCATAATTTGCTTCAGGACATCTGGATTCACTACAAGAGCTTTCATCCTAGATTTTCAGCGCTTCAGATTAACTTTCGATCTTAAAAAAAAGTATGAAATTCATGATGGTTTTCGTTCAAACAAAATTCAAACTTTAAGTTCTTAGCCACTTTGACCCTTTGGAATGACAAGATTCCAACTGAAAAAATTGAAAAAAAACTAGTTGCTAGTTTGACAAAGTTCTATCTGGCTTCTGCTACAATTAGATCCTACCAGTGCTGCTGGAGAAATATCTGGAGAGATAGTCGAGTTAAAAGAACGCATAACCAGATACCAATTTTTTGTTTTTTTTCAGAGGTTGTTTGCAGCATCAGTTTAACAAGGAATGAGGTAGAGAGAAGGTTAATCAATTATGCAGGCATTGAATTAAAATGTTTTTGTAAATGTTCTTTACAGTCTTTCTTGACATGTATCGACTAGTACCCTATTAAAAAATCACTATTGTAGGTGCAGAGAGAGATTACTGAATAATGAGTTAATGAAACTCTAAGTAAGTATTAGACTTTTGATTATTTCAACAATCATTAGCTAGTTAACACCAGGCTATTAACGATAGCTCAAACGAGAGAAGCTGGAAGACAAACGAACTCAGCAAAGACACTGATGCTCCTTTAGTTGAGCCCTGAAGTCTCCAGCTGCTTGAACCAATCGGATCGCATTAACTCAGTAAAGAGTTCTGTCTCTTGACCATTTCATACTGCTCACTCAATTCATTCTTCAAGAGTATTTTCTAGTTTACTTTAAAAGGATATTTTATTTAGGAAATCTAAATGCTACTTATAATGATATAGTGCTTGTATGCTATACTCCTTCTATATAAGTTAGAGAGGAGTTGAAATTCAAAAATATATAATTAATCAAGTAAATATTTTAAATAAATTTCAGAGGCGATAGAGGACTATCGGGAATTGATGGATGAGCCATAATGAAGTAATGGATCGGTTTCGATATTGAGCTTATAATAATAGAATATATTATAGAAATGAATATTCCCGAACAAAAAATATGGGATTTTTTTTAAAATTTTATTTGTTTATTTTTGTAAAACGGTGGAAAGCACTAGGGATTTTATTTGTTGTTCGGAGCAATTTGACAAATAAGCCTGATAGATACTCATTCAGACAGTTTGAGCAAAATTTCACAATAATATACTTGTAAATTGGGAATTTGTAGGGTTCGACCAGTACATAAACTATAATATAATATAGGAATCTCGAGTAAAGTTGAATTTAAATAGAGATGAGTGGAACAGAACAAAAAGACATAGTGAGAAAAACTAATTCATTTTTACGATGAAATGAATGTTAAAAGTATTTTTTATATTTATTTTTATGGTGTGCAATAAATTTTAAATTGGAAGGTTAAACAGATTTTAAACCACAAGAGGTTATTAGGTAGGTAATGTCTGTTTTACACTGATTTTAAATGACGCAATCAACAGATCTTGAATTTTTTAAAAATTTATTTTGGTACTTATAGGCAAACGACTTAAGGGAGAACCTTTGGGCAGAGCTTAGGCCTGGAGGTTATGCTCAAGAAGGGAAAAGCTTAATTACATAATTTAAGACGGCTATAGGCCAACAACTTAAGGAAGAACATTTTGGGCGGAGCTTAGGCCAACAACTTTAGGAAGAATCTTTGGATGGAGCTTAGTCCAACAACTTTAGGAAGAATCTTTGGATGGAGCTAAGGCCAACAACTTTAGAAAGAATCTTTGGATGGAGCTTAGGCTAACAACTTTAGGAAGAACCTTTGGGCGGAGATTAGGCCAACAACGTAAGGGAGAACCTTGGAACCTATACCTGTAGGTTACACTGAATGTGTGGAAGTCTTCTTTCACTACATAACCTTGTCGAACATCTTGATTTTTTTAATAAATTATTTCGATTTGTTTTGTATCCTTTTAACTGCGTGCACTAATTTATAAGTTGATTTTTATGCCAATTTTTATTTTTAGGCGCAAGAGCACTAAAAGTTCTCCTTTAATTTGTTGGTATATATCCTGTCAAATATGCCGTCTTGGATTTATTTTTTTAAACCATTTTTATTGGTTCACATTATTTCAATCGCGTGCACTAATTCGTAAGCCGATTGTTACATGCGCACTTAAGTTGTTTGCCTGTACATATTTATTAAATTTTGTTTTCATTCAGATCTTGAGCTGAAAGAAGGCTGTATTTTTTTCTTCGTAATGAAATTAATAGTTCATTCTGAGAAGATTTCACCATTAAGCCAGAATGTCCATAGAGGTCTAGAGTTCTGGATTTTATTATTATAACATAAAAACATTCTTATTAATATGTTTAGAGATAATAAGTAAGACAATTGTGTTGAAAGAGTTTTAATTTAAAAAATATTAATAATAAATCGATATTATAAGCTATTCACGTGTAAAAAAAAACAGTATAATGATAGTATATAATTTACCATTTTAAAAACTTAAATGATCAGAAAAAAGCTTTACCCATGGATTTACAAGTATATGAGTACGTACAAAATAAAAATTGAATAGGAATCAATTTTAAATAAACTAAATACCATCTTCAGTTGAATAAGACCGTTTCCCTTTTAAAAAATAAGGGCTAAGGAATATTACTGAGTTATGGAGACGAAACGGAAGCTGTAGGGTTGGTGTCAGCTGTGAGGAACCACAGACAAAAAAAAACAACACAGCAGCAGTTGGTTTGGGAAGGAAGTCATCTCGCACCAAATGGTCCATGGATCCATGTGGTTATCACCCCAACGGGATATTAAAGGGGATGAAAGGGTGGTTCCATTTCAGGAATGGTAATAAAGTATGAATTTCAGGTTCATAAATCAATAAAGTTGTTTTTGGATAAAACTAAGAAAATCCTAAGAAGAGCCATTTAATATATATTTTAAGATCTTTAGTTACTTTTTTTTTTTTTTTACAGATCTAAAACCATAACTGCTGTATATGTATACCATATAACCATATGTGTGTGTATATATATATATATACATACACACATATGGTTATATGGTTATATGGTATACATATATAGCAGTTATGGTTTTAGATCTGTAAACAAAAAAAAAGTAACTATATATATCTATATATATATATATATATATATATATATATATATATATATATATATATATATATAGAGAGAGAGAGAGAGAGAGAGAGAGAGAGTGAGAGAGAGAGACATTTAATATATATTTTAAGATACTCTATGTTATTATTCTGTACTACATATAACTTAATTTACTTTTTTTTAATTTTTTTACAGATCTAAAACCATAACTGCTATACGTATATGTATACCATATAACCATATACCATAAAATATTATATATGTCGATTGTGAAACTGTGTAAGTATTCTATATATTTGGAATTTATCCAAAGGAGACTTTATTCATTCACATTTTTGAATAAATAATAATAACTTAAAAATTTTTTAACTTCGTTTTATTTAGTTATTGATAAATGATGTGCCACATCTATATTTTTGTTTTTTATAGAAAACTAGTTTCGAATGTTATACATTCAACTTTCAAGTTATAAGTTATACGTTCAACTTGTTATACGTTCAAGGCTCAAGTCGATTATATCATACGGAATAGTTTGCATTGGTTTGTTGTTTGCACTGAACTATTAATGTAAATATTCGTTTTATTTGTTTATGTAGATCGATCGAACATAACATATTTGTATGATAGAATCGGTTTTTTTAAAATAAAAAATAATGAAATATTTTTAAAATGCCCTAAAATGATGAATTAAATAATTATGAATCTTGTCTGTCTTAGTCTAAAATCTCATCAACAACAAGACAGGATTTATCGGAAGCTAAGACGGCAGTCAATCAATCACGAAGAAGCTTCTTTATTGAAGTTCAGTCCGACTTTCTCCTTCAAGATTTTTATATACTTAATTTATGCAAAGTTTAAAAATCTTTAAATAAAAAAAAAATAATAATGAGAAAAAAATTTGGATCTCTTATATGATATAATGGGGGAGAGTAAACACCATACGACATCAAAGGCACTTGGCTCACGGAGTCTACTTTGATTAGCGGAGCGTATTAGCAAGCCACTCCTATATATCTCTAGACAAATAGCCGCCGAATATGCTTCCCGCCCTTCACATAATATCAAAGCCAGGACTTCTGCCACGAGTCGGGGGTTTCTTTTAATTTTGGGGAGAGTGGATGAGGGGGCATTTAATGGGATTGTATATTGCTCTCTGGGACTGGAAAAATTATGATTTTTATATATACAAAAAAAAAAAATATATTTCCTTCGTATTATGTCAAAGGAGTATAGGGATTTGAGAAGAAATGAAAAAAAAATGTAATAAGCCTCATCTACACACAAAAGCAACGCACAATCTTTTTTTTTTCACAATAAAACCCATTAAATCTGTTCAAAGTGGGTTTCAGATGAAGAGTCCAGTTATTCTGAGAAATATCGTTGAATTCATTACGCATGCTAATGGATGATTTAACAGCCTGTACAAAGGCTTTCGATTCCGTTTGCCATGTATATTTCGCCCGGCAGATCATGCATATTTAACTTCCATAACAATTGGTTTCAATGGCAAAATCATTTTTAAACAGAACTTGTTTGTCAGTAAAAGTTGTTAAAATAAAATCGGACCCAGATAATCTCACTCGTGGCCTCAAGGAGCTGTCTTGTCCTGTCTTGTGTTCCTTTTTAATTGTGAACTTAAAGTGAACTCCTAAGTTCCTTAAGATCGTACAGAAATGGATCACAGTATGTTCTGTGTATATCAATTCAAATGTTAAGAAAGAGAAACGGTTTGCCAAACGATATCAGGCCAACTCATAACTCAAACGAATAAGTTAATGGAGTTATAAAACTATTAGATATATACAGGGTATCCCAACAGAAATGGATCACTCCCTATAGATTTCAGGTTATTAGGCATAATGGGATTAAACTTTGTGAGTCTTTGTTGTGAACTATGAGGAATCTTTTTATGACATTACCGCCGCCGTAATCTTCTCCACTTTTTCTACAGCACACCTAATTGAGGAATTTCAAATGGAATGGGGTATTTTTTTTTTACGCATTCTGACAGGAAATGAAATTTTAAGACAAATTCATATCGTACACCGCGACGATTGTGAAGAAGAAGAAATACCAATTTCTGTTGTTTTTAATGGTTAAAACAAATCTTTTTAAAAAAATTACTACAATAAAATGCATTAATAAGACAAAAACCGAAAGCTTTTCCAAAACACTACTTTTTTTACGTTTGACACATTCTGCTGTACTGTAGTTTGTTATTGCCACTCTAATGCTTACCGTTATAATAAAAGAAAATAGACTCATTTCAAGGTGGTTTTAATTCTCTGCAATGTTTACTTCAATAGTTTAAAAAAAAAAAAAATTGTCACTTCAGAGAAATTTGGAACTTCGTGCAAAAACCGTATTTTTGCGATTATCATATTCTACAAAGTAGCAAGATAACTTTTCATATAGTGGTACCCTTCTTCCAAATTAACGTCATATATACGAATTTTGGTTTACATATAAATGACATATAAATATATTAATTTTGGTTTACTACTGAAAAGTTATTATCTGCTTTCCAAATATCTATGATGGAAAATAGATAGTTTCAGAGAATATTGCAGTTGTATTATAACTTTCTCCGTACTATCACCACTAAGGAACTTCCAATTACTCTCTCACCAAACAGCCTTGACCTAACACGGAGAACCTGTAAGTGCGAAAACCGGATCTCCAGTCAGATGATGGGTTTCGAATGCCGTATTCATTTGCCAAATCCAAAGATCTAATGACAGGGTACTTGCGTGGATCTGAAACCTCTCTCTTTAGTTAACTCAGAAGAACACAAAAACTTTATTTAACAAAATAATGGATAATGTAGAAGGATATATTTTATAAACATTTTTAATTCAATATTGAGTCAATCAATATTCAAGCTCAATATTTTAAAAGAGAGAAAAAACAAAAACAGATATTGATCTGTTCTAAAGTTCCAATTTTGTACAAAGGTCACCAACATAATCAAACCAATTTTCAATTTGGAATTGTAGTTTGGGGCTTCAGTACATAACCAATATTTTTTTCGGTGCCCATTCCTCAGTGTCAAATCCCTCATAAAATCCTCAATGCTCCTCATTAGATCAATAATAAAATTATCCATAATGTTATTAATGTATTTTTTGAAGCTGATTTGACCTTGTATAGATATGTATTAGTCTATTATAAATGCATACCCACTGAAACATACTATTTTTTAAATTGGTTTCTTCATTGATTAGTGATAATCCTCAGAGAAGTCGAAAAATAAGATGGTTTCGGGACCTTCTAAAATAGAACTGCCATTGTAATGCAACTAATGAGTAGTTTATTCACAAGATAAATCAGGTTTTATTAAAATTCTGAAGATGTGGAACGAATTAATTCTAAATTACGTATCTCCACAAAAAATGTCCAGATTCTAACATTGTACCCCTATCGATTTTTGGAAATTCACCTGTGTGTCTGAAAAGAAGTGCCATCATCTTGTATATCCGTTGGTCAAAAGTACTTCTTTTTCTAGTACCGAACCGAAGACGCTTCGTCAGCTGTTCATTCATATATTTTTATAAATAAAATTCTATAAATAAATCTTCTATTTTTATAAATAAAACTTCCACTAAATTCCTTTGTGGATTTCACTTTCTGCGTTTCAGAAGATACACCCACTAACTCATTATTCAGATGACGTTATCCAATAACCTGGTGAATGATGAATGATTCGATAGAATAGAACAACCGAGCTGTATAAACAATATTTTCAAACAATGAATTTTTCATAGGATTTAATTAAGTTCGCCCACTTTGCCGATTGTCTTCGTATCCTGAATCCTTCGCTTCAGTTTCACTGCTTGAATATTTAAATGTTTGTCTTCCGTCCTGCTGTAATGATGATATTGAATTTCATATTTCAAATTTTGTACGTATACCGCAATTTGAGGCACCATTCTTTAATAATTTATAATTGTTGAAAGATCCTAATGTCTTTTAAATATTGTATTATCTGGTTATGAAATTCGTTGTCCTTTCCAATCTACTGAGTGTTGGCTGCTGATTCAATTTTTTTTTCTTTTTGATTCCTTGTAGAGTGAATATGTATGAATATGAATATGTATTTGATTGCTAGATATTACTGGCAAGGGTTACATTTTCTTGGAAGTTTTCCTTCCACTAAGTAGCCATGGGTAAATTTCGAGCGCCCAATTCTCAACCTGGTTATCCTAACTTCTTTTCTTGTTCTCGATGCGACGTACAATGACTTTGTAATATTCCTGATTGCGTTTAGTTCGTTAGCTTTGTCTACCAGAAGCCAATCTTCACTCGATTCGTTCAACTTCTTTTTATATACATAAATCCGGCAAAGGGGTATTGGGAAATATTGATATTTTTTTTATGTATGGAAGAATTTTTTTTAACGTGTTATTAAAAAAACGATTATCACATCTTTAATTTATATATTTATCGACGTTTTGAGGAATTGCCCCCATTTTCAATTGCAATTTTCCCGTCCTCAGGACAACCCATTTATTGTCTCCACTAATTTTTATTGTATGTGATTTTTATTGTCTCACATTATTTGTATGTGAAAGTTGTACATTCTTTTTATTAGGTTTTTTAAGGAATAGTGACGAATATAAGACAATATAAAATAAAATTTCATGGATGTTATGGTATAAGGAGTGGAGAATTTAGATAATAAATGGGTTGTCCTGAGGATAGGAAAATATTGAATTTTAATCAAAATCGGATTATTTTATGATAATTAAGTTTATTTTTTTCCTATCTTTCTTCTTATTTATTGTGTTGCTATTATTATATTTATATTACACCTGTAAATATGGTGTGAATGATCTCTTTAATCATTATTACTATTGTCCTTTATTGAGACAGCATGTTATATCACTCAATAAACTAAAATAATCAAAACCGAAAAGTGTATTTCTTTATTAAAATGAATAAAAAAAGTTAATTGAATGAGAACGATATGAAAATTTAATTGACACTGCAGTCATTCAAAAATGAAATTAATTAATGAACTGAAAGCAAATATTAATTTTCATAAAAAATAAATAAATATATTATCAACTAAAATTGAATGACATCTTCGTCACTGAATATTTTCTGGTATTATATAGGCATGAAAAATATAAATAACTAAGTAATATTAAATTATAGATGATAAATAATTGAATCTACTAGGTATATCATCGATAATAAACAATCAGCAATCAGTCAGTATTTTTTAAAATAATAATATAAAATACTGACTACATATTATCCATAACTAATATTAAGATCAATTTAGGATACAAGAATATTATTGACTTTCATCAACGAAAATGCACATTATTATCCAACATTACGGAGATATAAAAGGGTAAATATGTAGCTACTTCTAAATATCGATTCATCTTCAGATTAAAGTTAAATGAAAAAAGTCGTTATCATTTTTGATAAAATTTTATATTTGCATTATCAATTTAAAATTTTTGATTGAGGCTAGTAAATCGTCAAGAAATAATTAATGTTTCTGTGAAAATTCTTTGAGAAAGGGAATCACCTTGTTATAAACCTAAATGAAGCTTTATAAATACAGTTGCCTAGTAGATATTAATTTAAAATTAATCACTGTCATTTCTATTACGAAGTAACGAAGTTGATTAATTATGTAACTACACTGATATTGTTTTAAGCCTAGAAGACCCAAAGGCGAGGTGAGGCGTCCAGACAACTGGAAGCCCGAGTTGCCAACTGCAGGGAGTGGCGTTGGACATAGACCGATGGGGCAAGTTTGTTCTTCCCCACCTGGGATTGTGAGTCTACGACGAAATGACACGCCCGTGTATTATATTATATTCCCTCTCCAGCCATATTTGTTACCGTCCCTATGGTCAGGTTCAACCGGCTAAATTATGTAATGAAATATATATCAGCATGTCTAGAGCCTCTGGAATGTGGAAAATAGAGAATGGTAAATTTTGGTAAAATAAGATGAATCTCTCCCTTATTTTTTATGAAAATAAATATTTGCTTTCAGTTCATTAATTTACTAATTTCTTATTTAAATGACAGCGTCAATTAAATTTTCATATCATTCTCATTTAATTTATGTTTTTATCTATTTTATTCCCTTTTAATAAAAAAATACACTTTCCGTATTTGATTTTTTTAGTTTATTGAGTGATAGATATTAGATGCTGTATCAATGAAGGACAATAGTAATAATGATTAAAGAGATCGTTCACACCATATTTACAGAAATTTAAATACATAAAATAATAGCAACATAATAAATAAGAAGAAAGATAGGAAAAAAATAAATGAAAAAAATAAACTTAATTATCATAAAATAGTCCGATTTTGATTAAAGTTCAATGTTTTCCTACCCTCAGGACAATCCATTAATTCTCTTAATTCTCCACTCTTTATATCAGCTGCCGGGGACGAGCTATCAATAGGCCTTTTTACAAGCCATTAACAGAAAAGTTGAGATTGAAAGGAGTTCGAAAATATAATTTGAATTTCGATGTAACCAATAAGTTAAGAGTAGGATGCGGATTTATATGCATTTATATACATATTTCTTTATAAACCTTGTACACCCTTCTTCCAAATTTAATTTTATGACGGTTCATATAATTTAAAAGCAAATTATCTTAATTTGAAAGAGCTTTTTATTTTAAAAAGGGGCGTGGCTGGACAAACCCTGACCCTTAAACCGTTTACCTAAAAACATGCTACCTACCTTTCGTTCATTGTTAGTTCAATGCGAGAAGAAACCAGTACAAAATTTTTCTGTTTGATATAATCCATTTAAACCTAGGTGAGTACCAACATGTATTTGGTTTCTTGTCTTAATTAAATTCATAATTCATAAATGTTTTATAATACTGATTTATATTAATCTAATTTTATATGTATAATAATACCAAACTATATTTTGAATTTTTTGTGTGTTTTTAGAACTGAGGATGAATGACAATGAGATGACATTCGAAACTAGTTTTCAATAAAACAAATTTATAGAAGTGGCAAATAATTTATAAATCCTTAATTATATTCATATTTTATTAAGTATATTATACACCACCATTTGCATTAGGTGTTGACTACAATTTGTCATGTGGTCCATTTTCTTTTCTTTCAATTTCATTTCCACTGTTTTTCCATTGATCGATCTCCCTTTACTTCGGTTTAGATATCCCTTGTCTACCCGACTGACCCGGTGTGCTGTGGTTTTGCAACTCAACACAGTTGAGCAGCACTCGAAAAAAAATTTTTTTGCTTTCGAACTGTGTCTCACTTCTATATTCAAATTAATTCATTTAAAAATAAATACATACATATTTGAAGAATTGAAATTTTATTTTACCCATAAATCCGGTCCCTTAAATTATTACAGAATTTCAAAAGTTAATTTGTTAATTTTTTTCCTTAAATATTCGTCTCTTTGTTTAAATTTTTTAAATATGTCTTATAATTTATTACATACTTGCGAAAATATAATTACATATATATGCACATATCTAGCTTTTGATTTAACGTGAAAATCCGTTCTCTAGTATTGAGTTACAACTACATCGCCCGCTTTCATCAAAATCCTGATTTTAATAATGAAATTAAATTCAGAGACTTGGATAGGTCAAAATATGTAATCTATAATGGTAGCCGAATAAAATATTAACATAATGAAAATCGTCGATTGTATAACAGTGGAACAAATAAAGGAGTATTTAAAATCTATAGTTTTTTTAACGCAAGAACAATTTTAAACTACACGCAGTTAAATTATATGTTCTATATATATCGTTTCAATGATATGCTGTGTACTACGATTCTTAAAATATTTTTCGAAAGAAAAAGTACAACGCAACTGTTACTAACTAATTAATGAACTGAAGGTCAGACTATGAACGAAATTTGAACTTGATTAAATAGAAGTTAGTTAAAGCGTTGTGAAGACTGGAGTGAAGAGAAACTGATAGACGGCGGGGTAATTGCCAGGAGCTGGAGAAGACCGGATTCCAGCGGGGCAGGTTGGGCTTGCCATCCCGGCTGGAGAAGTGGCCGCAATGCCTGGACTCTTCACTCCGATTCTCAAAGGCAGTTTTTAGGATAATAATATATAATATTATAATATAATTATAGATTTAGTTATGTATAAAATAATATAATGATATTTGATTAATCAACTCTCTGCAAATATTTTTAGTTGGCATCCGTATGATGGTATAGAAGGATCAATCTAATTAGGGATTGATAAATTATTTGCCACTTCTATAATTTTGTTTTTATTTAAAACTAGTTTCGAATATTATGCGTTCATCTTAAGTTTTAAAAACACATACAAATTCAAAAATAACCAATTCAAAATACAGTTTATTATTATTATTATACATATTAAATTAAATGTAATATAAAAAAGTATTATAAAACATTTATGAATTATGAATTGAATTAAGACAAGAAATCAAATATATGTTGGTACTCACCAAGGTTTAAGTAGATTATATCAAACAGAAAATTTTGTACTGGTTTCGTCTCGCACTGAACTAGCAATGAAAGAAATTGATTGATTATTGTGTTTATAGGTAAACGGTTTAAGGGTCGGGGTTTTTCCAGTAATTCCAGTGAGTAATTGTTTTTTCTGTCATAGATGGGAATAAATTTAAGGTCGGACTATTGGAGATATTTATTTGGTCATTTAAGCAAAAATCTGGATTGGATTTGAAGAATTTTATTATTTCAAGTGCTTCATATATACTTAATTTGAGGCTTTTTCCAAAGTGATATATTAATGTAAATTGCAAAGTTGGAATTCTCTATCTTATTATTATATGCACGTTTATGTTTTTACCGTAATAGAAATGCAGATGACATGTATTATATTAGTAAAACTACCCACTTTATAATCACTTAACAAAAACTTTGAAGGCCAGGGTTGGAACATTTAACTAACTACAGCAACACTCATCAAAATACCTTCAACATCCGCCGTAATAATACAACATCTTGTTCAACAGTATTATTAGCATGGTTATAGCTGTTGAGCTATAAAGGACATCATCTGGATATGTTTAACTCTTAGAGCGTTGACGGGGTCTCTCATTCAACTCTACAAGTTCGTAGATTGGTAGCGGAAAGTGTGTTGGAGTTGGGGATTTCAAACCGACGGTACCCTTCTAATTCCCGAAACAAATGGTAACGAGGATACAGTTCTAATAGTTCTTTGTTTATTGTTTAGAGTGGCAGACTTATTTAACTTAGTCTCCGGAGGGAACCTTAAAAAAAATTGTTCCCAACCTGAGATGAGTCTCCGGAGGGAACCTTAAAAAAAATTGTTCCCAACCTGAGATGTAAAATTTTAGTAGTATTTAGTACTTTTATTACATTTTAACTCATTATTGCACTTACGGATCGTATTTTCTGATGTCAGATAAACAACCACCCGAATTTATTCTCGAGCCGATTAAAATTTCCAAATATTACGTGTGCTAGATGAATTGAGGACTGAAGCGATAAAAAACTTCTCTTTCCCGGCTACTTCAATATTTAATAGAAATATACTCCAGACTTCCAATTAATTACAAAAACCTCATTTATATTATAATCACTTTTGCGCTAATTATTTTTTTTTTAAATTGCTATTAAAAATTGAGCGTGAACATAGGAATATTGATAAAAACCCGACAAATTATTAAAATAAAATAAAAGTTATTACCAATTTAAGAATGATTTAATATATTATCGTTAATGGAGGTAAATATTAAATAACTAATGAGTTAAAAATCAAAAATAGCTAGAATGTTAAACACAAAAACAAACATAAGATGACCTCGCATTCACTCTCAATAATGAGATAGAAGGCTGACGCAAACCCTCACCACTGCCAATTACTCATTTAGCAACTTAGCGATAGGTCAACGCTGTTAGCAATATTAGCACGTAATAGAGAAAAATGGAGACCCTTTCCTAATTTGTTTTCAAACCAAAATTATTGATAGTTCAATATATTTTCTTCACATTCTTAGTAAATTATAATAATAAGTTTAACAAAGGATTTTAGATTGTTTCTTGACTAGTGATCGTGAAGAAATAAACAAAAGAAATCGTGGCATAAGTATACTACGATACTCCGTACAAGTAATGCCCCACTTGTGGGTAGAATAGCAGACCTCCACAAGATCCCAGCGCTTCTTTCTCAATCGGTTCACTGCCATTGAGATCCATTCGAAGCGGAGCAAGGGCACTATAGCCGCAGACGCTCAAGACTTGAATGGAGAATCTGCTCATTGCCATAAATCCAGTATACACGCTTAAAAAAGGTCTTGGAACCACTGCCGTTTCAATCTTCGAGGAGGATTGCCTATATACCGGATTTGAATGATGAGTAAGGTTCTGATGAAATATTTGGTCCTATGATTTCTAAATTACATTCAAATGTATACATTATGATGAAAGTATGATTAGCTATTAACAAGCTAAACGTTTTATATGCACAGAACTTAGATTTTAAAAGAACATGGCGTCATTACTTAGAACAGGAATTTCCAGAGTTTATGTCACTGCGTATCACTTCCAATTTTCAGACAATTGGGCGAACCGCTACCTGATCTTATAAATCAGTCTTAAATATTCCTCTTCATAAAAAATTCAAAAAGATTTACAATAGTTTAAACAAAACAACATATATTATAATAAATTTGCTTGAGAAAATAATCAATTGAAAATAAAGTTAACAAATCAAAAGTTTATTAATTTGGCACAACAGCAACAGTAAAAGTTGGGTCCACGATGTAACAATTATGAAGCCATCAAAAGTAAACAGATGGATACATTTTGAAAAAAAAAATCACTTTTCGGTTGGAAGCAAGTTGTTGTTTATTTACGATAAGAGCATCAATGTTAGGCTTCATGGAGATCAGCTTGATTCTAAAGTTCTCTTCAAAACTGAGGGCTTTCGCATATGAAACGGTAATGATTCTGAATTATTTATATTAATTTTAGATCGTGTTCATTCATCATATAATTTATACATTTATTAATATTTTTAAAACTTTGTTATACCTCATTGAACGTGTTAAAAAGAGGATTTTATCCCTGACTTTTATTTGCTTGTTAGCGTACCACCTAGTAGACGCACCAAGTGGTACGCGACGGTCTGGGAACCTCTGACTTAGACAATTAAGGGAAGTAAAATCAATTCTAGTAAAAAATATATTTAATTTGCTATATTTTCCATTGTTTTCAATAAATCATACACCTGAATAGACACAGATCATTAAAAAGAAGATACAAATATATTGGCAAACGAATAATGCAATATATTTTAAAAATATATCTTTAATTAATGGCTAAGAAAGTCAAAATATCGATACTAATCGAGTTGGGAGGGAGTAATAGAGCGAGGACGACGGCAGCTGTGTACTTGATCTCTGGCCCTTACGATTGCTAAGGCCGTTGCTTTCTAAACAGACGCAGGTTGGTCGCAACCTCTCCATTAGGATCCTGCCACTAAACTTAATATTGTTATCTACATAATGGCAGTAATAGCAAAGTATCATCTCCCTTTATTCTATAGGGGAAAATGAATTAAAAAAAAAGTGAGTGTGTTCAGGACCATACGCTGGAAGTGTAAAGTTCTTTTTAAAATTTGAAAAATGGAATGAATCCAGCAACAAAAAATCTAGAGAGCTGCTATTTTAAATTATTTTTATTTTGCTTACTTATTGAATATTTTGATCACTTTTGTGAAAAAAGAAAACATCAAATAAATGGCGGGATAAACTGTGCCCGTAGTTGGGTATCGCGTATCCCGACAGATCTTGCTTCTTGGAATATCTCCGGAAATAGTTATCCGATTTTGAAGGTTGACGTGTCATTCGATCAAGCATTAACCCCTTTAGTTTTGAAAGTGGTAGTATTTTAAAAAACCAAAGTTGCGCGAGCGATGCCAACGGATAACTTTTAGAAAATCCGATTTTTCCCTCTCTATTGCCGTTCTTGAATTCATAGCTTCTCAAAGGATTGAGCTACAATTTTCTATGGCATATTCTATGGCAAGGGAAAAAACGGACGAAGACGTCAAAAGTCTTCGTCCGAGAGTGTCCTATGGGCTGCGCACAGCGCCGCGCGTCCCCACTCCTGTTATTATAGCATATTATTGCGTTAACATTCACTTCTAAGATATGTTCCAAATTTTAAGTCTTTAGCTCATCGGGAAGATAATAAACAGATGAGAAATTGTAGGCTGGATTTAGGTAGGGTACGGTATGGTGTTGATGCTGACGGTACGTGACGCGATTTTGCTTTTTTTTTGCTTTTTTTACCACATCTCAAAAGTGCCCAACGGGCCAAAAGAAGTTTACACTTCAAAAATGTAAGAAAAACAGTGATCTTTCTATAAAAGTAGACAATGTTAGCGGGTCCGAGAGACCCCCCTTTCGCAAGAAAGCAATACCTGGCACCTGTCGCGTTGTGAGTTAATAAAAACTGCAATCGAATTCAAACATTTTTATTGGGATGAAAAATATTTCTTAAATAACGATACATAACAATGTAAAAAAAAACATGGTATTGCGTAAAAGGAAGTATACATATAAGCCCGAGATGTAACAATGGATCTTGGCGTAGGATTCGGTGTTATCCAGACGTAGGATTCGGTGTTATCCAGACGGAAGTAGCAATATAAGGCGAAAAGAACAGCTGTCATAAGCCATTGTCGAAAAGTCACTCGCAGAAACGTTTTCACAGTTCGTCAGTTGAGTCAGTGGAACATGAGCATCACGTTACCCCAGCCTCTTGTCAAGAACAGAAATGTGACATTCCTCCTTAGCATCGCCACTCAATGGCCCTTCCTCATCTCGTCGTAACGGATTAGAATCGTACTAACCTATTGTCTAACTGAAACAGAGAAGAGAAAGTAGCAGAAAGCATTGTAATTCTAGAACAGCTCCATTTCATTTTTAATTTAATTTGCAACAAGGAAACCTTAGTAGTTGTAACAAACCAAACGAGTGAAAGTTTGAAGAATATTTAAAAGAAAATAAATTTATTTAATTTAAAAAAAAATATAAAGATAATTGGCTGAAAAACAATTGAAGAGAACACGGTTTCAATTTCAATAATTTCATCTCACCCTTTATTAAAAAAAATCGTTGTTTATTTCATTTTTTTTTTAATGGCCTTCTAAATAATTATAGAGTAAGTGGCCAAGAAAAAAAATCACTAAATTAGTTTATCAACAGTACCTTAAATGAATGCCTTGAAAGATGAAAGTGAAAGACAAGAGGAAGTATGATATTATCTTATCTAACATAATTATATATTTCAAATTACATAATTCAGCCCTTGAAATTATACTGTAGCCTGAATAATAATTACTCTGAAATATATTGCAAGGTTGACGGTTTTTTTTTATGTCTATGTTTATCGTCATTGTAAAAAAGCAAATTTCGTATAGTACAAGAAAACAATGATATTTACAATTTTATAGTATTTTTTTTAAGTTATAGAGATTTATATTGCTACAAAGAAACTAAAAAATTTTCATTAAGTAATTGTCATTTTCTTTTTAATGTGTACCTTTGGAGCAAAACCTTGCACTGCGGGCAATTTTTTTTTTGTTAATTTGAAGTTTCACTGCTGTTAATAATCAGGCAAGACTAATATTATCAGTGGTTATAGGTAAGATCCCAATCGAAAACTTGAAGGAAAATTTACTTCTGATTGTTCAAAATTAAAAAAAAAAATGCGGGGATTTGTCCCCACCTACCCTATATGACAAAAATAAAATCTTGGTAACCTAATGGCTATTTCATTTTACTAAAAAAACATATTTACAATTAATATATAAAAACAAAAACTCCAAAAAGATAGATAAAATAATTGTTTGGATAAACAAAATGGAAAATTCCAAACATAATGCCAAGTGTCTCTAAAATACTTGTATAAAATACAGGATAGAAACAAAGGAGATTACTATATTAATTAATTTCTAATTTCTAGGGAAGTTAATATATTATGATAAATTCATTTGTGAAGGACAACTTTCCATTGATCTTTAACTTTATATTTTTAAAAACCATGGTTTCGACATTTCGGAGTACTTCTTCGTCATCGGGATCTTTGTTTTCTACAATACAACATCAAACTATTATACTAATAAACATTCACATCTTAATTTACCATAAAAAAAAAAATTTAAAAATAGTAACAAGACATATTGTAAATTAAGGTGTGAATATTTATTAGTTTAATAGTTTGATGTTGTATTGTAGAAAACAAAGATCCTGATGACGATGGAGTGCTTCGAAACGTCGAAACCAATACAAAATTGTTTGTTTTTTTTTAATATAAAATTAAAGATCAATGGAAAATTGTCCTTCACAAATAAAATTATCATAAAAGAAGATTACATATATGGAAACAAAATGCAACACATCTCACATCACAATGTCTAAAAAGAGACAGTACTTCTCTACATCAAATCTAGACACATACTGAAAGAAAAGGAAGGCATCAGAACAACAGCTGGAAAAGGTTACATTAAAAACAGCTGATCCAAAGAAAACAAAACAAATGGAAAAATCATTTACTAAATGATAAAAAAGATATCTGTATTGGAGTATATTTAACAATTAAATAATGTTGCGCATAAAAATATATAAACGTGCAAATAAAATAAAACTTAGTGAATCAAAAGTAACAAATCAAAAGTTGAGTGAGATGGCAGGTCATATCTTATATGAGCTTGTTAGAATGTACTTGTAATTTTTTTTTGGTACATACTAACCATTGTGCAAAAATATACTGCTAACAAACCAAGGTAGTTTGATTTTTTTAATATACCAAACATTATTTTTAATAATAAAATAATATATGTTCGTAATAAACATCAAGGTAGATGAAAATTTTTAAAATACTCTTGGAAATTTATCTACTAAAAAAATTAATCGAAATGCCAGTCATAGTATCCTATATCTACAGTATTTTTTTTGTTTATTTAAAAAATAAAATTCCTCTTAAACGGATTGAACATTTGTATTACTTCATTCTGTCACAATAAAAGAGTCAGTAATACTTCTGGGAATATTTTTCACAAAGTGGATTGAAGCAAGAGAACAGATCAGGAAGAGTGGAAGTTCAGTGAACTTGAACTGATGAGAGCCGTCATAAGTCACGATCGAAGAGTGAAAGCGAAAACTGAAAGTTCCACTCCGATGAATCCTAATCACCGTTTGTATTTCGAGTCGGAAGGGTTGTTCCACCGCAGTAGAAGTAAAAGAAAACATAAAAGAGACACAGAATCGAGTGCAAACAACGGGGGGAAAAAATATAAAAGAGAACAAAGATTGGCCGGAAGGGAGCGGGAGAAAACATTCCATAAACAAGGCACCTGCTGAGTAGTCTGATATGATTTGACCTTCCCTCTCCCTCTCCCGCTCTCAGAAGAAACGAAGTTCTGTCTGCAAGTTGAGGGGGGGGGGGAGAGGGCTTCCCCTGGCTTTCATCAGCTTCGAATCCACTTCGTCTGGAAATGCCAAGGAAAATAATACGCACTACAGCCGGAGAAGGCAGACCTTAATGCGGTTCTCAGCTGCCTGCATATCCTGGCTATAATACCATCGAAATTCTATTATCTGCGAAAGTGGATTGGATGAGGAATCGATATATCCCACAAAGTAATGACCTACATTGGAAGAGGAATCGATATATCCCACAAAGTAATGACTTACATCACAAGCGCAGTATCGAGGTTCTCAAAGTGTAGAGGTCAGGAATAATTCTCAAGCTTATATTCTCACATAACTTTTTTCACATTATTGCTGAATCGATTGTTAAAGATCCGAGGGGTAGGCCAAAACGTAAATGGGAGGATTGAGTTAAGACTGGTCTTGCAGGTTCTAGTTTTGACGGTGTTCGGTGGAAGGAGGTTTGTTACAGACTATTAGTGGTATCGGCATTGAGCCATCGAGTACGCTGTCTTATATTATTATTATTATTATTATTTGAGCTTGGTAAGCCTCCAGCGACGTATATTTCTTTGAGTTTAAATCATAAATTTATAGTTTCAATATTTATCGCAATAAAAAAATATTTATAATTTAGCTATAACAATTTTACTAGTCAAACATAATCACTTTCTAAAAATTATAGAGTAACTTTATAAAGACTGTCTTGGCAGAGATAATAATAATTATTTTTAATGTTTTAAGAATATTCTTTTTATGCCAGTTAGGTGGCCAAATAGTTTCAATATTTTAATTTTTTTTTATTACATATGGTGGATAAGGTAGAACTTTCAATCATGTAGTTTAAAAAAAATTAGCTGACAAAGATTTTACATTACGTGATCTAAAAATTAAATCTCTCCTACATCCACCATATTCACCTGACTTCTATTCAGCATTTTTTTCGGAACGATTGACACATTTTTAAAAGAAAATGTTCCAAAATTAAAATAAGATAAAATTGTCATTTCTAATTCTATTGATTCAAAATCAAACTTTTTAGTCCGAGGTTCTTGCAGGTTCATCAATCATTTTAGCAGTGTCAATTATTTGATCTTTCTTCTCCCGTTGTACTCCTATAATATATTTTTTCCACGCTTTAAAACATAACACGATCTTTCTATAGACGCATTAGATAAGAGAACTAAAAAAAAAAAAAAATAAAATAAAAAAAAAAATTATAATATTTCAATATACCGAAATGTGCAAGACGCAGTTAGTTACTTTTAGTAACTTAGTTTTAGTAACTGTTACTTTTAGTAGCAGCTTCTTTTATTAAGCCACCTGAAACCATCGTTTCTCTCGTAAATATTTATAGGATGACCCTGAGAACATATTCTTTCTCGATGAATTAATCCTTTGTCTTGAAAAAATCGAATTGTTTTTTCTCCAATATTAAAACATTCATGTAAATAAAATAAAGCCATAATGAATGAGAAAAATATCAAGGTTAATTTGATCACTTGAACAATAATATAAATATTGTCATGCCTTATTTCAAATTCACTGATATTACTAAAAGTAACTGTCGGGGATATATCAGAAAAGGCCCGACTTTTATTTGGTTGATCGATAGATGCTTGATGTGGTTTTTATGGTGTCCTCGTATTCTTTTTGAGATATTAAAAAATGTTCAAATTCATCTTCAATAGCACAAACATCAATTTCATTTTTGTAAATATCCTTCACATTCTTCAACATATTCATGGCGATCTTTTTTTTTTTCTTTTGGTAAATTTAAATCAGAAAATATTCGAAAAGCCTAAATAACTTTCTTCATACGCCTAACTCCTTCGAAGCAATTCTGCCTTGACTATAATTTTCTCTTATTGTAAATTCGTGTATGAATTATTTTTTTTCTTGAAAAACATTTTTCTCATTTAATATCTGGGAGTTTGGATGATTAAATGATAGCCCTGCAAAATCAGTCCCCTCTTATTCAACTCCTTCTCTCAAATTTAGAACATTTCATAACTATAATATAATTTGATAAAATTTTCTAAATTCAGAATTCCGAGCTTTGGCGTACCTCAGCGTTGGCGACAATTATTTTGAACCTAAAAATTTTAGCCGCAGAAAGTTGAAATTTTGTATTAAGTATTGCTGTAAAATCTAGTTGTAAACCTCCTTTTTTGTTTACTGAATGAACACCAGAAGTGGTACTTTATTTGAGGTCATAATAGATGTCCATAAAAAATTATATTAAAATATAATGCAAAACTTCTCAAATTTAGTATTTATTTATGTATATATATATATATATATATATACATACATACTAAATTTGAGAAGTTTTGCATTATATTTTAATATAATTTTTAAAATATATATATATATATATATATATATATATATATATATATATATATATATATATTGGTTCAAATAACATACTAGATTTTGGACTAAATTGGGAAACAGGAAGCGGTACTTTACTTGAAGGTCATAAGAAACTTTCATCAAAAATTATATTAAAATATATTATAAAACATTTCAAATTTGGTAAATAGAACTTTTATAACATTTTAAATAATACATTAGATTTTTATTAAAATTGGTGGGCCGAAAGGCGTACATTACTTGAAGGTCACATTAAACTTACATCAAAAATTATATTAAAATTAAATATAGAGATCATATGGTTCGGTGATAAAGGTTACAAACGTGATTTTTCCTTCCTAATTAAACATTTTTATTACTTGTTTTAAGTGTTAAAGTTCAGTGTAAAATACTTATTTTCCTCCCCATTTGTGAGATCAACAAGCCTTCAGCAGGATAATAAGAAGCACGAAGAAATGTCTTGGAAACTAGTTACCTACTGAAAGAAAACGACATATAATAACGGAAAGACACCTCTGGAAATAAGAGCTAGTGTCTGGGTTTGTCAATAGATGGATGTCGCGACGCCGAGTGTCGTTTTTGAGATACTGCAATCTTCGGAAACTAATAACCAAATTCTAGATCACTTTTTGAGCCACTGATTTATAGTTTAATAGGCGTACAAGGAAGTTATGCGGTGTCCACAACAGATATTTTTATATGTTCGAATACTGTGCTTTACAATATTTTACGCTCTAGCTTCGCATTGATGCCGCTAATTGTTATTTTGCTTTAAAGCTTTGATTTAAACCAATCGTCCTTTGTGACTTAAAAGGTCTAATAGGATTCCATCAGGAGTGGCTATGCGGCTGTGTTGCAAATTCGATATGGAATTTAAGAATAACAAAGGCCTCTAGATCAACAGATAGAAGAGCAACTAATGTGGCAAATGCGATTGCAGGTGTTTATTTTGAGGAAACCCAATTTCAACCTAAAACCCATAAATTTAATATTTGTTCACTTATTTAAGGAGGTTTTTTTTTACCTTTAGATTATTTCCAAATCTTCAAATTAGCATATTTTAAGACCCCGGAGGCCGTTTGCTATTCGAGGCCACTTAATCCGCCCCTGCAAGAAGAGACAAAAGAGATTCGCCATAGAACCCTATTTAGCATAAGAGATGATCGCATAGCTGAGCTACTTCATGTTTTAATGCTTATTGTAACAAATCGAAAGTATTTTTAATAAATAAAAATACGTTCCTGACTCATATGATATTTTCTGTGAGAGATTAAATATACGTAGTAAAGAGTTTAATCAAACATTATTACTTCTTAAAAACATATTTAGAATTATTCATTATTTATATTTATATTATTCATTCATCAATTATTCAAATTTATACTTGAATAAAAACGATAATTTCCAAGGCTATGATGCAATCCAGGATAACCACCGATGGAGAAATGACATCAGTCCAAGCTAATGATATCACTATTGCACCGTGCTGTTGCAATCCGAATAAATATAAATACATCTTGGTCGTGAGTAGATAAAAAATTTGTCGTGATGCGGCGTCATCCGTCCAAATTAGCAATAATATGGTATGATTATGTCGGATATAAGTCATGGCTATATGCAGAAAATAACTTACAAATAGTTGGACATGGTAGGGACGATATGTTGAAATATCGTATAAAATATGAAAACAAAGTTGTAAAATATATTATAAAATGCAAAATGTATAACAGCAGCTCTTTAAGTTCTTAGGAGGCAGGTAATGCCAAGCTACTCTATTCGCTACTCATCTCTGATCTCGAGAGAATATATATGGTCAGCATTGCTTTCTTAATAAATGTCACTTATTTTAGGATTGGGAGAATGCTGGTAACCTAAGTCATAGTAAGGTTTACACATAAAAAGCCAGAAAGTAGGTATATTCAGCAAATGAAGCATATGTATGCATGATTTAGTATCTTGTCATAATAAAAATATTTATTATAAATATTGAGATGAATTTATAATATAAGAAATTTACATGGGGAGATATCAGAAGTTGTATGAAACATATCGAAATCTATCAAAGTTCTTTTGTTCAGTTTAGGTTAAAAAAAAAGTTATTCAACAACTTCCATAAAAACAAGGCCCACCAACAGCTCTAATGAACCTTATTGGCTCGAAAACATAACGAACACCAATAATTATAAAATTAATTTATCAATACGTCCAAGTATTAATTAGCAAAATTTTTTTTTTTATGAGGAACAACAACAACCTAAAATTTAATAATAAATATTCATACATTTAATTATTTAATAAAAAAAAAGAGGAGTAACAATTTCCACGAAATAATTATCTAATCAACAAAACGGAACTCTCGTAATGAAATGAAAACGGCGTTACAAAACGTCCCTCTAAAAGAGAATTAGGAAATATAATTTTTAAAGAAACTCCTCATTAGCGGAGAATTATTCATATAAAAGTCTAACAAAAAAAGAATAACAATAATAATAATAAATAAAGGAAGAAGGTGAGAAACAAAAGAAAAAAAATTTAGAAAAGTCTCTTTTGTAACAAGGTCCAGGTACAAAGGGAACCGACTGAAAATAAATGCTCTTTCTTCTTTGATTTATTCTCCAGTCCTTTGTTTCTATAAAGCGAAATGAATCGGCCATCTCATAGCCTTATTACCTAACTAGAGTCGAAATATATTCTACCAAATTATAAAATCCAATAAGAAATCAACAAATTAGAAATTAATTTATTTTTCTTAATATTGAGACAGAAATGAGCTATAAAATTCTTATCTCTGCATCAGTGATTTTCGAGGCTTCATACAAGTACACTTTTCCTTTTAAAATAAAAAATAAAAATAAAAATAAATATTCACATTTACAAAACGAATTTAATTCAAATTCGAATACTTAATTCAGTTCATTACAGTCGAAAGATTTTCTATTAGTTTATTTATAGTTCTCAAACTGTATTCTTGTCTATCTTAAATAAATTCTTTTTAAACAAAAGTTAATTACTTTTATTTTATAGATATGGCATATTCTCAATAAAAGGTCCAAACGGATTTCAAAGGTTAGATATAACCAATCCAGTTGGTAGAAATAACATTTTTCGTATACATGTAAAACATCTCAAATTTAATTCATATATATATATATATATATATATATATATATATATATATATATATATATATATATATATTTATATATATATTTATATATATATATATTTTTTTTTTGTTTTAACTGTAATAATGTTAGTTTCCCTGAAACGTTAACTATGGAGAATATATCGATGGTCAACTTCACATGTGTAAGTAAAAATTTGATAATTACATTGTTAAGAAGTTGGACACTGTTGGAAATATCTAATATACATTACATCTGTTTGCAACAGACATTATCAAAGTAGCCAAAAATAAAAAAAAACAAAGAGAATTAATAAATAAATAATTACAGGATTCTCATAAAACAAAAACAAATATATTTTTATTACTCGAAACTATAAAATTTTACTAACAATATCAGTCAGGTTGGTCACCGATATAAGAAAATAAATATTACATCGGAAGTTAAAATTGATGTGAATTTAATTATGCAATGGTGAGCTAGTGTATAAACACAAATAAATACATTTCGAACTATTGATAACCATAGATAAAGGTAATAATAGATAATGCTACATAGCATAACATATTAGAATAATTTGTGTTATATTAAGTTATAGTTGAAGATAAAGGATAGAGGATAGAGTGACAAACGAGGGTTCCTAACGAATTCAGTGAGAGGTGGCAATAGCTCTCCCTCGGCTCTGGTATTTGTTCTTGCAATTAGTGTCCTGTCTGCCCCGGCAATAAATACTTATCACTGCTTTTTCAGCCTCCCGTCCCCCTTTCTCATGGAGTTCGCATACCTGGCTCTACGGGGGTCCGACAATAATCCAGGGAAAGTAATCCAGAAAAAAAAATAGTAGACAATTAAAATTCGGTAATATAAAACATTATTTTATCAAAACCTATTTTTCAATCCTAAAACAGAAGAGCAGGATATTTTTTGATACAATACATTATTTGAAGATCTCAAAACAAGACCTTGAATCCCTCAAATGATCAACGTTTTGCCAATTCAGGACTGTAAGAACTAAATCACATTAACGGAGATCAAATCTAGCATATCTTATTTCGACAGTCTTAAAAAAAACGTTTACAATTAAGTTTAGTTCAGCTTCTCAGTTTCGTACTTACTGGCGCTCGCGTAATAGTTAAAATATTCCCATATGTTAAGAACATAATAGGAGATAATTTGAGACCAATTTTTAGCGATTTTCAGTAAAATAGAAAAATATAAAATAAAAAAATATAGTTGACTTAGGAAATACCATAAGCCAGGAGAAAATGTCAAGGTGGCGGTTCAAATTAAAACAAATCTATATAATAAAACCCTTAGGTGCGTCCGATTGTGTCCGATGGTCCGCTAAACCATCATAACCGTTCGGTATTGCGGTCACTGTACAGCCTGTCCTTCGTCTTTTTCTAAGTTATATCAATGGAAAATGTATGGACATCTGATTGTGAATGAGCCATAAATAAATAAATGTTATGTTTGTATTTTTTTCCAGTGATTACATCCGTTCTTGGGATGAAACCCCTAGTACAGTATAAAATATTAAAATGAATAAAGAAGTTTTGGTCTACTTTAACGGCGTTTTTCAGGGATGAAATTTCGGCAATCATATTGTCTTAAACTATTTTAAACAGATCTAAGCATTTTCTCATAGATAAAAAAATAAGCTAATAATCAGTTATGTTAAACGTTTGATGAACTTTGTTAATATAATTAATAATTACCAATGCTTTATTTATTAATTTATTAAATATTTAGTCTAATTTATATATTCCCCCACAATAAAGGTGTTTACAGGAATCCTCTATATTCACTATCAGGTTTTCTGTTGAATTTCTGTTGAAAATATACTCATATTTTAAAGATAATACACATTGAGCAGGCTATACAATACCAACAATATACAACGGTCTTGAGGATTTAGTGAACCTGAGCGATGGATACGGTCGGACACATCCGGATTTTATTTTATAGATTTATAATGAAAAATATAAAACCTGTACTGGTACAATCCACGAAAGATCTAGGGTTCAGTAAATGGTAAGGACTGTACTGTTTCGGAGCCAACGGTTATGCAAGGAGGTGGCCGAGATAACGCTTAAACGCCAGGTTTTTCCCCCAATTTAATAAAGGGTACCCTCTTTATAAAGGTTGGGTGAGCCCCAGAAGGATCTCCCGATCCCACAGAGTCGATGCACGGCTGATAAAAGGATAAATAATTATCTGCCACAGCCGGTCTCGAATCCGGGACCGGAGCAAGGCAACAGTGCCTTACCACTGAGCTACTCCCTCCCCCCAATGAAAAATATATATTATAAATATTGTAATAAAAATATTGATAAAACATTATGAGAAATAGTAATAATAACGGTTGATTATTAAGAGTTGTTTTTAAAGTTTTCATGGTATTCTGTAAAAAGATCACTTCGAATTAGTTTAGTAAAAATCTTGTGACTTGTAGATTAAAGTAAAATTTCAAACTTCTTTTTTTTGTTGGTACACACTCACACTATTTATCTTATGAAATTAAATTGACTTCGAGCTTTGCAAATATTTCAAATTAGTAAAATGTATAGAGGAAAAGGTAGTTGAATAAAGTTAATTACTTCCCCTGAGTAGAGTGAATTAAATTGAAATCGGCAATTAACTTCAAAGAGGAGCTCCTGGATTAGGTCTGCTAATTCAGTCGTACTTCCAGAATTAGCTGCCTGCAGTGCTAATAATCGCGGTAAGTTGGGGCGGTGTACCTCTAGTGTACCTTTGGTGCACTTAGGTGTACATGTTGACGCCAGGATGTGGAGGGTACGGCCGCTACCGAAAATAAACACCACTAATGATGAGCTAACTACCCCAGTGATCGTCGATGGCCCGGCTATATTTAACCTAACTCATCAATACGCCCCAACAGCTTTCCACGTCTAATTACCAGGACCATCACTAGACAACCAGTACAAATACCTAGGATATGATTAATTTCGGAGCCACTATGGCTCCAACTAATAGCAATAAAAAAAAAATAGTTTCTTGAACATAGTTTTGTTGTTTTTGTTTTTTTTCAAGTTGGTATCGGTTTTGACATCGATGCTGAAGTAGCAATTTAAGTAGAGAATTTTTCCAGTATGAGTTAGGGATGAGACAGGCTCACTCAGTTATAGGAGAATAAATTATGGAATTTATATTATATTCTTGCAATTATAAATATACATTTCACGGTAAACTAACGAATCTGAAAAATCAGTTGACATCCGCCTTATGGTATAGAAGGATCAATCTAATTAGGGATTGATAAATTATTTGCCACTTCTATAAATTTGTTTTATTGAAAACTAGTTTCGAATTTTATACATTCATCCTCAGCTCTAAAAACACAAAAAAAAATTCAAAAATAAGCAACTCAAAATATAGTTTCGTATTATTATGCATATTAAATTAGATGTAATATAAATCACTATTATAAAACATTTATGAATTTAATTAAGACAAGAAATCAAATACATGTTGGTATTAAGGTTTATAGGTTATATTATGTAGGTTTGTTTGATATAATCCATTTAAACCTTGAAACTAGTTTTCAATTAAACAAATTTATAGAAGTGGGAGATAATTTATCAATCCCTAATTAGAATCTGTAAAAACTCAACTTTTCAGGAGAGCCAAAAAAACAGTTTCTTACCAGTATAATTCGGCGCCTGTCTTTGTGGTTTTTCAAAGATATAATTTTACATGATTTTTTGGTGAAGATTACATTGGTAATGGCCGTAATAATGTCAGGTTTTTCAATCCCCTGATTCGTTAGTTTACAATGAAGAGTTTTTTTTCAGAAAGATGACCATATATTACCGCAAAGTAACGAATCTGCCATTTTCGATAGTTTACCACAGTATAAGTTTTAATTTTGTGAATGTTTAAGTGTTTCTATGTTATGATGATTATAAATTTTGAAATCAAAATTCACATACCGTGTTGTTCAGAAAACCACAAACAAATACCAGAGGAAATGAAATTTGATTGATTTGGATTTTATTCACAAATAGTTATGTTTGATTGTTGTATTTTTAGAGAATTAAAATTTTTTTTGGTTGATTTACAGAAGCTTTAAAATGCCTTGAAAGGCGATACGTAGCAAAATAAAAAATGATTGATGAAAAATTCGGTAATAAAAAACCTCAACAAAAGAAATATTTAATCGTTAGCTTAATTAACGAATGCAGCAGATTTCTTAACTTTACCAAATGCCAATTAATAAAATCATTGCAGGTCAGTAGTAGCAAACTAACGAATATGCCAGATTCGCTATTTTACCACATCATTCAATAATAAAATTAAAAATGAAACAAATAGCAAACTATCTAATCTTCTGATTCGCTACTTTACTAAAATCGCAAATTTAAAAAATGTATATTCGCAAATATAAAATTGTTTATTTAACCATGAAGGGATAATGATTGAATCGTGAAAATTTGACAGGTTGTAAAAAACATAAAATGCAGCCTATGTCCCAAATATCTCAAAAACCTGATTTTTTTCAGATTCGTCAGTTTATCGTACATCCGAAGAAGAGTATCTACGAAAATATTTGTTCTTCTTATTTATTTATTTTTCTTCTATTCATGTATATTTCTATGAGACAAAATGCCAGAATTTTAGTTTCTATATTTACCGCAATGACAATTTATAATTGATTCAGCTAATATAAGTTTAATAGACAAACATAGCGACTTCCTACAAATTGTTATTAGAGAATAATTTTATAAAGACTATCCTGATGAATAAAATAATAAATTATTTTTAATGTTTTAATAACATTATTCTTATATTAGTTAGGTGACGAAAAAGTTTCAAATCTCCTTATGTATGAATAATTGAAAACATTATTATTTATGTTAAAAATACTGTTTTGTACTTTAAACCATTCAGTAAAATATTTTTATGAAAATTTGATTCATGATTAAATGATCAAGAATCTTAAACTTTAAATCAGTTTTTACTGTTTGGTGAATAAAGGAGATAATTTTAGGATAAAATGAAGATTAACGTTTATTTAAAATAAAAAAAAAGGTAAATAGTATTGACAAATAAAATGTCCGACTTGATGTTTTAGCAGTGAGTTGAGGGGACAGAGATAAAAATAAATAGGCAAATTTCAAACCCTTCCCCTGTAAAATTCCACATGCGTCACACTTCTTTCGAAATGGACGATATGGTGCGAAATACTCGTCTATAATTTATTTGATGTTTCTCCAATACGAATTTTGTTAGTTTTTATATATAAAGGAAATATAAGAGATAGGTTAAGAGGGTGCAGTAAGATCAACCTAGTAAAGGAACTTGGCCAGTTTAATTAATTTAAGATAAGTGAGCTATTTAGTAGATCTCTTTTAGGATAAGTTTAAGAGGACCACTTTAGCCAACTTACTGTAGATGGGATGGAATTGGAGGAGAGGGGCCTTCCAAGAATGAGGGGGCTTCCAAGCTGAGGTGGTTGTATCGAATCGATGGATGTCCCCCACGTGCTATCATTTCCATGGGATATTGTTATTAATATTATTTCTATTTCTATATTATACTGTATTCTAGCTATTATATGCAGCTTAAGAAGACCTGGGCTCTATTGCCCAAAAGTACAAGCACAAGTGGGAAAAGTGCATTGGAAAGATTCGTTTTTAGATAACAGGTTATTTATCGTTATAAGATAATAATAATTTTTTATTAATTACTGTTTTTTCATACAATTATTTTAAATGTTATCGTGTTTTAATATTTCACTGGGTTAGTCCATAGACCAACTTGTACTTGTAATTTCAAAACAAGGTATGCCTATAAAGTAAAGAACAAGTTGTTATATAATTGTTATATATTGTTAAAATATTGTTATAATGTATAAACACGAGTATATATAAATATAAATATTAAAAAACAGTAATTTAAAAAAAAATAATAAAGTTATTATTATCTCGACGTTGTTTTTTGAAAAAGACTTAAGCGCTAAAAATTCAAAATTTAGGTTTCAATTCATTATGGCTCGTATACACTGCCTCTATCGATTCCCGCGCATGATATGTATAAAAAAAAATTGGAAATGTTCTAAAATAGACTATTGAAGACGAAATCACCAAATACTGAGGGCTCTCAGTCATGACCTTAGGCCTCGGTCAGTGCTAGAAACCATAAAAATATAGTAATTACAAATATGTTGCCACTTTAATAAACTCCGACTGTACACAATAAAGAATAAAATAAAATATATTGCAACTTGGAGAAAAAACCTTTCTATTGTTTCCTGTAAAGTTTGCTAAATGGCGCTTACGCGTTTTTTTTTTCTTCAAAAAACGCCCTATTAACGATAAGTCGATTTAATAACGATAAGTAATTTGTGACTTATAAACATGAATCTATCCAATCCACTTGAAATTTTTCTAGTTGTACTGATGCTTTTGTATTTTATTATGCAATAAGGCCCAGGTATACAGATTCTGTCATTATGGCAAAATCTCTGAATGTGTGAATTTAAAAATTCATATAAATTACCTATATAAAAGTAGGAAAGTAATTAGTTAACCGAATCTAGTAATTATATATTTAGAATATTAATTCGAGATTCTAGCTGTTATTTTTTATTATTTTTTGGATGATATTAGAGAGAATAGAATTTGGTATATATTAGATCCAAAACAATTTACCCTCAAGTCACCATCGGTTCTACCACTAATAATAAAATTTATAGAATATTCCGTTTTATTAACATCTGCACATTTATCTGTTTATCAGTCACATTTATTTCAGATTATATACTGAATCCCTCAACCCTGATCATATCTGTAATTTATATCAGATTTGAAAGTTACAAGTATGCAAAATTACAGGCATGAGTAAAATTATTAAAATTAAAATAAAAAATAAACATATTTTCCAAACAAATATAAAATGGAGTATGAATGATATTTCTTAGATTCATTTACAGGAGAAAATAATTAAAAAATTATCCATTAGGGAACTGAATAAAACCGGTTTCGATTTGTAAGCAAAGGACAAAACGTTGGTTTTCTTATTTCTTAGGAATATTCAAGGAATTAATTTAAACATAAAATTAAATTAAAAATAAACAAACGATATTACTGGCTATTAAAACTACTCACTGTACCAAGAATATGCATCTCTTATCCAATTTTAAATATCGTTGTCACGTACCTGAAAAAAAGAAAAAACAAATTAATTGAAAAATATTAAACTACAAACAATTTTTCAAAGGATTTTATTTCCCCATTCCATATTACCATTAATAAAGAAAATTTAATAAATAATATAATAAAATGGAGGGAAAAGCTTAGGTAGATGTCTATGTTTATGAAAGGAACAAAAACGATGGGGAATCCATAGTACCTTGGCCAGGGCCTAAGTGTATTAAAGAGCTCAGTTGTGTAACAGTTACGTAACACAGCCAAAGCAAAGTACATACATTGGCCATCAATAGACAAAAAATATATTCTTCAAAAATACTTCAGGAGAAATATATATATATATATATATATATATATATATATATATATATATATATATATATATATATATATATACATACATACATAAAGAGGAATATATGTAATTATAAATATTGCATGAACATCACGATAAAATATAGGGACGGCTAAGTGGCAGTACTTAGAAATAAAGCAGATAACATAGAGACTAGCTAAATCGCGGACAAGAAAAAACAAGACAAGAGATATTCATCAACTGATGGAATTAAATTGCAAGCTAAAATGTATCAATTGCTTAGGAAACTAGGAATGCATGAATATCAAAATTGGTATGTACCAGACATCTCAAAAAACACAATAAATTGATTCGGTGGCGGGAGAGAAAATCCTTAAAACAATAACTAAGCCACCATAAAGAGATTAGTTAAAATTAGTTCATGGAGAGAAGCAATAACCGCTAGAATTTCAGATTGGCAGCCCAACTGTTTGATCCTTTTTTAGAAAGAACAAGGTATATATTACTTCACTCTAATTTCAGAAACTATCAAAACGATTTGAAACAATTATTTTGAGTTAGGCAGACATGTTATTGAGAAAGGCTTTATAACATCACATTACATCCCATAGGAACGGAAAAATATAGAAAAAGTGTCCAACTAACATGTCATCACAACTTTATACCCGTGAAAGCAAGTTGACTGCGCAAACTAAGTGTGAAAATTTTATATTGTAGATAAAATAGAAGGGTAAGGAGAAAAAAAAAAGTTAAAATGTGAAACTTATTTAAGCGAAGCTTTGCTGCCGTTTATAAAAACCAAATTTATTGGGATAAATAAAAATATATAATTATTTCTATTGATTTTATAGCTTGCCAGTATATTATAGCTATTTTTTATTGTTTTTTATAGGAACTTATTTCTATCGGATCTTTCCCGAATGAGTGTCAGCCGACCGTGTATTGTCTGCTTGCTCCCCCATAGCATCCCCTATCGGCGGTGTTACTGGAGAATTCCGGTCGACAGACGGACGGACAATGCACAGGAAATGACTAAGGCTAAGGGGTAGAATGGAAAGGCCAAAATATAAATTATTGCTTTCATTCTTAATGAAAGGCACAATTCTTCGTAATATAACAGAGATTATTTTTTTATTTATTTTAATCTTTCCATATTTTCGATTATGTAACAATATATATATATATATATATATATATATATATATATATATATAGTATTAAAGCATTATCAATGCGTATAAGAAAAAATATAATCCTCAGTTTTATTTTTATTCCGTTTCAACGCAGCTTAAAGATTATTCAAGTCATTATGTTAAAAATTATTTTTTTGGATAATTCATATTTTTAAAAATAAATATATAAAAAGATAACCGATCCGTATTGGGAAATAAATAATTTTTAACAAAATGATTTACTGTATAAAAAATAATATTCTTTAGCTTCGTTTTTCCCCACCTTTATCAGAATTCAACGTCCTGCCAACTATCTCAGTACGTCCGAGAATGTTTAAAATATTTAATCATATAGAAGTTATTTATTTATAAATAATATTTTATAAATAATTCTTTAAAAAAATAATAATAACCACAAGAAACATTAATATCAGCTTACCAGACAGAGCGGCCGATTGATATGTTAATGAGTAAAGTAGTTAAAGGGCATGCCAGCTTTGTTTTCCAGAAATGTGCGAGTTAGAAATAACGATGGGATTACCATAGGCAAAGAGGTGGAGGTAGGGAGTTGGAGTATATGCAAACTTCTAGAAGGACTTTTGTTGCGACAGGACATTAGGACTCCAACGAAGATATAATTTTAAACTCCACTACTCCGTATCATTAGCATAACTGGCAGTCGTTTGCTAAGGGCTCTCAAATATGAGGAGTTACATAGGAGTTAGCTCTAGAAAACTCCTAACTCCGTTAAGTAGTTAATTAGTACAGGATAATCGGCATTAGAAGGGAACAAAAAAAAATTCTCTGATATATAAGAGTATGTAATGCTCATTATATTTTTGTCTCCTCGCTACTGAATATAGGGAAGATTTGTATTCACCCAGTAAATTGAAACAACTTATGTCCTCTCGCGTTTTACGTTCTATATTTATTCTTCAAAGAACATATGTACTCTCGTATCTGTCAGTAGTCAAATCTATGTGATCGGCATAAAGCCTACTATCGTTAATCCGAATTTAATGAAACTTCCAGAGATTGTGCGGGTTTTACTAATTTGGGTCCCGCACGCAAAAAAAGTATTTTCCTGGGCATAACTATATTTCGAGAGGAAATCTTAGGATTTGTATAAAAATTGACCAGTATCAAGTTTATAAAATTCCATCAACTTAAGCAGACCCAAACGTATTTTAGCTAGCATACCTCAAAAATGGCTCAACCTGTAGATTTTATTCTCAAACGACAAATCATTGATCTTGAAATAATGGTAATTATGTAACCAATAGAAATTATAAAAAGATATATTGCCTATACTACCTACTTGGTAGAAGTTTTTTCTCTTATTCCTTTATATATCTTTACAACTTAACAAATCATATTAATTATTATAGTAACCTTGTTGGAAAAAGGAAATTATCTTAAAGGTATAATATTAGTTAAGGCTGTATAGCAATTGTTTTATATATCAATAATGAAACATTATAATTACACAATATTTCATGCTATGATATGTAAAAATTAGTTATAAAAAGTGAATATTTTATTACAAAATATAAAAGTAAACCATGATCAGATAAGTACTCGGGCTTTTTTTTTTTTCAAATTACATAAAAGCATATGTTTGGCTTCATATTAACATTCTATAGGAAAAAGTATCAGAAACTGTGCCCTCTTAATTAACCCACACTTACATCATTGTGAATTATCATGTGAATAAAATTATTGTCTTCCTATCAATTTAATCACAGTAATTTTCAGTTTTAGATTTAAAATATCAATGTTTTTAAGGAAATAAATTATAAATTATCAAACATACTTTTAAGTAAAAATTCCAAATTCAAATTTTAATATGATTATTGCAATTAATTAAAATCGAAAAAATAAATAAAAATTACTGAAATTCTGAAGGGTACACTGGTGCTTATAGAATTAATGTTTTTTTCCACGCCTAATCGGACCACCTGAAATAATGATTTGAGCTGAATAAAAGGACACGACTTAAAAAAGTGGAAATTTTTTATTTTGCAATGAAAAGTAGACCACAAATAAAGAAAAAATCAGTAATTCCAACTAGGTACCAAATCAAAAATTGCAAAATTTGGTTAATTCAATTGATCTCAATACAAAATATTGTACCTGGTATGTCAACATTTTTAGATATACTAAAAGATTGTTCTCAATTCTACGTTCTTACGACTGTGAAATAATGGGTATGTGGGTAAGCCCAATAATCCGTAAGTAGCTCAAGAAAATTTTAATACTGAAGGCAGTTAAGAAAGTTAATTAAAAAATCATGATTGTTAAGTATTATAAGTAACTGAATATTCAAATGATTTGGATACTCGAAGCCACGACGTTAAACTATTTTGATTGGAAATAAGGAAAATCAAAGTGTACTGAATCTAGTATTAGGTTTACGGTATTAGCTATAAACTTTCGATCCTCGTCAGCCAGGACCAAAAACTGTCTAATCCTCGTAAACCAGAGAGCCGATCAGATCAGACATAACTCTTGTATAGCAAACATAAAACAGCAGTAAATATAAACATTTGTTTTTTTTATTTATTTTTACGACAGTACTCGATGGACACTTGGGAACACAGTAAACACAATTGAGTTTCCGGAGTAATGAGTCTTTTAGACCGGAATCGGTTCCCTCGTGGTTACCCAAATTTCATCACTCGTCGCGAAATTGGCTGTGAAAACCTTCCACCGTCCCTTGATTTTGACAGGAGTGGCATCCTATCGATCTATAATCGCCCTATTGCTATTTAGTATATTGATAAACATAAATAATGCAATGTACAGATTTAAGCACAATCATTTTTTGCCTAGAAGTTATGTGAAATTTCATTGTGAATAAGCACTTAAGGTATAGAATATTTCGGTAAGATTCTCATTAAAAATTAAAGCCTTAAGTGGATCAAACGCAAATTAATAGCTAACCAGTAATTTTTCGCCAATTAAGGACTTATCAGGACAGAAACAGATAAGATTACAAAAAAGAGCACATCTCGCATCAACAGCCTAAAAGACCAACCAAATTAAGACAGCCAGAGCCCTAGCTAAGGGGGCGGCCACTCCTGGCCCCGCTTAAATAGGGCCTCAAAAAGCCAACAAATAATTTTTAATGATTTATTTGTTTCCCTTATTTTTCAGGCTCCGAAAATAAACTTTATTTTATTGGATTTAAATCGAATATGCGTTTAAATAAGTATTGAAACAATCACTATAATAAGCACATAGGGATGTACGATATATATCGATAGAAATAGATTTAGTTTTGCAATCGATACCGTTAATTCAATATTCCGTTTGAAACCTTCCTGGTATCGAATATTTGATTCAAGTGCTTGCACGAGTACCGATATTGAGACTTTGTAGGTATCGTATTTCCCTAGAAGCAGATGACCTGGAATTATGGCAGGGGGCGGCAGAACCGGTACTAGGATTTCTCCCGAGGGAGAGGGGGCAAGCATAATTTTGCCGCCCCTATAATCCCCTCTCCAATATAAATCAACACTATTATATCGGTACTTATTAATTCAATTTTTGGTTGATGAAGGTCAAAACTATCAAAAAACAGAAACAAATATTTACTTAAGCTAATAATATTTTACTCAAAATTAACCGCCCTCTATAGTCTGCCGTTCGTGGAAAGTATCTCCTTTTCTACAAATCAACAATACGATAATAAAATATCATAAATATTCATAAACATATATCGCACTATTCTGCCCTGATAAGCTAAAAGGTCATAACTACAAATTTTTTTAATAAATGTTTATAGTCTACCCGAATTTCCCTAAAAATTACACCTTATTTTAAAGTAAGAAAAACTTTTCTTTTTTTTTCTTTCAACTACATATTCGCACCTGTCTAACAAAAGAGTGACAATAATTAACCAGCAGCACTTCTTCCTTTAATTCAGGAAAGGAGATCTTTCATCTAGCTCCTTTTCGGCCTTCTCCTTATGGTCACGTCAGCAGTTCTATCAGTCTGTTGTGATGTCCGTGAAGGATATTATGGAAACGAGAATAAAGAGTATGTGTGTGTTGGCAGATAGTTGGTTTCTGTAAGTCGGTATGTAGAGTTTTGTTGTTTACATACCATGGAGCTTCTGTTATCAGTATTAAAATTTTGAATTGAAAATATTGCATTTTTTGTAAATGAGTTTTCTTTGCTAAACCGTAATTCTGTGAGGCGTATGTCCACATTGGTTTAAGTAAGTATGTGTATATTGAGTTTCTATCTAATTATTAGTTTTGACGATTTGGAAAAAAGAGAGTACAGTAATTTCAGCCGTTTGTTTAGTCTATCTTTTCGTTCTGACGTGTAGGCCCCAGGTCATCCTTCGGTCGAATATTAGTCCAAGGTAACATACTGTGTCCGTCTGAGGTGGTTGCCGATATAAACTGGTGGACAAGTATCTCGTCGAAGTGTGAAAGTTACATGTGATTTGTCATGATTTAACCGCATTTTCCAAAGCGAGTACCAATTTTGTAAATATAATAAGCGATTTTGTAAAATCAGTGTGGCCAGTCAGGGGTCGTGTGTGATAAACTTTAAATCAATGAATTAAATATGTTTAAAAGGACTCGACTGAAGAAGTCGCCTAGAACAGTGGGTGAAATATCGGAAGATACAGAATATACCACTTGCAGAAAATATCTGGGACAGCTGATACTTGGAAACTTGAAGTCAATTAATTAAATAAATATATTTGTAAGAACTCTCTGAAAAAGTCGCTCGGAACAAGAGGAGAAATGTCGGAAGGTAAAAAATATACCTCTTGGAGAAAATATCCGGGACATTTGAGGTTATGTTTAAAAGAACTATAGAGGTTATGTTTTTTTCGTTAATTTTCTCAATAATTTAAAACTAAAGATACCATTATTTAAACCAATCCAAGAAATAATCTATGTTTTTTATATGAAGACCTGAATGACTATAACACTTAAGATATTATTATAAGTTCCCTAAGACATAATATGTGATGAAATGACTTAGAGTGATGTGTTATCTCTAATTGGTGAGTTTTGTTGAACTGTTGGTATAAGATGTGCTGTCTCTGGTCTGCATTTATGCGATTTCATCTTTTTCTGTCCTGAAAAAGCCTGAATTTGCGAGAATTACTATACTGGTTTGTTTATGTATTGGTATTTGAGATACGGTTTTGTTGATGTAATCATCCAATTACATCTTAACAATAATTTTCTTTCTCTTTTTTTTTGTATTTTTGCTATCTTTATTTATTTTGTTGTATTTTTTCATAATCTTCTCAATGTTCACTATATTCAATGTTCCCTAAAAACAGTTCTCGTATCTCTGACACTATTAAATTAAAATAGTCTTTAAAACAGAAACAGAAAGTTTCCAATATAATGTGGAATTGTGTATTATAAAAAAGTATAACAAGTTAAAAAGAGACCTTTTATTAAAAATGTTTAAATCGTTTAAAAATTTCTATATTAGCCGAGCCTGGTTTTAGCATAACTTTTTAACGAGCTAATTTTAACCTCCTCTCTCCCCAAATTTTAATTTATTCAGACAAAACTTCATTAGAGCAAATCTCTTCAGTAAATCCGCTTATTAAGTTTTAAACTAAAGTGTGTGGCGTATTAACTAAGCCTTAATAATGATAACATCGCTGGGCATAAATTAACCTAAATAGGTTTATGGTAACAATTTTATAAATAAATGTTGATATGTTGTATACATAGTTCAGGTTTATTAACAATAACTTTTCGAAATGTGTATCGTTTCTGTAACCTGTTATAAAAAATATGATTATACTTGTGTTCGAATTATGTTTCGTTAAGGCCCATTTATATGAGGAAGAATTTCGATCAAAAATTTTGACAAACTCACTTGATCAAATACCTTAATCGTTTACAGGGGCATTGATAAATTTATTGAATAAAACTTTCCAACATAATGCAGATTTTATATCAAAGAGTTGGAAGTGCTCCTAGTGTCAACCAGATATACTAGTATTCAAAACAACACTAAGGTTACTTTCCTGGTAAGGTTATACCTACTGAAAAAATATGTAACTGCATAATTGTCAATTTGAACAAGTCTTTGATCAAAAAATGTTGCCGGTTTCTATGTGATATTCCCTGGTAGCTGACCATCGAAGTACTAACTACAAGTACTTGATCAAGATTTCTCCTTTAAAAGAGCCTTTAAATAAAATTTGATGATTACACACAACCTAAATGTTACTACTTTTTCCTGTTTCTATCGTGGCATTATCCATTTCACTTAAGGGGAACATTATCGTGTTTTTTAGCTGTATTAAAAAAAAAAAATTGTTTTTTTTATGGCTTCAAATATTAATTTGCATACGTCAACAGTATAATTGGTATTTTAAAGAATGAATTGGTATTACCATTATATAACTAAGACAGAGAGAATTAACTTGCTGAAGTGAACATCATCGAAGGTCATTAACAAGTTAAATTTTTACCCCAATCACGAGACAAAAAATCACGTGTTCCAATTCAATGCTACGTAACATTTACACAACAGGTAATTTTTGCATATTTTTCGGGCAGCAGTTATTGAATAATAAGTAAGGATAATTGGCGGCTCCTGTCCAGGACATGAGGACACAACAAGGTCATAACGGTCCTTAACAGCTATATGGATCTATGTTAATTACAGGATAATTACAGGACCATTCCTGAAGGATACAGTGCCTAGCTCCATCACGTGCCTAGCTCAAGCTCAATGCAAACACCCTCAGCAGCACGTTCCTCTCTTATTGGCACTCACAGGAAGCCTAGCGGTGTCTTGTGTCATTATCTACATAACCACATTCCTACATACCGTAATCATATTAATACCACACCTGTGTTGTATTAATTATTTAAATAGCTTTTTGTACGCTGTATCTGCAATCAATACTGAGTGTACGCTATAAAAATAACTGAGTATGCTGAGGGATTTTACTTGCGTTAAACTTGGATAAATTCCTAAAATACAAAATAACCTTTAAAATAATAACCTGTAATATAATTAGAGATTGATAAATTATTTACCACTTCTATAATTTATTGAAAACTAGTTTCGAATGTTATACATTCATCTTCAGTTCTAAATACACACAAAAAATTCAAAAATAATTCAAAATACAGTTTGGTATCATTATGCATATTAAATTAGATGTAATATAAATCAGTATTATAAAACATTTATGAATTATGAATTTAATTAAGACAAGAAATCAAATACATGTTAGTACTCACCAAGGTTTAAGTAGATTATATCAAACAGAAAAGTTTGTACTGGTTTCGTCTCGCACTGAACTAGCAATGAAAGAAATTGATTGATTATTGTGTTTATAGGATATTATTATATCCGCTTTTTTGGAAAGGGTCTATTTTGTCTTTAGGAGAAGAGAAGTAAGAGAGGATAGGATTTTTTTTTCTATTTTAAATGCAGGGTTAGAAGACAACAAAATTATAGAAATGTTCTATACCATCATGTGAATTTCAACTGAACCTGTAATATGTTGTTCAGTCTCATTTGTTTCAGATATTTTCAAGGGACAGGGTCAAAATGATAATAAATTTTTATAATTAGGGATTGATAAATGACACAACTTTTCAACTTCTATAAATTTGTTCATATTAAAAACTAATTTGAAATGCTCTACACTCATCTCCAGTTCTAAAAACGCACAAACATTAAAAAATCAGCAATTTAATATATATTTTGGAATTATTATATTAAAATACATTTATTTCCTAATTGACTTTTCTTTTTTGAATGATAAATATTCATACATTTTTAATTTAGAATTTACATATTTAAAATTCTAAAATTTAAATCCTAACACACTCATATAATACATGGCGACAACCACAATGCCTGACAACACCCGCAGACGGTTGAAGAGGAGCTGGATTAGGCTCCTAGCCTAACTATATGCTATAATCACGACAGGATGAGGTGCCGCTGGGTACTTATCTTTCTCGTGCCTTTTATGTCACGATAACATGTTGTTTGTCAGCACATTCACTGGTTGTCTCGTCGACAGGTGTGAATATAATAATGAAGCCCCCCCCCCAAAAAAAAAAAATTAACTACTCATAAATATTAAATTAAATCTAATATAAATATGAATTTTTATAAACAGCAATAAAGTTTCACTTAAATAAGTTACAGATTTTCACATTATTTCTCTCACATATACACCATTTTTTTACAAAAAAAAATTGTACACAACAATCATTATTAAAATGTTTACTTCTTATGTAATTATATTTAATTAGTTATTAAAATATTTATGCAGTCCTTCCACAGGAATGAAATTTTTATGGCAACGACACATACGCAAGTTGGACACTTCTTCTCTTAGCAATTTATTTATGGTTAATGCTCCGTTCTTATGGATCGAAGTGTGATGTTTTAAAGCCTAAAGCCCTCCTCGATACACGATTTATTTAACGACAAAAAGAATTTTCCTACCTACCCCCCTACAGCTTAATATAATAGGTATAGATTTCAAATTGAATGAATTCATTTTATAATATATTTATGAGCTATAATCGAATCTTCCCTTCAGGTTAACTACAGACCCATAACTAGGTTCCACTGTATTCTGTTGTAGGATCCTTTCTGTTTAAGAAAGGACACTATACTTTTTACATAGTTATACTATCATACAGAATTATATTATTTTAAAGAATTTTTTTTTTTTTTTAAAATTGGATTATTACTGATATTCAAACATGGTAATGGATGATATCTTAGCTTTACCACATCGCAGAGAGATGGTTGAACCATTGAGAGAGGCTGCTTATCAAAATTTTATTCTATTTCACCTTCATTAAATGTTTCACGCACTCTCCTGAATTGATTATCGATGTCAATCAATTATTATGAAGTACTAATCAGGTTAAGAAGCATTAGGAGTTTATATAAAAACAAAATAAGTACATAGCTGAGGAATATATACTTAAAAGTCAAGATATATTATTTATCTTAGTATTGACTATTCCTACAAGTGAATATTCATACACAAGTAAATAAACCCGTATATTTAAATATAATTGTTTAAATTGAGAAGAAAAATAAATGTCAACATCAGAAATTGTTCAAAAAAATACTTTTGGGACACTAAGCATAGCAAAGGTTTTCCAACAGGTAATGTATATTCAAAACTATGCCTTTGTCATCTAGCAAGTGAGTCATTCCTTTTCAATTTTTAATTTTTCAATATAATCAAATAGTAACTCGACTTTAAATAATAATGTAAATGATGTTTAGGAAGAAAAGAGAAAAGGACAAAAAGTTATATTGTTGTGGCGATATATAACTTGCGAAGTATAATTCATTAATTATACTAATAATAATATAAAGGGAAATATTTTCAATACATTTTTTCAAACTTTTATTTTCTCCCACAAATACAATGCAAAGAGCTACTTAACTAAAGCTTAAGGAATTTTCGAACTTTTCTAGAAAAGTGCATCAAAAAATAATATAGTAAACAGAAGTGTTTTTAACTAGTAATCCTGTACTTTATTTACTTTTTTCAGTAGAATGAAGCAGAAATAACAAACACATTTTGAAGGGCAGCAAAAAACTAACCAATGATTTTAGAAATAAACTGGTATTGTTTTTATTTTAAATACATTGAAAATAGTTTATTTTCAGTGGATTTAAAAAATTAAATCTTCCAAATGTCGCCGGTTATTGACTACGCATTACTTCAAACGTTCCGGAAATTTTACATCGACCTTCGAATCATTTCTAGCGGAATAATTGACACATTTCGGAAGGGTGCTGTGGCAGGATGTTTTTTGGGGGAGGAAGGTGTAACGGTAACTGTGAACTCCGACCGTTACGTGCCCATGTTAAAGGCTTTCCTACGCCCTAATTTGGATGAATTCGATGCAGAGGATGTGAACTTTTAAGAAGATGGAGCCACGGCTCACGCATATCAATTTTGGCTATAAGTATTGAGGGAAATGCTTCCTGATAGATTGATCTCTTTGAGGGGTGACTTCGGGTGGCCGGTGCAGTTTTTCTTTGGGGATATCGCAAGGACAAGGTATTTAAATACTGACCTCGTTCTCTAGATGATTAAAAGGAAAGGATCAGCCAAGAATACATCAATGCTTTTTCACCAGCAACAACTCAAAATGAAGGAACATTTTCATATATATTTTTCTATAATATCATAATTATTTTGTTTTTTTAAATTAAACTAATTTCTATCAACTTTGTGATGACTTATGCAAAATTGAAATTATTACATTGTGAGAATCCGAGGTATTCCAAGATATGCCTCCAAGGTCGAACAAAGCAACCTGATAACGGCACAGGTGACCCTCAAGCAATTAATATCCTATTCCGCTAGGAATGTCAAGAATGTCAATTCTAGAATCCATCCTGTGAAGGACGACTACTGACTAAGACTATTGAAGAAGGCGTGGCAGGAGGCAGCCAAGGAAATCTGAAGCTGCAGGACACGTGAGTGCAAGAAACGTGAGTAACGAGCGTCCTTGCGCATTCTTATCTTGCGCACCTTCAGCAAAACACCGTAGAGGCTCTAGCATTGTCACTGTTGATGATAATTGATACATATGTATTCATGTCACCAATTTTTATAAGATTATTTCTTAAGACTACAGTAGAATGCTCCTAATTTGTACGAAACCTACATTCCTTGTAAATTATATATTTTAACTATAAAATCAAATAAACGTACGATTATAAATCATATCAAAAGTATAAAATAATAAAAAACATTATAAACTGTAGTTAGACAATTTCAAAGCCTTTTCCTTCTGAAGGTAGTGTCAGTATCAACATTTTTCGTACTATTTCGAATAAGTTCGAGTTACAAGAACTACAAAGTTTAGAATTTCGAATTTTATAAGTAGAGTTTTAAATAAACGGAAAAGAAAAAAAACACGTCAGGTAGTTCCATGTGAGTACAATCAAATAATAATGTTGTGTTTTTATAATAATATCGATATCCATATAATATCGGTATGGAAATATATACTCAACGTATTCGATAAGCCTAAAACACTCGAAAAAACAATTTAATTTTATTAATTCTTCATGAACTTCCTTTTTGTTCTCAGTGTAATATATTTTTGTGTCATCTGTCACTTCGATTTAAATTAATTTAAAAAATAACAGAAATAAAACAATATTAATAAAATAAAAAAATTAAAATCATTTCAAGAAAAGTTACATTTCAGGTTTGGCATTGCTGATTACTGTATAACAAAAATTATGACATTACAGAAGAGAAATATCGATATTGGCAGTAAAATATCGATATTATATCTATGTAATATACATACAGACATCAACCAAAGTCCAACGTCCAACGGTGAAACAAATCAATTTTTCAAAGTTAGCTCTTTTTTCCATCTATTATACTTCAAATAATATAATTTATTAACACATCCACTTATTCAAGGTAAGTAGCCTAAATGGTAATCGTCCAAAAAAACATATGAACACAGTAATCCTTAAGCCTAAAATATTGATCTGCCATTAGTCCATTCCGAGTCCAATAATATCCAATTGGTCATGGCTAAACGGATCATGATAATCGTTTGATGTATTCATGGATCGGTTGCCTGTTAGTGATGCAGCATCACTCGCCCACGTCCATCATCTTCAATATACCGCTCCGTGTTACATCTAGCGAATCGGATCTGCATTAGATAATAGCATACTTAACATAATAGCACACGATACAATAAAAAACTGAATATATATATATATATATATATATATATATATATATATATATATATATATATATATATATATATATTAGGAGATTACTATATAACGTTTTAAGTTAAACTTATGTATTAACCATCCAGTTACAAAAAATCGTTACCATCATGGACGAATATTTCAATACAATAAATTTTAATGATGCTCAAGATGCCTGAATAAGTCTATACTTTAAAAGGTTAGTTTTCTCTCATTATATATAATATATAATAATTTTTGCACTCGATGAATTCATAAAGTATAGCGTTTAGCGTTCAGGAATGTATCAATAGATATAATATGGTTATAAGGATAGAAATATTATATTTTCATTAATACATACACAGAGGAAGGGCAATCGATTACTCAAAAACATAATTTATAACACAAATCTTTCTGGTTACAGTATACATTTATGTACATACTTTGTATTAATTTCAAGTTCAATTATATACGCTCAATCAATAATTTCAATCATCAATGTCATTATATACGCTTTATTTGAATATGAACTTATATATTTTTTTTACTCTTTATTTAGATTCTACTTTTGCTTTGTAAATTACAAGGATTCCTTTTTCATTTCGTATTTATTTATTATTTTTTCTATTATATTTACAATTCGATTCTTAAGAAATTCGAATATACTCTTTAAGTTCTTTATTTTTTAGCAAGGCTTTTAAGATATATATTTTCTTGTTTTTTTTTTATTTGCTATCAGGTTTTTCTCTTTCTCTCTCTTTCTCTGTTTTTACTTTTTTATATGTAACTCGTTTATATTATTTTACAAGAATTCTTTTTCATTTTTTTCTTCTCGTTTTCGTATTATTTATGATTTTTACTGGTGTATCTTAATATTTATGTATTTTGGCCAGTAATGTTTTTTCTTTGTTGGACAGTATTGAGGAGACTTTGTCCCAGAATAAAGTTTTTTTTTTCTATTCTATTCTATTATAGTTGGAAAAAAAATTACACTGATCTATCAATCAATTATGTTCTTTAAGTTACCGAGTAACTACAGCTACAATATAATTGCAAACGGTTATTTCTAATAAAAATGATTACTTTTCCTGTTTGTTCCCATTTATATTCAGATCATGTACGTGGTTACGCCTAACTATCTAATCGGTAGAAATTATTTGTGCGGATATACTCAAACTTTGTTAAAGGTAATCATTTTAAATTAAAAATAAAGGATTTGTTATAAGTGGCACTGGAATGTTTTTTAAATTTTTTTTTCTATTATAGAGAAGACAGGCTAATACAGATACCTTAAAAAAATATAGCTATGTTTTGATGGCTAATAAAATAAACAATGTGTGTTCTTGTTGATTACAGGTACAAGTACAGGTACATGGAGATTGCTAAGAGATTGGAAGAGACAAAAGGTCAAGTTCACGCCCGTGGCCTTGGGACAGGTATTTCCGCCAACCACTCACCTCTTCTACCTGCTTATCGAACAATACAAAATATTTCAAATATTGAAATTCTGTAGCAAATATATAAAGTTTTGTAAGATTTGATTCATTTTCAATTATAAGATAATATGATCCTTAATGCCTATAATTAACAGAAGAGAACAACTGGATGAAAAATGAAATTGGTATAAAAAAAGATGGTATAAAAATGACCCAAACATGGCGGAGGTCTAGATTTTTAAGAGGTGACTGTAATCCGAACTGCGCATGCCCATAACAAATCCTCAAACCAAAGGATCCTTATTAGTTGAGGTCCTTAAACTCGGAGGTCCGAGTCTTGCCATAATTTAAATTATTACTACTTCAATTAGATCACAGCTGTCCACTTCCGCCTGCTACGCTCGCTCAAGAGCAACACAAACCACCAAAGGATCCATTTCAGTTGAAGTCGATGCCTTAACTTAATTCAAATGCAGTTATTTATGTAATAGAAACAAAAAATTTCAAAATCTTGGCAAATTTATTGGTCGACCGGCTAATGTCCACACTCACAGTCGGTTGATTTGCGCTTTAGATTTTTTTTTTTTATTCCTCTTACATTTTTAGTATTAAAGTTTGATAATTTATTAATCTAAATAAACAGCCTAAAATTAAAATATTCCACTCAACTAAAATCCATATATGAAGATCTCATTTTAGAATAGATAAATGCCTCATCATAAATTATATAAGTTCTAAAACTAGGAATAAATCATATACAATCTATAAAATTAAGCAAAATAAATTTAAGAAATACAAAAAAATATCAATATAAATTCTTAGCATCGATAAACTATAACCCAATCAAGCTCATAATGTGTAATATAAGTGAAGTAATTGTATTTTTTATTTCGAAATCAAAGATTAACGTTACTTCGGACAAACTCGGTGGCGTTCGGCACATTTGATATAAAGTTAGGTCTTAAAACTGTTCCTCGGCCTTATTATACAACACGTATCATCAACCAGAGCTGCCTAGGATAGTATCAATATTAATATGTTTATAAGTTAATAAAAACTCGCAAAAAGTATGTTATTTAGGAACATACAAAGCCTTAAGTATCTCAAATAGAAGTTAATAACTAACTTGAAAACGTTGAGCCAATTCAGGCATCATCAAGACTACAATGAACAAAATCAGACTAAACAAATAAAGATAATAAATCCCGAAGTAAGCAGTTATACATATCAGTGTTGGGCAAAATGTAATTCCAATCGCAATTACAATTACTTACCAATTAATATAATTTGAAGTTGCATGAATAAAATTACAGTAATTGGTAAGAAATTGTAATTGGAATTGCACTTTGCCCAACACTGATACATATATCTCAGGAAAACGGAGGCAGCTTGTAAACACTATATCAACAATATGAGAGCAATTAAAAATGTAAAACATTATATGACAAATATTCAAGCTCATCATATCATAACCAATTAACTGAAGTATATTAATTTGAAAAAAAAAAGTTTGCATGAGCATTTAAAAACTCTGCAAATTATTAATTACACTATAGTTTGTCATTCCCAAATAATTATACCTAAATATTTCCTTGCCCAATTTAGATGCTAATGTATATATGAGTATCGTTAATATGATAATATATATGTCTGTTCTGTTCTTCGTAGTGCTAGAGTAATATAATTATATGCTAGTATGAGGATTATTTCGCTCCTGAGAAAGTGTTTATGAATGCCATAAGCAATTCACCCTTACGTAATTGATCTTGAGTTCACATAATACGGCGAAAGAGGGACGGAATCATATGGAAATGTATTCGGTGAACTTAACTGCGAGGGCTATCTCTCTCTCGTTCTGTATCTGTTAAACCTACGATCCTAATACATATATTTTGATTATGTATATATATTGAAGTAGTTGTAATATTATAATATTATACTGTATATATGTTAATATAATATCTCTTTCTCCAACTTACTAATTAGCATGACTTATAGTTAATATTTTCTTATCTCGATACCGCGAATAACTAATGCCTACGAGGAATATTATGCAGAAACAAATTACTTTTACATTAAGATAAAAATATGAGATTTATTAGATGATATATTTATAGGACCTTTAATAGAATAGGTAAACCAGTTACTTTTCAGTAACTACAGTGATTGTCATTAATCATTATTATTATGAGATTCAGTGATTTATATTAATATCATTTTCATTAGGAGATGAAAATATGTTTTATTATTAACTTTTTCCTAAACGAATACATTTTTTTTCTCTCTTTCTCTCTTTTTACTTTTTTGTCTGTAATTTGTTTATATTGTTTTACAAGAATTCTTTTTCATTTTTTTCTTCTAGTTTTCTTATTATTTATGATTTTTACTAGAGTATTTTAATATTCATGTATTTTGGTCAGTAATGTTTTTTCTTTGTTTAACAGTATTGAGGAGACCTTGTTCCAGAATTAAGTTGTTTTTTTTGTATTCTATTTTACTAATAGTAAAAAAAAAAAATTACACTGACCTATCAATCAATTATCTTCTTTAAATTACCGGGTAACTACAGTTACAATATAATTGCAAACGCACAATATAAATACGCAAATACATCAATATAAGTCAGAAAAATGAAATTGTTCGAGCTATATAAAAAATTAAAAGATGAATGAAATGCTGGATCGGTTTTAATATCGAATACATATTCTACACGAAGAAGTATGCTCTACTGAAGGATAACCAATAAAATTTTGTGACACAATCGACAAATGGAGGTGTTCGAAAAGAAATTGCAGGCAAGTCTCAGGAACATTTTTGCCCTCCACACCAGTAACACCCCTTTAATATTGTATATTATAAATGTTTCTAGTTATATAATTTGTAAATAAAATAAATGTTTCAAGAACCTATAAATTTAGGTTATTTATCAAATGATCTTTGGGAACGATCACTGTAGTTATTGAAAAATAACTGGAAGACCTGTTCTATAAAATACTAATATTATTATAAATATTATTTTAATTGTTACAAAGTGTAAATAGGAATGAATGTGATCAAGATGATTTATTTTATTTTTACTGAACTTAATTTTTTTTTTCTCTCTGGGTTGTATAACCATTTTGCTATCATTTAATTTATATTTCTATTTATTTTAATTTGCAACGTATATGATATTATTTTACTGACATTTATCTTTCTTTTTTTTTTTTTTTTTAACCCTACTTACTGTCCTACAGTCAACGAACATACTGATTAGAGAGATGGCTATAATCGACATGTCCATGATTACGAAAAAAACTAAATAGGTGCTGGATGAGAGATAGCCTTTCTTAACAAGCCAAGGAATGGTACTATCCTTCCTCATGCTTCACATGCTATTGGAACCAATATTATTAGCTCATTTGCTGGTTGTCAACTTACTGTTGACAAGTGTAAATTAATATATGAAGAGAAAAAAATTACTATTTAAAAAAAAATATTTTATTCATTTTTTCTTTACTCTTTATACATGGTATGGCTATTCAAAAGTATACCTAAGTATTCAGGCTGCAGTATGACAATAATTATTAGCGTTGTAAATAACTATTTGCTTACAGTCCTAGTACTTGCCAGTGTGAGAAGTTGCCAGTGTGACAACTTGTATTATTTTTCAATAAAAAAACTTTTTCGTAAATATATTTATTTTTAAATTTTTTAATATATTTATATGGCAACTTTTAATACTTCAAGTACTTTAGGTTTATACAAAATCAAAAAAAGTTTGCAGTAAAAAATAATGAATAAATAAATTAAAATATTTATAGTAATTTGATGGATAATTGAATGTTCACTCACTGAATATTAGGATTCATCGGTGTCTATGAAAATTTAAATGTCCATATGTGTAAGGCTGCAATATATACCACATTTCAGAAATCTCCTAGATCTTTGGTTTTAAAGTACAACAATATTTATAAATAAATATATATATATATATATTTTTTTATATATGTTACAGACTTTTCCGTCCATAACATATTTTTGACTCGATCATCGCCGTTGTTTAACACAGAGGACTACTTACAGTGCAGAAACTACTTGAAGGTGGTTCCGTAACAATCTGCATGAATATTTAAACGAATTTGAAAACATATATACCTGCGAGATTGAAAAGGAGTTGTAATAAAGACCACCTTTAATAGACTCAGCTAAAAACAACAGGTGCCGATATGTACATGGTCTCCCTTCGGCATGACACGCCATATTGTTTCATATCACAAAGCACATTTTCAGGTTGTCAGCTGAGTTGCTGACAGGTGAAAATTAAAAAAATAAGATAAGATTTGTTATTTTTTTCAGTGACCTTATGGATTAATTGTTGGTTTATTTTCCCACTCACTTATTAATATTATTTCAGTGAATAAGCAATGTAACAAAAACAAAAAAACAAACGAAAATTCACACATACCTAAACAGGTCTACAAAAACGACCTTACACATCATGTTATTAACATTGAACTCCAACAGTTCAAGGTAAACCAGAAAAACAAAAACTCAAACTGAGGTTGTGGTCCCACAACACAAGGTAATCATTATGTAACTTTACAACTGAATAACTTAAATGATTGGTATAAAGAATCATTCAAGTACACTAAAGTATAGCGTGGAAAACAATTTTTAAAAAACAATTATGTAAATATATTTCGATTTAAATATTGTTTTTTGGTATTTAATTATTGAATATAAAAAAAAATATAGCATTATATGTGACGAATCCACGGAAGAAAGGAGTCACATTTTTTCTGAAATGGAGTTATACACACAATATGTTCATATCGTTAAGTAGAATAAGATGGTAAAAATTAACAGCAGGAAACATGGATGGTCGATTTGTAAGAAGCGTTTGAAGACAACCCATGCACAGAAGAATGGTAGAAAACATGGATGGTCGATTTGTAAGAAGTGTTTGAAGACAACCCATGCACAGAAAAATGGTAGAGTTCCAAACTGTAAAACTTACTTTCCTCGAAATCCATTTCGGAAGACCCTCCCCTTTTCTCCCGCAGACTCTTCATATTTTACCATCAACAAAAGAGCTGTTGATATGCAATAAAAATCATTTTTAATTATTATTTAGTGAGGTGCCAGCGAAAGTCTAAGTCTCGACAATAATTTGGTGACAATGTGGTCAGCATAATGCTTAAACCGCTACTAACCATTTTAGGCTGAGTGGACCTAGAAGCGTCTATAAAAATAAGACCCCTTCTTAACAAAGACCACCAATACTCTAACACGAGAAAATTAAATCCCAGCCAAAATGGATATTTCACATTTGAGAATAATACAATATACATATCACATATCAGTAAAACGTCACACTGAATTTCACATTCCAATTATTACATCATTGAACACATAAAGAAACCAATATCAAAAGATACCATTGTATCAAAACAAGATGAGGTATCTTTGCAGTTTTCACCATACACTTCTTTCCGAACCAGATAAATCGAGAATTGAAGTTACAGAAATTCAGCTAATTTATACAATCTTGTATATTACCCGAAATTAAAACTAATTCATGACCGATTAAATTTAGTGAGAATAATCTTTAAAATATGACTAATCAAGTGCAACAGGATTATTATTTTGTTTAATAAAAAAACTAATTTACTTTTATTTACAGTTATTCATACTGCACCAAATTCTAGACAGAGATATTCACGCCTTTTAATGTATTAATGATACTTGTTTGTTTATTTCAATAAGTCCTTTTTATTAAATTTTGTTTGGTAGTAGGCTACTCAAGTAGGGTAGAAAGACGGATTACCAAACTATTCCAACCAGAGTGAGAAAGCCGAGGGTGTCAGTACGCTCGGCCACAATGGCATAAATATTAAACTCAATATTTTTCATTTCAATATAATGCCAACAAATACATCGTCCCTTTGGAATGACAAGGTTCCAACGGACAAAACCGAAGAAAATGAGTTGTTAGTGTGCCAAAAGTTCTATCTCACTTCTGCTAACGTACAAATAGAACGTACTCGTACTGCGATTTGTGTATAAATAACCAAATTACAATTTATACATTTCTTGTAGTTTTAGAGGTTATTTGTAACAGCAATTTTACAAAGAATGAAGTAGGTGGAATCAGTTATGTTGTGATTTTATTACAATGTTTCGTAAATGCTGTTTACAGTTTATTGCAACAAGCATGGATTAGATTAACTGAATAATGAGTTAATGAAGCTTTGGCATCAATTTACGCGAAACGAATGAAGTTTTAGTAGCAATCTTGCCATTCCAAAGGTTGATTGATATGTTTCCATTCTTTCCTTCTGATCATTTATGGATAAAAAAAAAATCATAACATTAGTTATGTTATCGAGTACCAAAGACAATATGAAGAAATCAGCATGCAATATTTTCTACATAAGGCAGGAACTGTGATTTCCCTCCCCTCCCCTCCGATAATAAGACAACTAAATTGAATCGTTTACTGTTGAAACTTAAAACTTTGCCATTTTTAATTCAATATAACAGTTACAACATTAGTACTCGTTATAATTTCATAAGAGAAAGTTAGCGGAAAATACTTTATCTTTAGTCTTTGCGGATGGGCAAACCCTCCAATGGCTCCGTGAGGAAACCCTACAATAACCAGGAATTCGACGAGGAAACATCAGCCGTTTCGCCACGGTTACACAATTATAAAGCTGCACGCCGCCATGGCAGGATATTGTAATATAATAAGAGTCTGTCCTTTGATCACAATTACACAGAGGTATCTTCTCACAATATCCCCTTGGTAATTGTTTACGAAAGGGTCGAAGTTCCTCCTGTCAGGGAGTTCTGACGTCTTTCCTTTAACTCGGAGCATTACAGGGAAAAGGGGGAAAGGCGGCTGCGGCCTGATCAAAGGGATATCGGATGAGCTGCTGGCAACTGTCGTTAATAAGAGGATGAAGATGGGAAGCCTGCAGGAGATCTTCATGGCTGCAAGATGTCGGGGGAATTATAATAACGAACGGAATGGGACAGGACAAAGAACTTATTTCCAGGAGCGGGGTGGGTTCGAACCGTCCAAGTGTTTAATTCCATACAAATATAAACTAGAAGCCAGTTAAATAACAGAAGCTTAAAGATAGTATACCCCGACTAGCAATTATTGGTTTGTATAGAAACACCATATAATTTATTTCTTAAATTATTTATATTTAATATAAGAAATATATATGAGAAAAAAATCTATGAAATTAACCACCAAAGTTAAAACTCAACTAGCCCGCAATAGCTGTCACCTTCGGCGGTTTTACTTCCGTTTTAATACCTACTAATACCTACTTATCTCAAGAAGTAGAGCTGATACAAAAAAAAATGATTTCATTGTTTAGATTCAGCGCCCCAAATCCTAAAATCAGTTCCAAAATCCTAGGCAGCAAAAAAAAAGTTTTCTCTTGTAGGCCTGTGTTATTTTTGATATGTTTATAAAAAAAAAAGAAGTGTTAATTATTTTTTAATTTTATCTTAAAATTAGCAAAATCACTGTTTCAAACATATTTTGGACCCTTAGTACTTGATTAAATATTTCATATTTAGTTTATTCTCTTAATGGCTTCATTTACACGAGTAAGTTTTTTAATCAAAGCCAAATCAAGGCATTATGGAGCTCTCCAAAAACGTTTAGCTGGATACTAATTAGTCAAATGTCTGCAGGTTGGTTTTCGGACTACTCTCAAACAAAGTCTTTAGCTCACCTGGAAATTTTCTGTACTGCCTAAATTATTCAATATTTTCATATAATCCATATTGTTAACTGTTAAACTGACTGATAACCTTAACCATTGTTCGACTTTGGTCAGGCTTATTGGCCCTAACCACTGTTGGGCACATTTTAATCAGAAAAAAAAAATATTTATTCGTTATTCTATCACTCAGTGATTATATTTATCCTCAAGTTCTGCGTTTGTCATGTCGAATCGAAAGTCGAACAGTGTGGACATAGCTTTAGGCTGTTAAAATAAAAATTTGTTTGCATGGTATAATACAGTACTTAATCTTTAATACTATCTGTTTTTTTTATCCAACTTCACTAGATATAGTTATAATAACACTGCTGATAATGATGAAAAGTGATGGCAAAATATAAGAAGAATCGTTACTTCAATTTAATAAGGCATAAGACAATAACTACCTCTCAAAGAGGAGAAGAAAATATCCATTCTCCGAAGCCTCGTTAAGGTGGACTGGCACTGCCCGCGGTTGCGACTGGCAGAGCTTGCCAATCGTATCTAGACTGCCGGGCAGTACGAGCGAAATATGTCCCTACCTATTCAGTCAAAGTAGTAGTAAACTGCCCGCAAACTTTGCCGGCCGCAACCGCGGGCAGTACCAGCGAAAGTCTACCTTTCGCGAGCGATCAGTTTTACGACTTGTTTCATTACAGATTTAACTCTTTACTACGTGATATAACTTTTGGTATTATTCCGCTTCCACATAACATTTTTAATTACTTTTAATCATGATCATATGATAAGAAAATATCTAAAGACTGGCCTGAGTCGTAATTCTGGATGTGTTAAGACTCATAATTGTATTTTCTAACACTTTTAATGTCACTTTCATTTCTAAAATTGATAGAGAACCTTTTAAAAAATCTGTAATGGAAATTAAAAAAGTCTATTATGAACTACAAGCAAAGTTATCAAGTCATCCAATTTAAAAAAAAAAATCTAGTATGTTATTTATACTGACAGAGAAGCCTTATATTCCAAACCTGAGAATTATTACATTTAATATAATTTTTTATGAAAGCCTATTATCACCTTCAAGTAAAGTATCACCTCCGGTTTGCCAATTTAAACTAAAATCAAGTATGCTATAAATTAATATGCATATATACCAAATTTCGGAATAATTTCATTATATTTAATTATAATTTTGGATGAAAATTTATTATGACCTACAAGTGAAGTACCACCTCCGGTGGTCATGTAGTGATGAAAAAGGGAACTACACAACTAGATTTTCAAATATTTCAAATATTTCAACTTTCTACGGCAAACCATTATTGAGATATGGAAGATACGAACGTACATACAGACGTCACGAAGAAACTAGGCAAAATGGATATTTCCGTGAAATCTGAAAATTAAAACTTCCTTTACTGCATACAAGGAAGTAAAAAAATGCAATATTGGCACGTTTACGTTTTATAATAATTTCCTCTAAACACATTTTGAATCACATAGCTCCATATGTTAGAATAATATTATTTCACAAACACCTGTTTTTTCCATATCATAGATTGAAAAATATTAAATATAGAGATACTAAAATCACACAACACTTCATCAAAAATACCAAAGAAAATAGTAGTTTGAGAAAGTCCGATGGTCTGTCGTTCAATATTTTTTCAAAATAAAACCGAAAATTTGCACTTATATTTGACGGGATTGTTATATATATTTCGGATTGAAATAATCAGAAAACAAAATTTTATTTTTCAAAATCCTTCATTATTCCACTAGCATTATTTACTTGCTTTAGAATTCTAATTATGAATTCCTAAAGCATTTACGATATCGTTTTTCATATCAGATTTGAAATTTTCTCATAAAAAATCTATAGCTTAGATAGAATATAGAAATTTGTTTAAAAATTTAATTTATCCACAGTACTTCATAGATCGAAGAGAAAATGCAACGACGCAAACAGAATAATAAATGATTTCTTATGAATTTTTATCAGTGAATCCATGAATTAAACATGCACTCTTTCCGTAAAGTGCATAAAACAGTAATGATAAAACAGTAATGATAAAACAGTAATGATAAACACTGAACTAGATAAGGAAATTTTATTCAGATCAAATATATTCAATATATCCATCCAATTCAGACAAATTTTAATCAAAAAAATGTTTATTAAATTTAAATATTAAAACATATTAGTTTATTTCATTCAGGAAAGTTTCTTATTTATTTTATGCATAATTGTATATTATTTTACCCACATTTTTAATAATTATATTCAAAATACATAATAATAGAAATTTAAATCTTCGGATAAAATATTTGCCATAATTTTGGGAACTATTTATACAAAGATTATTAATAAACGTTTTAGATTCATTGAATACATGAAACATGTTAACATAATTTAAATCAAAACATAGGAATGGCATAAACCAGACCTAGTTATAAGCATAAACCGTCCTATGCTCCGCCGACAAGGTTTTTCTTTAAGTTGTTTGTCTTTAAAGTTTAACGCTAAGTACTCATGTCACTATATGTTTAACTGCTTAGTAATATACTGTATTTGCTCGAATATAGGACGGCCCCGAATATAAGTCAGCCCCCCATTTTGAAAATAATTTTCGGGGAAAAAATAAGGGAGAGGAAAAATTAAACTGCTAATAAGAAATCTATTTCCAAATTTAATATACTTATTTCAAAAAGAAATAAACATGCTTAATTACAGAGATAAATAGCATCATAATATATTAAAAATATTAAGATGAATCTTTGAAATTAAAACAATAGGTACCTAAATAGAAATTGTGGAATTGAGTTTCCAAACTTTAAAATAAAATGCCTTATTAGCAGTTGAATAAAAAAATATTTTTGATTTGTTCATTTCCGTGAGACGATGATATTTATTTTTCAAGGAAAATTAAGCGCTCAAATGAAATGAAAACAAATATGTTTATTTTGTTTTAGTTATTTTCAGAGTTCCGATTAAAGTCAGTTAAATATTTCCTGCTGGTAATTTCACGTACGTATTTGATCATTCTCTTTCTATCTTTCTGTTTCTGCTTTAAATTAACTTAATCTAATAAGTTGAATATTCTCAAATCTTAATTGTAAATACCATTTACGTCAGCTACTTTTCAATGTTTTTTGTAATCTTTGTTTTCGTTCTCAACTCTCAGTTTAAACATACCATTTGCCTTGAAGGTATGTCTCACTCTGATTCCCATTTCGAACAAAATTTTCGATTGCCTTTTCTCTCCCTGAAATGTGTAATAATAACTGAACGACTTAGCACTTATTATTAACACAAACTTTATTAAGTCCTCCATCACGGAAGTAGAAATTAAAATAAACCATGAAGTGACTTAAAAAAAAGCCCCGAATTTAGTCGAACTCGAATTTTCCAAGATAAAATCTTAATATCAGTTAAACCCTCACTTTTCTAGGGAAAATTAAAAAAAAAAAAAAAAAAAAAAAAAACACCCTATATTTGGGCAAATTCGGTAATTTCTTTGGTTGGTGTTCCTTTTGGCTGGCGATTTCAGATATTGATTGATTAGTTATTTACTGACATTTGAGAGGATTAAGGCTTTAGAATCTTCCAATCATATCCAATGTAAAGATAAATTTATCAAGAAATTTTTAACTTATAGGAAGATTTTTTTTGGAATGTTTCATAGGCTAATTACAAGCGGCCTTAACAAGGGACTGAATGCTTTGGTAATTAGCTTGGAGACTTCTGCGTATAAACAAACAGTGTATTTGTATTTACATTATAGATATTTATAAATTTAAATGTAAATATGATTTAAATTTACATAAATTTACTAAATTTTCGACGAAAAGGTAGTAGCTGATAGTTAAACCAGAGTGTTGTTCTTGACGGTAACAGCTTTATTATTAGTCTTGCCTAAAGCTGCAAGTTATTGGCTGAAGGCTCAGGAAATTGTAAGCGGCTTTTGGCGAAGTATCGGCGCCAACAGACCCCACCCTCTTCCACACCCGGCCACTTCCACTTCCTGTACAACCAGATAACGGATGACGAAAATTGTCTCTCAGGGCGACCATTATCGTAAGAGTAGGGTCGGGGATAATAAGATAGAAACACACATTTAGGAGGCATTATCGTTTTGCGGAGGGTGTGGATAAGAACTGCGTTCCTGTTGGTTCGAAGAAGGTGCTTACATCAGCTATCAGTCAATCACGATGGACCTTTATTAATATTCATAAGGAACCTTGAACCTGAGTTCATTCTTCATTCGTCGTATCTGTAGGCCTTGAGGTTCTTGCGCACATTATTTCACAATGGTGACGAAATTGAAAGAAACATGAAGAAATAATTAAAAAATCTATCTTGCTTCAGGTCGAACATGGAGTACTTAAAATATTATTTTATAATTTTTTAACTTATATATAAATCCACAAGAATCTAATATAAATACTTGACAATCAGTACCTGACGAAATCAACAATTGAGTTATGGCATGCCATGAATAGGCATGAGGAAGAAAAACTATCTCTTCCTTGGCATTCTAGGTAAAAGGTCATTCAAACAAGATCTTTCATCCACGACCTGTTCAGCCACCTTTTGTTGTAGTAGGCATTGACCATTCATACTACAAGTGGGCTGTTATGTACGCGTAATTTGTCATGAATTCCATTTTGGTTAGTACGTAAGTGAAATAAATAATAAATACAGAAAATAATACTGATTGTTATAATGTGACAAGGCTTGTTGAGGTATTGCTAAATATATTTTTTAAATATTTATATTCAACTGAGAATTTTTAATTCCAAGTTTCGAAAAGGCACCTTTTCATCGAGAAATACATATTTACACAAAATCGTGATAGTAATAGTTTTAAGACAATAAATACTGTTCTTAAACTGAAAATAGAATCACATCGAACATGCTATAATGGTTTTATTGATGTAAAGTATTATTAATAATAGACATGTATACTTTATTTTTAACATTTTACTTTTCTTTTTTTATTAACTGCTCTCTTACATAAAAATGCATTTGTTTTGCAGTTCACAACGACTTATCATTCGAATATAAAATGGTTTAACCCATTAAAGTGTAAATTTATCCGAGCCAAACGTATTATTAAATTATACAAGCCCCTCTAGGATTTCTTCCAACAGACTTGGTGGCCAAGTATCAGCCTCGCTATTGACAAAGCGATATCGTTCAGGTAAGCCTCATTTTTAATCTACCTGTAATAACTTCCGATATATTCAAACTCGGGATCAGCTTGACCTACCATTACCGTTTATGCGAAAAAACTTTCGCTGTTCCAGCAGTTGAATTCTTACTTTTTTTAAAAAAAAAATTTCAATCACAAAGTACCCACAATAATTATTTTAACATTCCTGAAGGATTGTTCGAAAAATACACCGCCAAGAGGAGTAATCAGAAGACGAAGGAGATACTTGTTTTGAAGATTTGAGTTCAGAGATAGAGGATGGACCAATACCAAATGATGACAAATTTAGTTAATTATTTGGTGCAGGAGAAGGAATACTTAATCGAAGCTTTAGATCCATTGTGTATCGACATACATTTAGATTTGGGTAAAGATTGTGGAAATATTTGAGCAAATCAGCATTTACAATCAAAATATTAACGGACTACAGCTTCCAATTCCTTCTGAAGGAGATTCGGACCACCACAACGAAGCTGTCAAATACAGAAGAGGTACTTCCTCTTCTGTAGACTCACGACAATGAAAAAGACAAAGAAGGTGCGAACTGTGTGTCTGTTTTTGTGTTTTATTGCAATTTATATTTTCTACTTTGTATTTTTTTCTTCTTTTTTTTTTATAAGAACTACAATTATTTCAATAATAAATATTCTAGAATATATTTCTGAGTTTTATTTTCCAAAAAGTCAACTAGATAGCATAAAAATGAAAATTAATTATTTTCTGGTCAGATTGACCCAGCCTTACCAGTTGTGTTTCACCCTCAAGCCTTACCATTGCAGCGTTAATTTTTAATATGTGTCATATGGAGAAAAATAAATAAAAAACTTAATCTCCTAAAATAATTTGCATCACGACACAGACAAGTTAAATTATTTGTTGTCCGTTCGTATTCTGAACATAACAAAAATATGAGGAAATAAATAATTTTGTATTAATAGGTCGAAAGAGAGAAAATAATTTATACTATCCGAGAAAAGGGCAAGAAGGAAAGGGAAGGGGTGGGATAAGCAAACCCTCGAGTCCTAAAGGAAGCGGTTAACGCCCCCCAATCCTTCCTTCCGGGTCTTCTGGGCTCCTTAATTCTCATGTCTGTTGAATACCAACTTACCTGCCCATTGCAGGAGGTCCGGGCGTCTGTATTGGGGGTCCGAGGAGGATTTTGGAATAAACAATATATTTTTATATTAAACCTGTATAGGACCAGGATAAGGTATTCATGTTGTACCAGAACCAAATAATTCAATTAGAGTTTTGCAAATCATTGGGATCTACTAGATGACAGAAAGGTAAAAAGTATAAAATAATTTTGTTTCTTTTACTTTATTAAAAAAAGAAAATGTATCAACATAATTCATAATTTTTTTTTTAACAGATTTGTGTACATAATTTATAATTTTTTTAGTATTTGTATACAATCTAAATGAATAAATATAAAGGTAAACTACTTATTTTATTATTTGTATTTTTTTTTTTTTTTGGTATGCTCAACGGTTTTGCCCTGTTAAGGGTTAAAAAATAAATATATAATAGGTAGCAAATAAATAGATAAATAGTCATTACAACACAATAAAATTTAATATTTAATCATGTTCAAATATAATGATTCCAAGAAAAAGACTAGATATTAATTAAGATAATTTTTGAGAAAACAATGTTTACCAAATTTACATGTTAGCTTATGTATTTCATATAAAGATTGATCAGATACATAAGCACAGCGGACTTTCCTATTATTGTTTTTATTTAGCATATAATGTATTTGTTCTTGACACTTATAGCATATATTATTTTGCTATAATGATTTTTAGCCTTGCTACAGTTTTTATTAATAATTTACAATATTAAAAATGTATATATATTTTTTTTAAGTATAAGCATGTTGATGATCAGAGTTATTATAGCTTAAGATATAATAACTATGATACTTAGAGTAATTATAGATTTTAACATATAATATTTAAGTGTAGTACTGATATTATTTTTGATGTACAATATCATAGTATGCTTATTTTTTGCTTATGTAAGTAAGTTTTAACGTAAACTAAAAATTCCGCGAGATCTTCAGAGAGAAAGAGCTCAACGTGAGAGGCCTCTGGTTTGGTTCTCGCGGTAAAATCCCAAATAGAAGAAGGATCTTTCTGGAAGGCCTAGGTGTTGGCAATAGGGATATTGCGATATTGGCCGAGAATATTATACTGGACTCCCTGGGAATTACGCACCATCACCAGTATGTAGTTAACTGAGTGGATATCTATTATTTATTATAATTATTGTTTATTTATTTTTTATTTAAATATATTTATTACATGTTTTTTATCCGTATCTTTTCATTTAGTTGATATTTATTGTACTGTTTCTGATGCTTAGGTGTGCCTTTCTAAACATTTGATTAGTTTTCGAATTTTTGTTTTGTTTTGCATACATACAAAAACAGAAAGCGTTATTTTAAATTATGAAATGGTCGAGATTCACCTAAAAAGAGAAATAAGGGATGGATTAGAGAGTAATAGAAGGTCGATAGCAGACAAAGGGAAAATAAAAACTAAAAGGAACAGATATAATATGGGTAATGTAGTGATAATTATAATGTGTTTGGAGCTAAAATGAAAGAAATAAAACGTTATGAATATTATCTATAATATTATTGTATGCCTAGCTATGGATTGATTGGTATGTTGTGTATGTAGCAACATATATTTGGACAGTATTGCTGTAAAAAAAGGATTTTTCTCTCACTAATTAATAGAAAAAAAATGTTGATGATCATTTTTTAATCAGATATAGACTCAAATTTGTACAGGGTTCATCCATAGAAACAAATGATAAAAAATTAAATATTTTTATACACATATGTAAAAGTCTCATATAATTTGAATTTGATAGCCTTTTCAGAACATCACACATTCAACGTTAGAGGGATTTATTAATATTTGTGAGCCAAATTAGTCGAAGTTTATTCTGTATTAATTTACATTAATTACGATCAAATAACAATTAAATTGTATATTCACAGACAAGTGAAAGCTATCATCACATATGAATAGGGCTGTAAATGGGGCACAAATGGACTGACTATGTATGATATGATAATTTACAATAACAATAATATTCACGAATTTGACGTCCGTACCATTTCAAAAAGTTCCCCTGCTAACGATCCCTTACCGAATCCAATCTAAATTAAAATTAACCAGATCAGCCTGTACAAACAGATTGTAGGTCCTTCCATCCGCGACTTCGTGTTTAAAATTAGGTATATCTTATATTCCAGTGGCTAAGTTATAAAATTTAATCAGTTGACATCTGCATGATGGTATAGAAGGATCAATCTAATTAGAGATCGACACATTATTTGCCACTTCTATAAATTTGTTTTATTGAAAATTAGTTTCGAATGTTATACATTCAAAACTAGTTTTCAATAAAGAATATTTAAAGAAGTGGCAAATAATTTATCAATCCCTAAAAAGGTTTTAACGTTGCAAAAAGTTATGGATTTTCGTATTTTGTATATGTTGTATGCATCGAGGCCTTTTTGAAAATTAATGTTTTGAGGCACCTGTGCGCGCGTTAGAGCGACCAGCTATGTTCCATTTTTTTCGGTTTTTGTTTAATAACCAATGCGTCCTTCAAAACAATACAACAAAAGTTCTTTGCATAGCATACAAATTGCCACAATTCACTCTTATAACGTTTTTTTTTAACTTTGAGTTACCGAAATAAAGAAACAAAAACGTGGAAAAAGCAACGATTTCCTTTAATTTTTTTTTTTTTTCAAATTGTGACAAAAAACAGAACCTCTTCTTCCCTCCATTCTTTAAAATTGTAAAGTAGACAATCATTGCCAAACGTCATTCGAATAAATTGTTTATACAATTACCTATATTCTTTATTAGTTAGTTATTCGTAAATTTTGTAATTGTATTTTACCTTTTTAGTTATTGAAAAAAAAAACGAAAAAAAAGTTGATCAAAACCGGTCATACTGCGTGCGCACAGGAATTTTTTATAAGGACCTAGGTACTTGCAACATATCCCACGACTTTGCCATCGGCATCGCATCTTCAGTTACAATAAACCTTAATTTATTTATTAATTATCTATGAACTATCGTCCAGAAAAAAATATCTAATAATTGCTGTAACAATAACTTTTTATGTTCAACTTGGTACGGTTAAATAATCTGAGGAATGTCAGGTATAACTTGAAATCAATTGCTGTAGCTCTGCAAGTAATTGCACCGCGGGGTACCACTGCAATTTGTTATGAAACGAACAGTCTCTCATAAACTGATGTGTCGGATGCGGTAGGAATGTCATGCTTTTAATACCAGCGTGTAACTAACTAGCGATCTGGTCCATTATCCACCCTCCAGGAGAAAATGTCATTTGTAGAGGAATGGAAAAAATGACGGATAGTTTGTTATATAAAATTATAAGGAATCCGGTTCGAAATGTAACCTAAAGGGTAACAATTTATGAAACTAGCATGAAATAGATCGCTTCGATCCGAGAATGATGAGAATCTAGTTCGAAATTAAATAAATAAACGCTAAATGAAACAGTAGAAATATATGAGCCATAAGGGATAGGACAAAGCAGCGACTGGAGAAGCTGGAAATCCAAAACCTTAACGAGGCAGAAAATTGATACAGAAAGAGATCCGCCTCGAGGACCCAAATATTAAGTCCTTTCTTTCTCAGCAAAGGCTCTTTTAACTCGCGACCGTATATACTGGCGTTCTTCATATGATATGTAATATAACGAGAATGTTAAAAATGTTTATAAGTACATAAACAATCAACATAAGAAATAAATTTAGATTATATATATATATATATATATATATATATATATATATATATATATATATATATATATATATATATATAATAAAAGAAAAACGAAGTGCAAGGAATTTCTTTCAATAATTAAAAATGAAAGTTGTTTTATGATTAGGATTTATTAGGATAATTTTGTTTTTATTGAAAACTAGTTTCGAATGTTAAAAATTCATCTTCGGTTCTAAAAACACACAAAAATTCAAAAATAAGCAATTTAAAATTAGATGTAATATAAATCAGTATTATAAAACATTTATGAATTATGAATTTAACTAAGACAAGAAATCAAATTCATGTTGGTACTCACCAAGGTTTAAATGGATTATATCAAACAGAAAAGTTTGTACTGCTTTCTTCTCGCACTGAATTAACAATGAAAGAAAGTTGGGATGTTTATAGGTAAACAGTTTATGGGTCGGGGTTTTCCAGTAATTCCGGTGAGTAATTGTTTTTTCTGTTATAGATGGGAATAAATTTAAGATTGGACTATTGGAGATATTTATTTGGTCACTTTTGTTTGATTCAATGTACATTTCCTGAATAGATTATATAATAATGCATTATGGTATAATGCTGTTTGTAGAATTTAAGGAAGAATTAGTAGAATGTCACAGGACGTTGACGTCGACTCAGTAGTTCGGATAGTTTTTGTCGTAATAAACGGTAGGTATGCTTATTTAAGGAATTTGTTTTGCTTGTTACCAGATCTAACCGGATTATCGATTATCTGGATTGCTTTTGGTTTTTTGGTTCCAGTTAATCCGGATAAACTAGGTTTTACTGTATATGATATACGAACACAATGTTAAGTATAAAGCATAATTAACAAATTATATATATATATATATATATATAAAGCACTCTTAATTTCAGTTTAATATTTTTTATATTCATTTGTTTTTTAAATAATCAATACACATGAAGCTTCGTCAAAAATTGAGGAATGAATAGATTTTGATATATTTTGATATTATACAAATATTTGTGTATATATAGATTTCTTTTTCTATATCGCGATAACCCGTTTTCGGGTCTGGGCTTCTTCCAACAGCCTCCGTCGGTTGGCATGGTCCTGAGTTGCATTCTTCCAGTGTGGGGTACTGAGTAGTGCCCTCGAATCCGCGGTTACGCTGTCCAGTCATCTCACTCTTGATCTTCCGATTGTTCTTGTTCCATGGAGCTCCCGATTCATGGCTCTAGCAGGGATTTCATCGGAGTTCATCCTGGCAACGTGGCCGGCCCATCGAAGCCGGCCAATTTTTATATGTTTTACGACGTTTGCGTCTTTGTACAGGACCGACAAATCCTAGTTTCTACAGCGCCTTCAGTGCTCTCCTTCTTTGGAACCCAGTTGAGCTTGGAACCCAGGTATACAAGGTTATACACACAATCAAACTTGCAGGTTACAGTTAGACATTAAAAATGCCAAAGCTTTAAGTTTCAACAATAAACGATTCAATTTAGTTGTTTTATCCTCGGGGAGAAATAAATCACAGTTCCTGCCTTATGTAGGAAATATTTCAACATAAGGATTTCTGTCTTTGGTACTCGAAATAAAAATATATATACTTAACAGATATGTACTATCATCACAAGTCACTGGATGTATACAGTACAGCACTAATCAGTACAGCACCAATCAGTACAGCACTAATCAGTACAGCACTAATCAGTACAGCACTAATCAGTACAGCACTACTCAGTTTTATCTTTTTGTGAATTCGTTTAATCTCGACAGCCGTCAAAGTATTGTAGCATTGAGAACCACATCGCAAGCTGTAGCCAACATCACGACATCCTTTGACTGGAAGGCCTTTTGAGCTGGTAGCGAAAGCTGTTGGGGTCGGGAGCATAGTTCTGATCAGTTCCAAACTGTTGTTACACTCTAAAAGACAATTTCCGAACAAACTTCTCAAATGGGACTTGCCAAGAATTTAACGCGCTCTGATAGGTCGCTTTGAAACCTGTCCAGTCTATTCTGTGCAGTTAAATCGAAATGTCGTCGCTAGCAGATTGTATGGAGTTCCAATCCAATGTATGGGTTCCAGATCGAAATTGATAACCTGAAAGCATTTTATAAAAAAAAATGAGTTCACTGAATTTATTTTCATCGAGAAAATTAAAGAAAATCGAAAGTAAATACAGGCTTCTTGGGGCGAAAATTTTATTTTTATATTATAATAATTTATATTATATGTTTATAAATAAAAAAAAAAAAATACATCATGACTATTGTTCTCAGCTATGGTATTTAAATTAGCTTTCTTTTATTAATTATAAGCTCTATTATTTCAAATCAACAATAGACAAAATCGATTCATATTAATATTCATTTCGTTTACGTTCATAAATGAAGTTCCAGAAACACGGTGAAACTCGTGGAAGAAGGTTCATTCGAAAGAACTTGTTCGAATATTTGGGGAACTGGTAGCTAAGAATTATCATTTTCTATTTTGTTTATCATGAATATTTCTAACAAACTGTTATATTGGTTTGCAATGAAGATACTTAATTTATTAATAAATAATAATAAATCCTTTCATTTTTTAAAAATTATTTTTCTAATACAAGCAACTACAGTAAAAACATGAGGGGTTATAGTCATCATTGATAAATAAAGTCAAAGACGTTCCTCATTATACTTTTTAAAACTGTTAAAAAAGATCGATCCTGTGCCATCCGTATTTATCTATCATGATAAATATAGAAATACAATCGATCTTCTGTATATCGAAAATCTCATATATCGAACTGTTTTAGAAACCTTGAATTTTTATAAGAAAAAGATATTCAGTATATCGAATAAAATTTCTATATATTGAACAAAAAATTCCCATTTACGAAAATATAAAATGCGATTGCTGTCAAAAAGAGGCCTTACTTTACGTAAGTACATAAGAATGGGTAGTAATTAAATAAGAAAAAATAATATTCCACTGGTTTGCAAAGAAATAGAAATTCGGAGAACATCTTGTTTCAGAAGAAGTATAGGAGTACCTAAATTCTCTAAATCTATTGGTTAATATTAAGTAAAATTTTCATTTAAATTAAATTTAACTTTGCCTTGTTGTGAACAATGCTCTTTAACATAAGTTCCGTGATGAATTATACATAAATAGATATTAGAAACTATTTTGCACGAAAACAAAAATAAATTAATTTTTATACATATTTGCATATTTTTAATACAAGTCCTTATTAAATTATAAATGGACATTTATAAAATATCTGCAATCACATATGTATATTGTACAATTTTTCAAATAAGTGCTATTGATCGTTCAGCTTTTGTTTTTCTGTAACCCTAAAAAATTGTCTTGGATATTTCTTTAATCCTAAAGAATAGCTGTAATTATTTTAGCCTAAAAAGGGTGAAAAATTGCAATCTCTCTATATATCGAATTTGTTTTAAAGAAATCGTCGTGTTTGATATATAGAGGTTCGACTGTATATACATTCTAGTTTAATGGCACCCGTTTCCCTCATTCATGTGTTTTCCCACCGGGTTGCTTGGGTTTTTTATGCAAAAAACAATTAAAAGTATTACGCCAATCTAACGTTAAAAAATACTTAATATGAACAAAAGTTTAAGCAAATTCCTTCGACGGAATTTCAAGATCCCATTTTGGGACAAACAGGCAGAAATTGGCTAGTATTAAAGTATGAGATAGAATAAAATAATTTTATTTACGTAATAAAAGGCAATTATAGTAGCTATGAGACTAACATTACACTGCTAAATAGTCTAAAATAATCTTTATCCTCTGCAAATTTTCTTACCATTAGCATATAGCATATAGCATCGAATATTTAATTATGGGTGATGCAAATAAACGATACAAAAAAAAATGGGCCTAACCAATCTTAGCTAACTTAAAGATTGTACAAAAATTATTACATGCAAAATGTACAATACATTTATACTAATTTTAAGCTTGGTATAGACTAATACTATATTAAGTATATAACTCATTTTTAATACTACATAAACTCAGCTGGAATACTGCTAGTAAGGTAATTTTTACTTGAATAATGGGAAAAAAAATCCAATCCTATCTCATATAAAATCATTTGTTAGCAGACTTACATAATCCTCAATATTTTTGTGCACCGTGGATGGTCCATTACCAATCTCCAAAAATCCTCTCGACATATCTCCAGTGAATTTTTGTGGAAAACTTGAATTCCACAGAAAAATGTCAGTAATGGAAATACAGGAATACTGCAGGGGAGAGCGGGTCTGGTATGCAACACATTTTACGTTTCGATTTTTCAGGAAAACTATGGCTGATGTTTGCAAATTCTATTGCTCTCTTTGAATACTACATCAATGAGGCTAAGTTATCATATTTTATTCGGAATTTCATGTAAAGTGCTGTGTTCTCGAAAGAACCTCCAAGTCAAAAAAGTCAAGGTGTGCCAAACGATTTCCAGCTTTCATAAAAGACCAAATAACAACTGCGGACAAGGATTTGTATTGGAAATCAGTAAAAAGGAACAACAATCAATGGTATAGAAATAAAAGAAATTTTTTTTTTGTACGCTTTAGGAAGGTCATTTCAATATTTTTCTACCAGTATTTTTATCAAAATCTTTTTATTTACAATAATACCGCATAATTTATAATAACAATATCGCATGATATTACAATAATATCACGTTAAGATTCACATTGAAAACATGTTGGCCAACCAGCCCTGAACCGGATTCAGAACAAAATGGCCGCAATGACCCAGAAAATGAAAAATCGAAAAGGAGTTATACACTACAATAATCATAATAGAAAAAAGAATAATGTATAACAATTATTTAGAATTGGAATTAGAATTAGGAATTGTTTGATATGGGAATTCTGTAGAATAAAAAGAAAAATTTACTTATCGAGCTGAAAAACTCACAAAACACGTACAAATTATTTTACTTATTTTATTATTATTATTATTATTACATGGCGAGAAGGTGGCATTCCAGAGTCTCTGGTAGTGAGAATAAAAAGCAGTAGGCAAATATATCCCTTGTGCCAACCAGACCCGCTAACATAAAAATTTATTAAAAACAAATAAAGAAAATGGTTATGCCAACCATGAAAGGAAATAGCAACCTAACAGAGAGATTGATTCCAACTCAAACCAGGTATTTGCCATGTGTGCCATGTCAGCTTTCCATTTAAATAAACATACAGGTATATAACCAACGTATTGCCTCAGTATTTTTATTTATAATTGGTCTCGCTTCGTTTAACTGCCAGAGCTAACAGTTTGAAATTTATTTTTTTATTTATGGAATTTACGAAGAGTGTTAATCCCTAACTAGTTTTTTAAGCGTTTGTAGAGTTTTTTGGAAAAAAAAAACCATTTGCACTGATAGCATGTTGTCTAAATCCATTTCTGAAAACGTAATGAAATAACTTTAAATAATAGATGCGACATTGTTATAAAAAAAAAAAAAAAAATCGAGTTTCCAAGGGTTTTAAGGAATTTTCTTATTATAACTAGATATAACTATGATAATATAACTAGATATAACTTTCTTAATTTCTTTTCATTTGCTTTTAAAACAATTAGCAATAATATTTTATTTGAAAAAAAAGTCTAAAGGCTCAAAATGTTATCACTCACGGTATATAAAGCCGAGTTTATTAACATCTTTTATAGCTTGCGCCTCAAACAGTATCTTGATTTGGTAAATTTCATATTAGTCCTTAAATCTTCATATTCTTTAGTATTATAAGCAATAATCAGTAGTGTTTGACCTATTATTCTTATAAATTAAAAATGACTAAAAAAGGTGTGTCCAGGGGTTTTATGTTATTCCCTCATCTTCTTAAATAGTACGGTTTTTTCAATAATAGAGATGGTGTGAGAAAGTAATTTTGGTTTTTCAAGTTTTTCTGCTCTTTTCAACATTTATAACCTGTTTTTGTCCCGAAGAATTCAGTTGTCACAGGGCCGTCACTATAAATGTAGGACCGATTGATAGTTTTATAAGATGCAATTCTCTCTCATTTTTACCTGGTAAGTTTTGGAGATTTTCTTTTTTAATTGATAGTCTTGTAAGTGCTCAATTGATTCTTTCAAGTTATTATTTTTTTTTAATGTAATGTAAAAATGTAATGGTAAACATAAATTTGTAATTCCAGTGCTGTAATTCCCGCAACTCTATATATTAGGGAGGTAGGGACACCAGGCTAGATATACAAATCATTTTCAAGTAATTAACTCAGTTTTTCTTGCTACAGAAACAATAGTTAACATTAATTAAACTAAAGAGTAATAAAAAATTTGTCTTTACGTAATTTTTTTCCTACATACACAACACCATGGCATTGCGAGAATAATTGTGTAGTGAGATAAAATATATGTATGGAACCTGATATAATTTAAGACAGCTCGTTCAAACCACTTAGGTATTTGTATGGAGAATATGTACATGGGCAAACCAGTCGTACATTGTGATTCTGAAAAAGATCGCTGGATAAAATGGATGAAAGATAAAATATACGACTTTAGGGAAGTTAAGTATTATCATAGTTCTGGATCGATTAAATACTGTATTACTATCGTAATCCCTTCATCCATAAATAGATTATTTTTTTTATTTTATTTTTTATTTATTGAACATAATACAAGCTGCCACACTCAAGGGCAATGAGTATTAGGGTCTCATTAGGGGACTATTAGTATTAGGGGGCCCATTCACATTGTATGTACAACTATGTATACAATAAAATAAATATAAAGACAAATAAATTGATAAAATAAAGGACACTGGTGATAAATAATATACAATGTCAACAAAAGAAGAAGCAATAAAATAAAATAAAAAATATAATAAAATAAATAAATAAAATAAAATAAATAAAAATTCTAGATTACATTCATAGATATATACATATTTACATTCTGCCCAGGGAACTCCCAGCCATGCCCTGCCCTCCACTTGAAGATGACAAGGCAAGACTCAAAGATGTCCCAGCGCTTCTCTCTGAGCCGCATCACTGGATTAAAGCCAGTGGAGACTTATAACTATATTAATGAAATAATTCTCTTAAAGTCATGATATCATTTCCTTAAGGCAATGTGATTCCGCCACGTCAACAATCTCTTTACTTATTTTTAATTAAATAAATAATGATCCTGATGAGCTGCTGGGAGTCGCATTTCAATCAAGATTAATAAAAGATTATTGCAGATTTTTTTGGAATAGTTAATTTGAATAAAAAAAAAATTCTCTGATTTGAACTTTGTTTAAGAATGGCCCATAAAACTTAAATTCTGAGGAAGCTTCCGGGAAAAAGGCGTGTACTTTCTTCTGCTGTTTCGTGAACCCTTCGTCGATGCTGATGTGGAGATATCCTGAAGACCACTTGGACGACATAACGGACGTTCCGCGGGTCAGGTACTCTCTTCCGAGCTCCAGGGACAGTATGAGGATTGATGACTTCCAATCAACAGCTTCTTCCATTTTCTCATCCCTTTCTTAATGACTCCTTTATTGCACCTAATATAAAACAGATTAATCACACGCCGTCTTAGGGAAAACAAATTTCCTTCCAGCTCCCGCCGGTTAATTTTCATTATCTCATCCTTTTAATTGAAAAAAAAGAATCTATAAAGTACTTCCAGATATACAGTTAATTTGAAATTGCCTTAATTATACCTAAAGAAAGAAATAAAAAGTCAACATAAAACTAACTATAAAACTTCAATTCACAAAATAGGCAAAAAAGAAAGAAAGAAAAATAATAATAAAATGGGATAATGATTTTAAGGTTTAGGAATAATTTAACTCTTTAAGAAGAAATAACTAGCTATGTACTTATTTCTAAAACTCGGAAAGCCTGATTTAAGACGTCGTTTACACGATGAAATTTTTCAGACGAGGCAGTATTCTCACGACAGTGAGGCAATATATGAATGATACAGTGTCCTTTTCCTTATTTCTTATCGAACTTTTATTTTATATTTTTAAGTCAACAAATCTTGGCAATCAACTTCACCCTCACATTCGCATGGGCTACATTTTTTGAAAATATTACTATATTGTACATGCAATTTTTTCCCCTTTAGAAAAAAAATGTCACGTCTACATAATGACTTGATAGTGTCATGATTCGTGGTTACTGGGTAACGCTGTTGAACTTCCTACGAACACATAAATTTTTTAGATATTTATGAAACATATTATTATGTATTAGTATAACTTATTTATGTATTTGAATATTTATTTATTTTGAATAGCATGGTTTATAATTTTATTCACAAATTTTAAATAAACAACTTTTGTTTAAATTGTTTTGATGTTTTATTTTTTATCTCTTTAAATTCACCACTGCCCTCATCCAAGGATAGGATATAAAGCATCTGCATGCCACACAACTTTTAATAATTTTCTGCGGTTTTATTCTCTTATATTTTACGAGGTACAATTTAATCAAATAGAATGGCAAAATGTCTAGTTATTTTATTTATTTATTTGGTTACAGTCTAGTTAGCGGTTTCGTATTTTTTTAAAGAATTTTGAAGATCAAAATTCTAGCATAACTTTTCAGACGTTTGTCAACATTTTCAGTGAGCTAATAATATTGATTTTTTGATAAAAACATTTTTTTTATTAATGATTGTAAAAATGAAATAGTGATGAATTTTAAATAAATAAGTACATATCGGAAAAATAATAAAATATAATGCCTTGGAATGAGAGCAGTGGTTTACAGTTGAGATAATTGGATTATCTTTCAAATGAGCATTTGGAATGTTTCGGGAAAGGAGTATGTGCAGAATACTTTATAAAACATAACTACCAAGTTCAGCAGAGAAATTAAGAAGTAAGCACCATAGGAACAGAAATTTGAAGCTTGTTCCAAGATGATCGCCGTGAGAGTGCCGAACTGGGAGTGTTAACAAGAAACTGTGTTAATGCAAGTAGGCTGAGATGGTTAGGACATGTAATCAGTAGGTAAAATGGTACAGAGGAAATATTGGATGTGCACTTCAGTAGGAAAAGAAAAAGGAAAGACCAAGAAGCTAAAGGAAGTGCAGAAATAATCCAAGGAAGGATCAAGTAGAGAGATGCGAGGAAGTCAGAAGCCGAATAGATAAGTCAGGAGGCCTAGGGCCACGATGACCAGCAACTCCGGAGAATTAGTCTACGAAGTTCATTACTCAATATCTCAGCTTGTACTGATCCGATTTAAATGATTTTTATTTTACTTTTGTAGGGAATTTCATCAGCTTTCAATAGAATATAATAAAACTAAATTTTTACGGATTTTTTTTTATTCGATGTTTGGATTCTACGTATCTTGAAACGTAAAACCTCTAATTTTGAGGGGGGTTATAAACAAAAAATTTCTTGGTCGATTACAAAGGTCTATTATTGAAAAATATCTGATGTGGACAGCACATGACTTCCTTGAACGCCTATTAAACTATAAATCGGTGGCTCAAATAGTGATCCTCAATTTGGTTACTAGTTTCCGAAGATTGCAACATCTCAAAAACGACACTCGGCGTCGCGACATCCATCATGATGACATGACACAGACATACTCTTGTTTCTGGAGGTCTCATTCCGATATTATATGCCGTTTTATTTCAGTAGGTAAATAGTTTCCAAGAGATTTCTTCGTGTGCCGTGGCAACATTAGAACTGTCTATGTCACTTGGATAAAGCATTGGAAATCGACAGTTTCGACATTTTAAGCGGAAAACCCCACTCAACTTATATCTTATTCTCCTGCTGCAGACTTGTTAATCTCACAAATGGGGGGAGGAGGGGGAAACCAGTATTTTATACTCAATTTTAACACTTAAAACAAGGAATAAAAATGTTTAATTGGATTGGAAACCAAATTGCGTCTGTAACCTTTATTACCGAAACATATGATTCTGTATTTAATTTTAATATAATTTTTGTAAGTTTATTATGATCTTCAAGTAAAGTACCCTTTTCGGTTCACCAATTTTAACAAAAATCTAGAAGATACATTCATATCGATATAAAAGTCCTATTTACCATATTGGAGATGTTTTACATTATATTTTAATATTATTTTTGATGAAAGTCTGATATGACCTTGAATTAAAGTACCATTTCTGGTATGCCAATGTCAACCAAAATTTACAATATTATTTAAATCAATATATAAGTTATAAATACTAAATTTCAGAAGTTTTGCATAGTATTTTAATATAATTTTTTATGGAAATCAATAACGACCTTCAAGTAAAGTACCACTTTTGGTGATCAAGCAGTGACCAAAAATGGACGTTCACAACTAGAGTTTACAGCAATCCTAAATACAAAATTTCAACTTTCTACGGCAAACTCTTTTTGAGTTATGCGAGATACGAACGTACGTACGTACAGACGCCACGAAGAAACTAGTCAAAATGGATTCAGGAATGGTCAAAATTGATATTTCCGTTGAAATCTGAAAACCGAAAATTGTCGCGATTACAATACTTCCTTTACTGCGTACGAGGAAGTAATAATAAACCAAAAACAGATTAAATGAACAAATTTATAACAAGTATATTTATTTGTATGGTTTTAATTTACATACTTCAAGAACTTAATCAATACCAATATTCATAAGCATCAATTTAAATTTAACGGTGTAACAGCCTCACTAGATCTATATTACCTATCGATTTTACATAAGAAGAATTTCTGTTCCTTACGATTAAATCATCTGGAGGTCTTTCTGGCTTATGCTCTTATTATGTTGAATTAATAATCGGGAAAATCGAATTAGAAATCGGGAAAGATAATAAGTCTGCTATACACCTGAGCATATTTAAATGTAATTTAAAATGGAACCATAGACTAAAATTAATATGATCCTTGATACATCGCATTTTTCGGTCGATTCGTAAAACCGCCCCCTGACTAATTCCTCTTTGGGCAATGACGGATGGCCTAAAGGATATAGCCGGGCCCACGAGTGAGTGGACCCGCTGCCATTAATAAAGACTGATTGAGGTCCTGGATCCTGTGACTGCGCGGGTCAGTCAGTTCGTTGGCTGATGTATTGGCCAATGTCAATTGTTAGTTCGCCATTTATTGCTTTTTGAACGCTCCACCGATTTACTGAAAAAAAAAAAAGTCCCTTTAATATAAAAAGCCCCTTCGTCCTGGTATTGTTTCATCAAGTTCCAAGCTTCACATGGCATAAATAAAGTCATCAGAAAATTTAATCGTATAATTATATTTGTTATATAATTGTCCAGATGATTACTAATAAAATAAAAAAAATATATGTTTCTTATATTATAATATTTTCATGAAAATTATAATTATAAGATATATTGCAATGCATTATAATGGAAACAGAAAGGCTTAAAATTGTATTTAAAAAATAAAGACATTAAAAATATTTCAGTCATATATTCAGTGTGCATACAAACTGCCAAATAACATTGGAACATTAATATGGTCACAAATCAAATTTTGGTCCAATGACGAACGATCTTACTTGTTAGTAAGATTATTATAGTCTGTATTTTTATTTTGAACTACTTAGTAAATATATTGCATCAACATCAGCAGATAATTAAATAAAAATTGAAACAGAAGAATACTTAATTTACTTAAAATACTTAACTGAAAGAATTAGTTTCATTTCTCTAGATCAAGTATACAACGGAGGCGGCCATAAAGTAAATAGTAAATATCCTTTTTTTTTTTTTTTTCTATAGATACGAGCAAGTAATAAGACGAATTGTTGCCAAGGTAAAGTAGAACTGATACTATCTGACTATGAAATGTATACTATTACCCTGAACCTACAGACCATCTGAAATAGCTATCGGAGTCCAGGAATTCCTGTGCGCAATACGCAAGAATTATTGTACAAGGCCGCAATACGATGCGAAAAACCACTAAAATAAAAAAGACGACCGCAACATTTCCACAAGGCATTTCATGAAATTTATAGAGCCATTCTCCCCGTCGTGCCGGATCCCAAAGGTCGAAATGATCATCCTAAACCACACCATCTTTCATACAAAGGGGCATTTATCAAGAGGGGTATTTAATTTTCCCATCAAAACTTTAGAGTATCAGGGGATCATCTCGGAAAAACAAGAAATTACCGCTGTTGCTCGGAAGACAAATTCGTTATATGATATAAGGAATATCTGATGAATGCCTATAAATTCGTTAAATAGAAAAGAAAGAGGTTGTAAGTCGTATATAATAGGTAGGATCCCGCAGGACGGGAGGGGAGGGGAAGGGAGATGGCATTTGTTATGCAAATTGGATCTCCTCGCACAAGGCCGTCAATCCAAAAAGCTAAGCACACATTCTACTATCCAGTCATACCTTCCACTGAGGTTTTTCTTATTTTCTTTTTCTTTTTTTTTTAATCCGTCATTGATTCAACCATAGAAGGATTAAATCTGACTTCAGTCTAATGGAATTTACACAGATAATAAAGAGAATAAAACGCAAATACGACGTTTATCTTACGGCGGAATGGAGTAGAACTAATGTAAATACTTGGTTTGAAACATTCAAGAACCTATGGTATTCGACCTTCAAACAGCCTAAAGTAGGGTAGTAGTATGTAGAATAAATAATTCTTCCTCCTCTAATAGGAGTATAGAAGGCTGTAATAAATACAAGGGGTATTCACACAGGATCTGCTATTGTGTAAAACGTGCTAAATCTGCTAGAGTGTGTGTTATGTAGCATTTCTGTGATTAATATGGCCGCTAGCACACTCTGGATCCTAGTACAGTCTGGGCTCTATTTCATAATAAAGTACAAGTCCAAGTAGACCTATTATTTACTAGGCATAAGAAACACGTATACGTAGTTTATCATAGGTCTACTTGCACTTGTACTTTATTATGAAAAAGGGTCTTGGTATCTGGTAAACTTGTGTTATATTGTAAACGTACAAAGAAGGTTATTGTGAGGTTTCGATCTCTATTGTTTACATTTTTTGTTGTGCTTAATAATTTCATATCGTTCATTTCTTTTAAATACAATGGAATCTAAAAAAAGAATGAGGATGGAATCGGCAAAATGTTGGACGAAACTGGACAGAAATCTTCTGTTATCCATAATTGCGGAAAATCCGATAAAGTTTGAGGTGAGCAACTTTTTTTTTTTTTTAATTGCTTATAGATTTAGAGTTGCCAGATTTCAGTTAATTTCTCAAAAGCAATAAAAATTGCCTATTGAACATTAAAATAAACAAGTGAAATCCAAATTATTCTCAGTTCAGGTTTCAACTGTAGGTGTTAATCAATTAAATTGCGTTGTTTTCCTACTCGGATAAATTTACAAACTTTAATCAATTATGTATAGTAGAGGCGCAGAAGTTTTTTTTTTAATTTTTGGAATCGAAGGACCTTAAACCAAACTATATTTTTGGGCTGTAATACGAATTTCGAGAATTAAATTTGTTTTTCTACCTGAAAACCAGTTAAAAGTGGAAAAGCCTATCTTCAAAATTCTGATTGTCCCATATTTTTTATAGTGTGGCTCTGACGTTACTTTAGCAAATATCACGTTGGCAGGTTGGTAAAGAGCCGTCGTTCACTCAAGATTTATGCTACCTGTTTAGCATCGAAGCCCATTCAGTATTTAACACAAGTTGCGAGAATCCCGCTACAGTAATATTATAATTGAAATTATCCATCAAACTCTCAGCAGTTTCATCATTCATATATCACCGACATAGTTTTAGATTGTATTACTCAATTCCAAAGAGTACCGACTAATACAGAGAGACCTTCAGAGAGATGGGCGTGTGCTCCCTACCCCCACTCTCATAACCAACAGGCAGCACAAACAATAGATGAGGTTTTTTTTTTACCTATCTCCGATTTTTACCCTTATATATTATTATATTATTTTTTATTTCGGTGATTTTGTTATCGTTTTAATTCGAAAATGGTCTAAAAAATGAGTAATATTCCCTTGATATCGTCGAGAAAGACGATATGATAATCCAAGCGCTTTCCGATTTAGCAACGCATTAAGGAAAATAATAGTCCAAAAGGAATTGCAGGAAGCTGGTGCCAATAATCCCAATGCCATTCCCCTGGACAATATCGACTTTTTAAGGTTTACAATCGGGAAGTTGCGAGGAAAAAATTAAATATTTCGACGCCAAAAGTACCTAATGGGGACTACTCTTTCTTCATTATGAGTTTGCTTTACGAAAATATCCTTCAATATCCCACCTCATCTTGGCTAGGCAGTGACTGTTGTTTGAGAGGTATTAGTTATTGAATAAGCAGATTTATTTTTATGATCCCCGCAGGGTATTGTTCGGCGAGGAAGGGAGCGGGGCTCCCGGTAGGGAAATATGGGACCTGAATATCGATGAGGCGGAGGGATAGAGAGCTGTGTTTATAGCCCGGCTATCTGGAAGGGCTTAGCCCTGGAGTATCCCCAGTCATCCATCTCATATCGCCCTGTCTTTGTCATCCGGGAGTGCCCTTCTGTGGCCGATCTAGAGGAAAATTGACTCCCGAGCCACTTTACGGGCCGGTGGGTAGTGCCCCCGTGGGAATCGGGAAGGTAGGGTAATTGGTCTATCTTGGGCACGTGGGGCGAAAGGGTTAAGAGCGAGGAAGCCTTCTTTGAAGAGTACTAGGTTCAATTCCCAGAGAAGAACCTTATACCCAGTTTAATAATAAAGTATTTTGGATAGAAAGGGCTATAAACCTTTTGAAAGGTAAAGATAGTATCTAAATTGAGCATAACATCCTAAACATGAGCAAATCAAGTAACAATCGTATTTGAAAATATTTATAAAAAAATCATTTAATATTAACTTACTGAATAGTTGATACACTTAATTGTCTAAAAAGGCGTAACAGTAAATTTACAATATTTTTTATATTTACTCAGAGAAAATATTTAGATCTTTTTTTTTCTTTTACATAGCAAGACTTTGAAAAACGAGTTTTTTTGAAGTATTTATACCTGTATGGCAAATATATATATATTTTTAATTTAATATGATACGAAAATAAAATCAACAAGATAAAAAAAGAACATATTTTATATCTTATATATTTAGATATTTTATATATATCTTACAAACATTCCAAAGACACCACAAACGAGATGGATTACATACTCCATGACTACACATATCATTGGCACACAGCGTTACTCGTACAATCATTTTTTTTCTTTCCATACACGTAACGCACCTGCGTTCCGAAACGCTTCGGGTGGCTAACTACCTTGCATATTCCACGCTATGCTTTTACCCATAAATTCCTCAAGTGCCATTTCTGTCACTCCGGCAGAGCAGGCACATCGCGGATAATGAAGCCTGCTGGATCGTTATTCCACTTTCTCCAGGCATTCCAGTGTCTTAGTGAAGAATCGATAGGAGGTGCTGTCTAGATATTGCTTTGTTGGCCTTTCCCTCGAGTTTATGTCAATAATCCCTGTTGTAATAATTATAGATAATGTCGTTATTTATAGGCGCGACCATCTGGATGTGCTTTCTCGTCCCTATAAAGTAGATTAGCATAGAAAATCCTCCCCCTCTCTTTCTCGCTCTCTCTCTCTCTCTCTCACTCTCTCTCTCTCTCTCTCTCTCTCTCTCTCTCTCTCTATATATATATATATATATATATATATATATATATATATATATATATATATATTATATATTATATATTATATATATACACACACACGCACACACACATATGTAAATATTATACATTGCTATCCTTTGCCTTTAGTCAATAGAATCTTTGGGAAGCCATTCTGAGATTCTGCCGTTCTTATTTATTTAGTAATTTGTCTTCATGAATTTTCTACCTGCTCAAATAAAAAACATATTGTTAAAAAAAAAAGCGATTATAATTAAATTGTGAGTTTTCTCTGATTTGATCCTCTCAGTGATAGAAATCATATCTGTCGAACGAAAAAAAAAAAAAAAAAATCAATTATAAATAATGCTAAGCTATTACAAGATAATACGATATTACGCGTTCTTCGAACGAGAAAAGACGCAGAGTAGGGTTCTTGGTATGGACTTTAAACACCACGAGGACTTAATTCATTTATATGGTCGCTCTTCGCTTCTAAGTATTTTTTTATTTGATGGCATATTAATTTCGAGTTTATTAATTTCAATAATGAACCTTCGTAGTCGATCAAGAAAAAAAACTAACTCCCCATCTCAAAAATTTGAAAATTATACGTTTCAAAATACGAGAATCAAAAATCAAATTTGATCCTCATATTTCCCGTCTCCTAAAGACAAACTAGACAAAAAACCGGAGTATACCAACTAAATTGTAATGATTGTACAACCAAATACATGGGAAAAACTGGAAGATCACTAAATCAGAGAGTAAAGGAGCATATAAGTGCATATAATAATTAGACAGAGAATTACAACTTTGCAATTCATTTTAATGAAAAAAAAAAACATAAATTCATCTAAGACTCAGGAGTTAAATTAATACATCACGTTGAAAACAGCCTCAAATTAAATATATATATGAAGTATTTAAAATAATAAAATCCTTCAAATCCAATCCAGATTTTTGCTTAAATAACCACATAAATATCTCCAATAGTCCAATCTTAAATTTGTTCCCATCTATAACAGAAAAAAACAATTATTCGCCGGAATTACTGGAAAAACCTTCACCCTTAAACCGTTTACCTATAAACACCTCACATTTCTTTCATTGCTAGATCAGTGCGAGAACAAACCAGTACAAACTTTTCTGTTTGATATCATCCATTTAAACCTTGGTGAGTACCAACATCTATTTGATTTCTTGTCTTAATTAAATTCATAATTCATAAATGTTTTTTAATACTAATTTATATTACATTAAATTTAATATGTATAATAATACAAAACTGCATTTTGAATTGCTTATTTTTGAATTTTTGTGGGTTTATGGAACTGAAGATGAATGTATAACATTCGAAACTAGCTTTGAATAAAAACAAAATTATAGAAGTGGAAAATAATTTATCAATCCTAATTGAAAATCGAATAAGCACAGAAACGCGTCCATCCACTGGCAAGACGGATTCTCCGAAAGTACTGGGCTCGTTTTTCAGATAGAACACCAAAGTCAGAGGTCACCCGATGAGTCGTGTTTATATTATTTAATTATTAACGTACTTTATTTCATATTGGTTCAACTGATCTGATTTTTTTAATAAAATAAAACAATAATAATAATACCGCCATATTTTCTCGAGATTGCGAATAATAGTTTAAAATTGCTAAAAACCTTTTTAGGGTTCTAAATAACAAAACTAAGAAGATTGTTCTAAATTTGTATAGTCACTTTTCCTTGATAACTCGACAAAACATCTAGTCTTTTTAATTTCACAAAGGCTGATTGATACTGCTTAAAACCTTCTCAGGGCTCTATATAACAACAGAAAAGTTTCATCTAAATCAGTTCAGACGTTTTCTGGAGAAATGCAAATAAAAAAGCGTAACAAATATACAATCTAGAAGTATTATTTTATTTATAAGAAAGAAATATTACAAAACAAAGCCTCAAATCTCTCAAACACTAGTAAAGATAAGAAACCATAAACGCAAACAATAGCACCGAAGGTATTGCCTGACAGAAAAATAGTTGTGTTTGGAGAGAACAATTTTAAAAATCAAAGATGGAAGTAATCTATATACTCTAATGGCAGAGGAAGCCAATTGCTGGCAATACTGAGACTATACATGAAGTCTATTATATCGATATTATATACATCGAGGGGATATCATAATATGATATAATATAATACTAAAAATTCTAAACATAAGTCCTACCGTTTATTAGAAAGTCAGCATATACACCACATACCTGCAACAGAAAAATAAAAACAGAAATTAATAACTTTTCAAAATTATAAAAATATAATTCATTAATCTTTATGATCCTTACATATAACATATAATATAAGTAAAAATCCATAACAAATCAACGCTGAAATTACCACTAAAATTAGGAGTTGGAAATATTCAATGATTTGTCACTATCAAGGGAAACCAAGCAAAATCATCAGATTATTATATTTAGGAAAACATGAACAGGCATACTGTTCTAAAATAGTTTCGCCTAAATTAGATCTAACTGTTGATATAACATGTTACAAAGATGACATAACATAATCCTCTGGTCAGATGGTTACTGTATTTCCGCTGTTGTACATTCGACATGGGAAAGTCATCCTACAACAATAGTTAAAAGAAACAGTTAAGTCTCAATTGAAAGAGGAATAAGTTTTTATACTTTAAAACTTTCTCTACTGTTATAGATTATTATGAAAGTTACTATGTAACGCGGGCTTGTTTGTAAAACAATATAAGATACGTTAGAGAAAGTTGAATTCAACATCAAAAATATCAATACTACATAACAGGAAGAATTGGCGTTTGACATTTTCATACATTTTTTAATAGCTGTATACAAGGCAGTATCTAACCAAGAGGGAGCTCATGGCACAAGATATGGAGGCCCTTCAGGTTAGAAAATTTATTTTCTAAACATTGTCAACAGAAATCAACAATATATTAGTTCAAAAGTTTAACTTAAATTTAAAAAGATTTTAATTAATTTTTTTTTAAATGCTTATGTATTTCTTAATTTTGCTCAACTATGTATAAAATATTATAGTTAGGGAAATTATTGCGATCCCCCAAAGTCCAAATAAGTAAGTCCCGTAAAATTGTATGTTAGGTAAGTCTAGCTGCAAAACGAAAAGTTGTACGAAACTGAAATTACGTATTTAAGGTAGGCATCAGCCAGTGATCTTAAACTTTTTCGCCAAAATCTACTTGCCAGAAATGTCACTTTATATCATCGAATTTAGACATTTTTACAATTTTCTAAAAAAAGACTCAAACGATTTTGATCAAACCCGAAATATCAATGTACAATTAAATCCTCTTTAATTATGCCTGAAATTTTTTTTATTTGAAATAATAATTCATTGTTAGTAGTAAATAAAATATGGATGAATATAAACTAGGAAAGTAATATAAATATGAAACTATATTTCTCCAGGATGATAACAAATTTCCGGGAATAAGAGTAGTAAAACAGATGAAAAAAATCTAAATATTTTAGAAAAAATAATATCTAACACATAAAGCCGTAAAAGGTAATGTAGAGCGACGAAAAACGCATAAAATGAAATAATTATTGTAGTTAATAATTTATACTTTTATATTATAAAATTAAAAATAAATGTTTCCATAGAAACTAAATAGAAAATTTTAAATTTTATTTCAAGTAGTGTGGTATGTGAAAATTGTTTGAAGGGCGCACCGCACAATCTTTTATTTTATTTTTGATAAGAAATTACTTCTTCATGGTTTATTTAATGGTAGAAAATTAAAAAAAAAAAGAAATCATTTCTTGGTCTACTAGTAATGCTATCTATCACTGGAATTAGGGGAAGAAAGCAAAGGATCGCAGGGTGCGAGGTATGCGATAAAAATGCTACTGACTATATACAACTGTAATAATAAAGTAATTATTTTATTTAATAAAATAATCATGATATATTTTGAAAATCAATCTATTTCGATAAATATAGAAATTTCTAATAAATACACAGCTTCTACTCCACCTATTTTAACAAAAAGCAGATTTTCCAGTCTGCTTTAAAAGGTATGAATATGTTCAAGATCACTTGTTTTATTTTTACTTTATTTAAATTTTATTTATATTGGTTTTTTACTTATTTTGTTACTATTAAATTTATTCATTTGTGATGTACATAATTTTAAATTTTATTTTTATATATTTCTTTTTTTTTTTTTACTTTGTAAATATGGTATGAATGGAAGCTTACAACACTATCTTATTGATCTTGTAGCAGCTTGTATTTTTATTTTTGAAAAAAAAACTAATAATTCGAAAGAAATAAAATGTCTATTTTACAATATTAATTATAATCAAGAAGGAGTCAACTTCGCTCAGAATTGTAATCATGAAGTGTAAACGTTTGCTGCATCTACAGATTTGAAGGTTTGGCACAAGCTTAAAATTTATTAATTAAAAAAATGTCGTTTTTGTAAATTGTATGCTAAAAGATTAATTTCGATACCAAATAAGAGCAATGCATTCGACCCTTGGCAGAGATCTATTCCAGCCCTAACTCTGCGGACCAATAAACTTCAGCCCTTGAACAATTGATCAACTGCTAACTTTCGTAGGATCGGGGCCTAACCAAATTGGTGTCCCTCTGTTGGAACAGTGCCAGAAAGAACTCGGTCACAGATCCCCGGGGAACAGAGCGCTGGTCTGCGAGACTATCCCCTCAGGAGCCACGACTTCGAGAATGTCGGATGAGAGTATACCCTGGTCCGTTGGGAAGAGCTCTATGGTTTAATAACAGAGTTGGACGTGGCCACCATACCGAGCCTTAGAGGATTAGCGGCAGTTAGAAGGTCTGTGGTATCTTTCTTATAGCCGTGTCGCTTCTAGATGCTGTTTCAACCCGGGCTAAGTCAGCTGTGAAACATAGCTAGTAGTTTTATCTTCTACTGAGAAAGTTATCCTTTAAAATATATATTAGATACATTCTATTTAAAATATTTTAGACTCAGAACAATTATTATTACAATAATAACAGCTAATATTTTTAAAATTGTTGATGAATATTGCTAAGTTTGGTAATGGAATTAGCAATGAATAACACTAACCTGCGATGATTGTGTTTTTTAGTTTTTGGTAAGTTATTATTATGTATTTTTAGCCCTAAATGCAAAAATGACCTTCATATTCTTCCATCACGTCAGGATTTTTCGCAAACTCAAAATTAAAAATGTGTAAAAAATAAAAATAATTACGGAAATATGAGACTTCAAAATAGACTCAAAACATTTTTCTCTAATAATTTATTCATTTTTTTTTTTGGCTTATTCTAGGCAATCTTACAGCTTTTTCACAGTTTGAGTTAAACGATTTGGTTTGAACTCAGATTATTTTTGATATTATTATTGCGGCGCAACAACCCGATGACGGGCCTTGGCCTCCACCAACCTCCTCCGCCAATCGTCATGATCCTGTGCAGTTGTCATCCAATTCCTGACACCAAGGATGTCCCTCGAGTCAGTCACTACTACGTCGATCCATCTCGGCTTAGGTCAGCCTCTTTTCCTGGTTTCATGGAGTGGCTCTGTAAGCATTCTCTTCTGTAAGAATTATATTTTCTTCCATCCGTGCTAGATCCCTCCCCACTCATCGTATTCTGCCTAATTTTAAGATCTGGACGATGTCAGGCTCTATAAATGCTTGGTGTACTTCCTGGTTAGTCCGTCTTCTCCAAGTCCCTCCCATCCACGACCACTCCACCAAACACTTCGGAGAATCTTTTTTCGAAGATCTGAGCCATATAGCAGAACAGGACGAATCAGGGTTCTATACAGATGGAGTAAACTCTAAAAGACTAAAGTCAATCTTGAGAGAATGTGGCCGATGAACTGTTTTCTTAGCCCAAAGTAACATCGGTTGGCAGAGACGCCTCTCCTCTTCATCTCAGCTCTCCCGTCATCATCTTGGGTCACCAAGGAGCCCAGGTATACTAAATCTTGAACCATTTCAAAGCTGTACTCTCCAATGGCTACACTCTCATTCGGACCGGACACTTCCCCTGTCACAAGACACTCCGTTTTCGCTTGGCTTACTTTAAGCCCGATTTATATCTGACAATAAAAAATTCAGAATTCCTTGGTTCCAGGCTTAGAAAGAAGTGCTAGCAGCTGGCACCTCATACTCCTAGTTTATGTACAGAGAAAAGGATTTTCTTCCATATTTGCGAAATTCTAGATGCGAAAAAATCTGACGTGATGGGAAATAATGAAATCCATTTGGGGATTCAGCGGATAAAAAACACATAGAAATCAATTACCAAAAGTTAAAAAACATGTCACAACTCAAATTTTGCAGGCTTGCGTAATTTGTATACTCTCTTAACATAAATAATTAGCAATCAGATATTTGCACAGTTCAAAAATTTATATATAAAACACCTAAATTCTGCATATAAATGTTCGTTAACGCCGAGGCAGTTTCAGCCATGACATCAACTGTCGCAACTTCTGCTATGGTGTAAACTTTACGACAGTGACAGCTACTGTCACGTAAACTGCTACATGTATACTCCATGACAGTGAACTGTCGCACTATCAGGTTTGGCGTAATAGCTGTCAGTATCAGTCGCGGCAGTGACTACTACTATCACGTCAACTGCCACATGTATAGTGAACCTTATCTACCTACCAGCCTAAACTAACCGACAAATCAACTGTATGTTCCGACTATTTCCGAACATGAAATTGATAGTATCTAACGTTATTAACGTATAACGTAAGTATCTGATGTTATTTAGTTCTTGGAGGAGGAATGAAAACTACATAATTTATTTTTTTTTTCAATGTTTATTAGAACAAACTAATTGCATCTACACCTACTTTTATTATTGTTTTTATAATTATCATTTGTTATTTAATATGTATATAACTTAAAAAAATATTATTACCATAAAAAACGGCAACCCGACAGGCTGGCATTAGTCCATGTCGTTCAATGCTAATAAAGTGTATATTTTATTTTGTTTAACAATAGACATTATTCTATCTAATATATGTGTATAATTTAGTTTTTATGGTGACCTACAAATTGCTAGTGTTCAGAGTTCAACTGAAAAGATCCGCTCCGGGCACCATCGGAGAGGGGCATAAAAGAGGAGAATACAAAAAAAATAACATTACTGAAAAAAATTAAAATGTAATATGAAAATATTAATTTATCATACATTCGTTGCTATCAGAGGTTTTAAATAAAAATTAAAAAAAAATTTTTATAACCAGCTTTTTAAATTAGGGCTGAAGGAATATTCTATGCCCCTAAAATATGGGCGTAATAGAAGAGGCCCGGACGCACCAACTAGAAACATCTCTGGTAGCTTTATTTTCTAGCATTTCCCTTTATATAAGAGCTTATTCGACTATTATTGCAATAAATTTTAGAAAATGATAAAATTTTACTTAAAACATTCTTTTATGCACTATCAATTTGAATAATTTATCACAGAATAATATTTTAAAAAATACAAAAATACAATAAAGAAAAATGGAGCTGTGATTTCCAGACTTGAAGTCGAATCGACAAGTGTTGAATTTATGCTGAACTGATCCGAAATGCCGACCAGACGGCACCAAAGCACATCTGCGTTCAAAGCCATTACCCGCCCTGATATTGGCGGGAAGAGCAATAAAGCGATAGCCAATAACCGATGATGAGCGAGTCATTTCTGATCGACGTTTGACGAAGAGCGACTGTTTATTACCTCACCTGTCTCTGATTTTGATTTTAATTAAAATGTAAAAAAAAAAAAAAAAAAAAAAAAAAAAAATCGTTTTTACAGTGACAGTTGTAGAAAATATTCGAGCTTCAGGTGTTAACAAATATTTTTAAAACATTTGTCTTGCAGAAGGATGCCGAGAATCGAACCTCGTAATCAATAAGAGAAGTTAAACCACACTTAACCAAAGATCGCCTGTGATACACGATACGATACTGCATTACTTATTTATTAGTAGTACTAACTTTGCCTACGAGGCATCACAAACCATGTATTCTATACTATTTCGTAAACGGAAAAAAAAAAATTACTTATTAAATCTTCCTCATTGTCTATTATCACAGATCAGGATCCCGTTTAATTGTCCCATGTTCAGCGGAGAAAAGCGGATTATCAAAATTAAATAAATTCAACAATTTTTATTTACTTTTAATCCCTAAAATAATCATTCTGGTGAGAAATCCCTGAATAAAAAAAGAGGAATTTTCTTGAACAGTTCTAAAAAAAAGTAAAAAATAAAGAGAACAGTTATCCGGACGCCACGCTATTTAGCAACGGAATAGCAATACCATGAAGAAAAAAATTAAAATGATATAAATTTAGCGTACTTAGAAAAAAATTGTAATTGCATAAAGTAAGTAGGGTTAAAAAAGTAAAGAAAGAGTTGTTACAAAAAAAAAAATACCATTTACCTGCGCAATAGCGTAAGAATGAATTTGAAGGATGGTAGCCAAGTTTTTAAGCCCCCTAAGCGTCTTTATCAAAATTTATTATCAAACTTTATCAAAACTATTATACAAATAAATACAAGTTGCTACTGTATTGTATTGTTATAAAGGTAAATTCGAGACCCCCTTGGGCCGAGGCGCGTGGCATGTGCCACCTTGTCACCTGCTAGTTACGCCCCTGTACCTGGGGAACCTCAGACCTATCGGGTGTGAAACTAATTCCTAGGCCATTACTTGATATATTATATGGTGAATTACAGCATAAACTCAGACTTGTCATTGTTAATAATTATTATTGATAACAAACAAATTATCTATTGACTTTTTAGATTATATGATTTCTTTAAATCCAGATTATTGCATTATAATTTCAAAGGGTGTCTTAATTGAGAACATTTAGCTGCTTTGTGCATATTCGTTTGTTATAGCTCCATTACCAAATCGTTTAAGCTTAAATTCACCCAATTACGTTATCCTAATTAAATGTCCACTGCAGCTTATTGTACATTCTCATTATTTCTTCTTTCAAAACTCTAGGAAGTCTGATAATTCATAGACAGAAGAAGCAATTCTGACTATCCAAATTATTTTATTCTGTGTTCACTTCACATGTCACAAGCAACATAAACGTTTCGAGGGTGTTCCCCCATCCTCAGGATAATTTTCTTTTAACTAGTTTATAATTATCTACGGGGTAGTATCTTGTGATTAATGGTTGCACTAGGAGTCATAAGCTCATATTCTCATTATTTCATTAATAAATAAAGAATAAAAAAATAATATACTACAAATTCGATAAGAAGAATTTCCCCTTCTATATAAATTATTTCCACATTCGCAAAAACATCGAATTTCTAAATAATAAGAATTCAATGCATTAAAAATTGAACAATAAAAGAAACAAAAAAAAAATATTCCACCTCCCGTCGACCTCTGTACTGAATTTATTAATATTATTATGTATTTATTTAATTGTGTACTTATTTATTTTTTGACATATTAATATATAATTCATCATTTTATATTTGTACCTCAAAGGTTTTAAAAGTTTTGAAGGAAAGAAAAAAGAAGTTTCAAATCACACTGCATTGCTAGTTGTGGAAATTATTCAATGTTTAAATTTGAAGATTGCATGTTGCATGTTTTACTACCTTTTTAGTTTTTTTTACGATAATTATACTCGAAAAATATGGCTAGAATAATGCAAATAAGACAGTAAAATCAAATTCAGCAAAATTGGACTTACAAGTACATGAACTATGATGTACATGTATGCTTATCGTTGTTATGTATTTTATTTAACATGACAGATACTTTAAATACTTATATGCACTTAATCACTTGTTTGTCTTATTTGTTGCGTTCACTCCTGTTTATTTTTACGTGTTTTATGTTATTTTTTGTTTTATTATATTTAGTTTTACTATTTTTTTTACATTTTCAATATATATTATATATTATTCTCAATAATATATTCTCATTTTATTCTATCATTTATATACTATTTATATCTAACCTTGCTTATTGCAAAAAAAATTTTTAGATGGCAAACTATTGTACTGCCATACTATGAAAATAATAATAAAGATTTTAAAAATACTAATTTAAGGCCTCAAAAAAAATTTTCCCACAAACACACAACAATATAAGATGAAATTTGATTGGACTACTAGGAGAATTGTAATTAATAACTATTTTAAAATTAACTTTCATTATTCCACTATCTTCTCGCATTCAATGCTCTTCAATTTCCTCTATGTTCTTCATGAAGGACCGTTTCTCCTGCCATTTCCAGCATTCCAGAACAGTCCACTGCTCTACTGGGCCAGAGTCAACAACCAGAAAACTCTCTTAAGAGGACAATTAGAACGACTAACAGTTTGGACTGCAGTCATTAACTTGAGACTTTCTCAACGCCGATCGTCCTCACTACAGAACCGGCTCCGGATATCCCAGCTTTCACATCCTCCGAAGACATCCTCAATCGCCACAATACAGGATGAATATCGAGGAGGTTGAAAGCGGAGGAATTCGCACCTGACTCAGGAGTTGCGTCAGGGGTCAAGGCAGAACCCTATCGTCAAGGCATCTCCTGATCCCCACTTCCTAAACATCTTCAGCTGTATTTTATCCAAGGAGTCGTGATTTCTCCGAGCTTTCTTTATCAATATCTTACGTAAATAGTTTCCAGACATTCGGTTACCTAAAGGAACATTATTTTATAAATTTGAGTTAAAAAAACAATAAAATATTTTCATTTATAATTATTGAAAAACGTAAAATGTTAATAAATATTACTTATGAGAGTAAAACCTCGAAAAAAAAATGTATTACAATGTTATAAAAAATTGTAACACAAGACCTTCTGTCTCTCAAAATAGCAAGTAGATTTTGTTATCTAATTTTATTTAATTATTTTTCTTTATATTTACACTAGGCTTCACTCCTCTTAAATTTGGATTAACTACTAAAATTAAAATAAAAACAACTTTAAAATAAGAATATAATATATGACTTTCTCTAGGAACAGGTTCAAAAATAAATTTTTATAAACGTTAATAAAGTCATTTCAGATTTTAATTTTGTTTTCTTCTTATCCATCCATTTTATTAACAAAATAATTTCACACTTATTAAAAAGTTTGTGTAGTCAACATTCTTTCACAGCTATGACAGGTATCAAATCAAGCTTTATATAATAGTAGAGATATAGATAGATGAAGTTGTCCTGGCAACGAAACATAGGCAATATACTGGTAGTCTAAGGAATTAGCGCGTTCATACAAACAAACTCTTTAGCTTTATATAATATTATATATTTACAGCATATATATTGAACTTCGGCAACTAATTGTATAAGTACCCTAAAATACAACTATAAAATGATTAAACAGATATTAATAAATCACTTAACTTTGTTTTGTATTATTATTATTATTATTATTATTATTATTGTATTATTTGTATAGATTTGTTAAACAATAAAACTGAAGCAATAAAAAATAAATAGGGAAATACAAATTGACTATTCACCACAAATTTACAGGCCAAATATGAAATATTGTTTTACATTTTCATTAATTTTACACAAAAATTATGACTGACCCAAACGGAAAATTCCAACACAAAGGCTTACGGTTTAAACTTCATTTATTCAGGCATTTGATTAGGTGGGGGTAGGGTAAAAGTAAGCAATTTTATTATTTTTTGATAATTAGAAAAATAGATCATAAATTCAAATATATACTGCCATTTCAGGGACTCAAGGCTTTGTGCTAGGATAATCTATCAGTAAACATTTATCTGAACAAGACATTATCACAGAAAGGCTTTAATATTATATTTTATTCTAATTGATAGTTACATTTTTGCATACCATATAGAATCAACTCTGAGGGATATTTTTTTTTTTTTTTTAGAGATTTTTAATTTTAGCTATTTATATTTATTTTAAATGTGTTAATACAATAATTTCGAATAGAATTATAAAGCTAAATATCAAAATTATAGAATATATTAGTAACAGTGTAGATCTCGGAAAACATGATTATATATATAGTTTTTTTTTTTTAAATTTTTTAATTCTATTTTCTGTACAGAAATTTTGTACAGATTGTCAAGGATCAAGTATGAATACTAATTAGCTGTTTAAATGTACAAATTGACTTACTAAATACCACGAATAAACTCGTACAAAACCGGCAAATAATCTTTTCAAAAATTAATTAAGCAGGAAAAGGAATTTTATATATTTTTTAAGGATATCGAGAAGTGTTCGAGGAACTCGTCGGTTTCCAAACGGGTTCGAATGAGAATTAATTTTATTGTGAAGAGATAAATATATATATACACACAACAAGCCATTCTTGTAACATTTGTATTATAATGCCCAGATAATAAAATTTACATTCTGGTAGAAGAAAGAATAAAATATTTTAATATTAATTTATTTAGATGCGGAACCAATGAAGCCTAATCCATTCTGCTTTCTCTAATCAGACATGTGGGTCAAAGGTTTCCTTTTCACTATACCACTTAACATAATTAAATATTCTGACATTATTAAGAATACGATAAAACGTAGCGGACTCTTAAGTAACCCAGGAATGCCTATTGATAACTTCGAGTCTCGAGGACGAAGAAGTGGGACTCTAGAAATCAGGGATTTTTCATTACTTTGTTTTTATCGTTTTATAGCAACAGAATAAATATAAACATTTATATCTGGTGTGTTACTTACACTCACACGACTATGCTTACAACTTTGAGGTAAAGTCTAATCCAAAAATAGAACCAGAATAATACGAATGCTATAATTAAATTAAAATTAACGAAATTGGACTTTACCCGGAGAGTTTACTTTTGACTTAGATATACAGGAACAGGTAAACAGCTGTTTCCAACCAATAAATAACTTATTATAGCTTAAACATCAAACGGACTTAATGAGGTTTTGATCTGCTTAAACTGTATAATTGCATGTTTAATTTATTCTATTTAAAATGAATACCAACCAAAACGATTTAAGAGTAATAATTACGAGGAAAAAAATTGTTAAACAAAATATTACGATGCAACGCTAGCAAACGATACAATTATCTCAGTAAAGCAAGAATTTCGATTATCATTAATTATATTCATAACTGCTACTCATTTATAATGCTTAATAATAACCTAATACCACAGTCAAATATATCTTTATAATTATAATACATAATCTAAGTCGATTTTATTAAAAAAATAAACAAGGAATCAAATAATGTTTTTACAGTGCCTATTTTCAGTTTTATAGGGTGGTCGAAGCAACCATTTTATGACTAGTGATGCACTAAAATTTAAAGGGTACAGAGGAACAGTTTAAATCTTGTCTTCAAAAAGTTTTAGGACAAAATTATATCATTAAATAATACTGTTCTTCCCCTGAGCAATTATTATCTTTTCTGCTTAAAAAAAAACTAGCCTTTTTAACTGTTTTCTTCAAATGAATACACACTATTAGCTTCGCCTTCCTTATAGCTACAATATTGTGCCAAAATCACAAGATCGAAAAAATGGAGTTATAAGATAGGAGCCCCAAACATGGTAAACAACGGCTCACTGATTAGCCAGAGACCAATATCAGAATGAAAGAGCATTTCTCTTCAATAATTATGTGTAGAAGCCAAATGAATCTGTTTTGTTTCGTTTGTATAGTGAATTTTTGATGATTTTCGAGAACGTTGATTTAGTAAACAGGTTTCATTACTTTTAGTGTAACGAAGAAAGTGATAGTTTTTTTTTTTCATTTGTGGCATTTATAATAGCTCCAGTAGGAGACATACAGCCATACTTAAGTTTCTGCTTTTTCGATCTGATTCCGAAGTTTGGGGCGACCATCTCTGAGACTTAGGTTGTACCGAACATCGCCCACCTGAGTGTTCTTAATATCGCTCTAGGCGATATTACGAAAAATATCTAAATGTTTTTATTTTTCAGATGTCTCATATAATGAACATAGGATAAGGCTATAATAAAGGAGGCGGAAATAGCAGTAAAAAAAATAAAGAGACGGAGCTCTCATAGCTTTTCAGATAAGATCATAAGATCTAAAATAATTAATCTTCGAGTCGACTTCAAAACTTCAAAAAATACTTAGCGTGCAACTAGGACGAAGGGCTGTTTTATATATTTATAATCAATTGAAAAAAAAAAAAAAAAATGTTATTGACTTGGGACAAAATCGTGAACAGAATGGCTTTTCAACTTGCCATTATAAATAATATTCGTGACCTACATATTTTTGGAGAAAAAAAAAAACTGCAGGTACGAAGTGTTTTCTTTTTTTTCAAGAAGAGACACTTGTATTTTCAAGAGACCCCTTACCTTGTTACTTAGGAAACCTCAAGCGCTTTCTTTAGCCCGAATTAAAACATAAACAAGTTCTTTGGTATACTAAATTAAGCACTATAACATAACTTTTACTTAATTTAATCCTATTTTAGACTTAGGCGATGTAATGAAAATGTGGTGGGCGATATTGGGAACAGTTTTCTTCAAATAGAAAAATATTTAGTTTGGTAGGGATTGATAAATTATTTGCCACTTCTATAATTTTGTTTTATTAAAAACTAATTTCGAATGTTATACATTCATCTTCAGTTCTGAAAACACAAAAAAATTCAAAAATAAGCAATTCAAAATATAGGTAATTATATTTTGAATTGCTTATTTTTGAATTTTTGTGTGTTTTTAAAACTAAAGATGAATGTATAACATTCGAAACTAGTTTTCAATAAAAAAAAAATTATAGAAGTGGCAAATAATTTATCAATCTCTAATTATACTGATCATTCTATACCATCATACGTATGTCAACTGATTTAGCTTTGTGTCACAATTAATTTATTTCAATATAACATCCTAAATAACAGATTAAAACTACTTATAGATAAAGAGCACATGAATTAGTTCTGAAATAAATAACAAAAATGGCTTAAATTGGCGATATTTGGGACCTCTACCTTACTGTTTTTCCCCTGTATCCTTCATTTACCTTGTGTACAGTAATGGAACCAAGTTTTGAAGCCCATCTTCTGGTCAAGGACTTAACTAATGTGTTGAAGGTGTCTCCAAAAGTAGAAAGATACATCAGGTAAACTTATACCCATTATAGTTTTGACAAATGACCACCGAGTGCAACTAATCGTCAAGCGAACTTACAAGCAGTGACATCAACAAGTAAAGCTCTTACTTAAATTACAGATTGTGTTATACAATAATGTTTTCTTTAAAACTAAATTTACAAGTTTGTGTTATTTCTACTTTTTTTTTTAAATAATAAAATTGTATGTTGATCTAAAACGTATTGCTTAGTCTAGTTTTAACGAGAATAATTTCATTTTCTTACGCATTTTCCACAATAGTTTTACTAAGATGATAATATTTTAGAAGGAAGAGGATAAACTAATGATATTTCATCCTACTTATATTATAAAGTAAGCCTTCTAACGAAAGAAGTTACAAGGAGTAGGAAAAACAGTTTATTGTAGGAGGGTATAAAAACCTCGCTCCCTCCCAGGGAAGAAAAACTTTGACCGCCAGCTAGCGAAAGAAATTAAATAAAAACCAAAACCTGACCTCGCTGATCCGTCCTTCAATAAATCAGGCACCTCTTCCTCTCCTTGATTAATAAACGAAACCAGAAATCTTTGATGAAGCTCTTCCTTAGATTGGTATGGAAGACATCCTTAGAACAGTTACGTGTAAGCAGCGGAACGAGATGTAACGGAATATACTCGTACTTACTCAACAGTATATAATTTATTTTCAACTGTCATTGATGTTTTTAATTTTCATATTTTTGTTTATAATTATACTGGAAGTAAGAAAAAAAATTATAAAGTAGAGATTAAATATTTGATGATCTAGAAAGGAGAATAACAACAATAATGAGCAAGAATTGATAAATTATTTGTATAGCAAAAATTGGCAAATCTTTAAGAAAGACAATGGACACTGTAAAAACATTTGTTGATCCCTTATATATTTTTTTAATAAAATCGACTTACATTATGTATAATGTATAATGCATAAACTGAGCTAGGTTAAATGTGAGTATATGAACAAGATTCCAATTTTATTATATTATTATAATACAATAAATTCATTTCAGAGCAACCATATACAAGTGTTCATGAATTAATTGTTGTTGTTTTGTTTGTTTTTTTTAAACGTACAATTACGTTCCTCCACCTGGAGTGCTATAGTCTGATCCTGGAGTCGAGAGATTTTGTGTAAAGTTGGTTTTCCTATACGCTCCGTAGCGTTATTGAGGTTTAGAAGTACCTGCTTAACTAATACCTGCTTAACTATTACTTACGTACCTGTTACTCAGCTGAAAATTGTTAGGTTGTGGTCCATTCTCCTGAGAGAGTTTGAAGAGAGAAGAGAGAGAGAGATTCTTATATATATATATATATATATATATATATATATATATATATATATATATATATATTTATGTATATATATATATAAAGGATATTTGGTAACCTTTTTTTGATTAAACTGAACGTTTGGAATATACAAGTAAAATCAATTAATTTAAAAATACTCAGGTTATGTTTTCAAAACAATTTTTTTTTTTTCCACGGCTAAACCAATGAGGGCCTCAGCCTCAATAACACCGAGGTACGGAGCGTACAGACAATCCATCTCACCATCTATTCTTGTTGACAAAATTTCTCGACTCCAAGAACAGACTAATTTTAAGAAGCTTTAGATGTAATTTTTAAAGGCTCATAGCTCCGTTTCTATAAATGCTAGAAAGCAAAAATTGGTATCATTTAATAGAGAAAATGTGCCACTAGAGATTTCAAAAAGGATTTATGGATTTTGAATTAAGGTGTGAGTACAGGTATGCGAGTAAATTTGATTAATCTTGACGGTTGAGTTGACGACGTCGCTACTGACAAAAATATAATTTGCAAAAAATGATTCACGAGATCGCTATTTTACAATTACATATTATTCTCTGCGATTCTCATTGTTTGCACTCGAATTAATTCTACGCATTTAAATCCCGTGAGTTTGAGACGGGACTGTCTCCGCCGATTTTTTTTTAATAAGGGATAAATCTACATAATAAGTTTACCACTTAGCCAATCCCGCCAAATTTGCAATTTCAATGGTAATCACTGATACCTACGGTAGATTTCCAGGACAAACACATCCCGAATATCGAGCACTTTTTTTTTCTTTTTTTGGCCGCTCGATGGCAGGTGGAGCCCCAAGTGAGAGCGCTTGGAAAGTATTTAAATATATTTACATAGCGGCTAGGGTAAACAATATTCCGGCATCTTCTGTTTGCTCCCGGGGCCAAAGTGGATCACCCATTTTAAAACAATCACAGTTCAATTTAACTCACGGCTTTTAGGGTCTGTTTGTTGTTTTTTTATTTTTTTTTTGGGAAGGGGCGGTGTTAGTGACCGAATATATTGGATGGGGAGTGAAGAAAAAGAAGAGGAAAATTTAAAATAAATCGATTATAATATTTAAGCGGCATATTGACAACATCAAAGGGTCCATTTAAGAAAAGGTGGAAGTTTATCGCCATTCCTCGCCTCACTGATAAAATATCAAATCGGGCATTTTCTTAATCAATACTACCTACCATTTTTTGTTTAAAAAAAAATTAATCTAATTTAAAATTTAATTTGACTATTTAATCCTGAATCAAATTGTGACAGATAAAAAAAACAACATTAAAATAGCATTAAAAACAGCAATCAATTGAATTTGACTTATAGCATAAGTACATAATAATATTTTTAATATAAATAATGATGCCTTTTAATTTTTCAAACAGAAGCGAAATTTATACCTTTTGGCCACCTGACATAAGAATAATATTGTTGCAATATTAAAAATAGATTATTTCATCAAGACAGTCTTTATAAAGTCACTCTTAAAAAGTAAAATGTAATGGTAGTTTGAGGCAGAGCACACTGACATGCTTGCTTTTTCACATGAACTATTTAGAATCAGTTTTTAGAGCAATAAAGTTAAATGGAAGGGGTAGGAGGGACGTTACTTATCAATAATTTAAAACCCTAAAGTTGAGAAATTTGTGATTTGAGAACCTACTTCAAACTGCGACAATTGCGGTGAAACATTTTACTCAAAGAATTACTAAAATATAAAATCAATACCAATGTATATTTAAAGTTTAAAAAAATCAGGATTTTATCAATAAAATGTGCTTGAATAGAAATTAAAATTATAATTGTCACGAGTCAACATTCGTTACAGCTAAGCAAAAAGTTTCATATCCAAAAGAGTTGAAACAATTAAAATATTTCATGATATAGTTGGAAAAATTAAAATATTTAATACTGTTAGGAAATTTGATATTCCTTCCCCCCTCCAATAAAAAAAATATAATGAAAAACTGAGTAATGACCGTTTAATTAAATTAATTGTTTTATGTTGATGCGCGATTTACAACAGTATACAAGAATAAATTCAAATTCCATAAAAAGAAAAGCAAACTTAAGACGATAAATTACGTATAAATATACATCTAAATTATTTTTTTTGTATTTTAAGAAATAAAATTTCGCAAAGCCTGGTTGTCTGATTAATTAAGTTGCTTCAATACACAGTAAGTTATAAATAGCCGCACCCACAGATTCCAACAGTGCGACCTGTTAATGATGAAAACGCATTATTTCGAAAGGTACAACCTGTACCTCGTTCTATTGACCTTTTGCTGATACCAGTTCGACTAAAATGGGGGTCAAATTGCCTTATAAAGCTGTTGGGAAATCGCCTAAATATGTTTCTGCTTTTGGAAGAAATCCGACCGATATTAAATATCAGTATATTTAATCAATATATTTAATCTTATATTAAATATTATTGATAAACATGTAACTATGTTTACATTTGATTCAGTCAGTTGATACTGAGCATTTTGAGAAGCTGTTTCAGGAAACCATAATCATTTTCAGTTACAAGTAAAAGAAAAAGAAAAAAAAGTTGATGATTTCAATTATTTTTTTAAATATTTTTATTTCGCATTAAAAAAATTCCATAACTGTAATATAATGATTAAATCGCGAATAACCGACTGACTAACATATAACAGTTCATTTCGTATCCTCAACGAAACCGATTTGGCATAAGTTTTTCTTTTGAATAAAAAAAAAATGAGAGAGAAGGGGGAGTTTAGTCTGTATAGAAACTTGGTCCGACTAATTTTGACTCAACCATAAAAAAGTACCTGGCATAGACCAGATACAGATTAGACGGTTGGAGCACTGTACTGACCACACTTTGAACCGCGAAACTTCTAAAAAATTTAACATTTAAAATTCTGTAATAACACAAGATACCGGATTTATATGTGAAATAAAATTTCAAATATGCACATAAGAAAGCAATTTTTTTTTTGATCAATTGGTGTGAATATAGAAAACAAAATTTCTTTTATTGACTTTCCTTGTGAAAGGTTGTTAAAATATGTTGTGTAAATCAAAATAGTTGACTTGTTTCCATCTTTTTTTCACAGCTATCACAAAATTCAGCATCACCCTCTCCGCGAGAAATATCATTGGGAAATTCGCGAATATACTTCGAAACCAGAGCTTTTTGGAGGTTAATTTGATTTCTGACTTTTTTACAGATCAAATAAAATAAATTCACTAAAACACGTCACGGCATGGAATGTGATGAATTCTGAATAGTGAAAAGAAAATTACTAGGAAAGACCACTTTAGGAATTCGCGAAAAATCTAATTAGAATTTCTGTCTGAGATACGTGGGGCGCTTACTTATCCCAAATTTCTTGTTTACATATTAATTTACTTTCAATATAAAAAAATCTTTTCTCCTGTTTTCTTCTCATTTTTTTTTAATTTTCAATATGAATTTTTTTTTTTTACTAAATACGGACAAAAATATCTCCTCCAAATAATTAATAATATGCAACATGTTGAGATATGTAAAATGCTTTATTTGCTTTTAGATTATATGTAAAATTAAAATAAAATGTTCAATACGGGTGTACAAGGCTTAGAAAAAAATGTAAATACATATAAATACGATCCATAGTTAATTAAATTAATTATCATATTTAAATTAATTAAACATGATAATTATCATTACTAGGAATCGTATTTATATATAATCGTATTCAATATAATGAATGTCTACATGCGGCATTCGACGGCTGCGAAGGTTAAAGAGCTATTCGCAAAACATGAATAAAGCTTTGAAGAATTTCGATTATAAATAACACCAATGTAAGTCTTTGATTATTGTCAAGACAGGTAAAGCCGGTTAATTAGCAGTAGATACCAAGGCAGATACAAGAGATCTCACACCGATCAGAAACTCCAACAGAACTTGAGTCTATTGTAGCTCTGGAGCCATTGTAACAGAGTTGGCCCGAATTTGCACACAACTGCTAAGCCAGCTTTATCTCACTGCTATTTCCAATGGACAAGGAAAACATCCAATTTCCATTTAGAGCTTTTTTAACTTTAATAACAAACATGATTATCGTCAGGTGGACCTCAACTATAGGGTCATTATGAATTTCACAAATTTATTAGTACAACGAAGGAGATATTTTTAGTTGACATACACATGATGGTATAGAAGGATCAATCTAATCAGGGATTGATAAATTATTTGCCACTTCTATAATTTTGTTTTTATTGAAAACTAGTTTCGAATGTTATACATTCATTTTCAATTCAAGATTTAAATGGATTATATTATACAGATTATATTGTACTGCAAACTTCTTGCAGTACCAACCTTTTCTGTTTGATATAATCCATTTCAACCTTGAACTGGAGATATTTTTGTTACAGATAACATTCCTCCAGAAATGTCGTAAAAGTATGTAATAATTAAAGATTAATTATTAAGAGCGAAAAATCAAGAAGAAAAAAATATATTGTCAGGATATAATTGGAGACAGAGTCCCAAGTCTCTAAAATAACAGCCTTCTAATAGTTTCACAAAAGTCATAGTTTTGCCAACTCATGCATAATCATGGCAGAAAACTAAGACATAAAATAAATACACACATAAGTAAACAGAGCTAGCGCATCTCAAATCATCAACCTAAAATATCTTTCGTACCTAATCACATGACTTCACTTCCAGCTATTGGAGAAAAATCCAATACGATTTTCTTTTTTTGCTGCATGTTTACTGGTCCAATAAAGAATTTGTCGGTATTATATAATTATATAACAAGTTCTGCTTTATAGACACTTAAATAATCTTTCAATAATTCGAATGAGCATCTGAAATGTTTCGGGAGATACATAGCTTGCGATATATTCGGGAAACTAGAGAAAAGTGAACGGGTTTCCATAAAGACATCGACGCTGTATCTTTCCTAATACTGGTCCGATTTAAAAGTTTTATTTTTTAAAGAATTTAATAATCTTCCAAATGACAATTAGACAATTAACTTTTAGAGATATACGCGAATAAAATTTTGTTTTCTTCATAACTGTTTTATCTACTTTTTCTCAGAGATGTACAACAAAACATACTAAAGGGTATAATGAGAATATTTTAGACGTTTCATCAAAATCGTTAGAGCCGTTTTCAATCAAAATCGCTATTTGCAAAAAAAAAACAGGTTTTTCAGCTATTGCCAAGTGTGCATTTTGAGCATAGGCACCGCTGGAAATAATCCTATAAAACAGAAAAATGAGCAAAATCAGTCTATCCGTTCAAAAGATTATTCTGACATAGTCCTACAGACCAATGGGTGAAATTTTGTTTTTTTGGACATAGAGGGTTCTAAAACGCATAGATTCGTTGAAAATTTAAGGTCGAAAATTTGACCAGATTACACCTTCCTTGCTTGTATAATAAGGAAAGTAAAAGAGCCTAAACCAGAAAGTATATTACTCCAAGCCTGTAAAACATATACTGACATTAATATTATCCGTCGGGCTGTCTTGGGATAATATACACTCTATGCATAATAATAATACTATATGCAAAAAACTTAAAGGACGATCTTGTGAACAAAGCTAAGGAAGGTAAGTTACACTAAATAAGGGGAGATCCTTCCTTCCTATCTATATAACTTCAACTTTTTTTTTTTTTTTTTCATTTTGAAATTTATTTTAAATTCTTTCGATCGCTTGCACTAATTCGTAAGTTGATTTTTATTTGCCATGTGAAGACTGAGGTATATGTTGTAGGCTACATTTCTGCGTTCTAAAAGTTCACATGCACACTAAAAGTTCATTCCTTCAGTTGTTTACCTGTATCTCTATTTTATTAGTTGGTGTAAGATGTACTATCTTTGGCCTGATTTTATCTTTTACTGTCCTCATGATTGCCTGCACTGACGAAACGTTGACTGATTATATTTGAGAGAATTTAAATTGTTTTGGAATCTTCGATAGAAAAATAATTCTAAAATGTTATAAAAATTAAAATTAAGATTTCAAAAATTTAGTATTATTGATAGAGTAATATCTCTTCTTTGGGTTAAAATAATCTTTTAATTTATAATTTTAATATATTGAATTATAAATATACGACGCATCTCAGGAACATTTAAAAGATTTAATAATTTCTTTTGAGCGGAGATTCATAACGAGTGTAAAAATCCAAGGAATAAATATCAAAGGAGCTCTTAATGTGGGCTCCTATCACAAGTTATTAGACTCGATTACTAACTGGGAAAATTAAATTCCAGAGGTCACGTTTAATGAGAACTGCTATGAGCGGGGACGAGTCAGGAGGCCGGTAATTTATTAAAAAGATATTATATAAAATTAATTTATCGCTTACACAAAAAACTTGGTTTAATAATATGATATAGGGAAAAAAGTGGGAATAATTATTTTGCAGATAGCAGCATATTACGTAAATATCTGTATTGTCCTATGATAAAACCTGTTCCGTAAGAATTCCTGTCTTCAAATGACTAAAATTAGTGACCTTGGATCTTCTCATACGATTTATAGTATATAATTTAAACTAAAAAACTTAGTGCTGTGCGCGCATACTACAACTTGAAATAAATTTTACAAGTATCCATTTTGTTTCCATGGAAACTACATTTAGTTTTCATGGAAACATTAATTTATACAAAAAAATATAAAATTATAAATTATTAACTATAGCAATCCCTACTTTTATGCGTTTTAAGCCATTCTCCATTACCGTTTACGATCTTTTAAGTTAGATATTACATTTTCTAAGAACTTTAGCTTTCCAGCGGCATAATTTACATCTATATTACAACTCTTATTTCCGGAAATTTGATTTTTACTGGAATACTGGAAAAATATTTCTCCGTTGTTCCCCTTTAGTTAATTATCAATACCTTTCAATAGCTTATATATTTTATCAATATTAACAATAGGAGACGGTTAATCATTTCAAGAATTAACGGTATGTATATTGAAGTTCATTTTGCCGAGGTGTCACTATATATTATAATGTTAATTATTATCAGAGCATTAAGTCATGTTACAGTGCAATATCTTTTATTTATTTTGATAAATATAAAATTAAAAATAGGGCAGAAATAGTAAATATTAAGTAACTGTGGAAAGATTATATATGTAAAATAAAAGGATAAATAAAACGTCCATGCGTGCGTGCGTGCGTGCGTGCGTGCGTGTGTGTAATTATACTATCACAAATATATAAAAAAATATGAAAAATATTTAATACAAGAAATCCTTAAAGTTAATGAAAAAAAAAAGAGAGAGAGAGACGAATATTTAAGAAATAAATCACAAAACGTACAAAAATTGTAACATTTAAAATTCTGTAATTACACAAGGGACCGGATTAATATTTGAAATATGCACATAGGAATGCATTTATTTTTTGATTAATTGGTGTGAATATAGAAAACCAAATTTCTTTAACTGACTTTCCTTGTGTAAGGTTATTAAAATATATAGCGTAACTCAAATCCTTTGACTTTAGAAGAAGCCATTTTGAAAATACGGCAGCCATGTCAGACTATTTCAATGAAGCTAATACCTAGTTGATATTAATTGTACATTAATACAACGAATTTGATCAAAATCGTTAGAACCTTTTTCGAGAAAATTTTTCCAGGCATATACCTACCTTAAATGTGTATTTTAAGTTTCTTACAACTTTTCATTTTTGAGATAGACATACTATATACACACAGGCAGACACAAACACATGATCGCAATACTTTGCCTTACAATTTATTTCAGATTTAGGTAAGGGAATGTAAAAAAGACACAATTTCGATTACCAAACTTTACGCAAATTTTGCATTCTTTTTCCTAAATTTTAGTTTTATTTCATTTAAAAAAAATGTTAAAACCCCATATTATATATAATTAAAAATAACATTTATTCATATGTAATAGTACTAATACTAGATACAACAAACACCCTATTTGTGAATAGCCTGTAAATCACAACGGTTCAACTGGTTTTATTCCGCAAGAAGCTGGAATACGGTGCGAAGACCCAATCAAACTTTGCCCATTCCTATTACCAAGTCTCCACGAAGTGGGACCATCCATCCTAGAGAACTAGTAATGACTGGCCTACGGGTTCGAGACATGTTGGACAGTTTTATTCCATTGTCGATAAGACAATATTGGACGTCGGAGTGGCATTACTTCAACCGTAATGGTGACTAGTTTCAAAGGAAAGTCCATTGAAATAGGTATAGCCTGTTAAGTCGCTTCCATATTGCCAAAATGAGGTCAACAGAGTTATTTTTATTCATAAATTAAATTATTCAAAAATATTATGATCCGACATAATTCTAACTTCAGAACTAAAAAAGCTTGTAGAGAATTTAATTTTCTGCAAGTTTTATAATAACATCGAACGACGTAGGGCGCATTAAAAACGATATATTGACAAAAAAAAATCGTTTTCCTTTGACCTTAAATAAGTTGTGACGCCGACACGAGATTTTAGGAGACTTTTTAGCATTTAAAAATTCATAATAAAGATTCATGAAAATTTTCTACTCAGTATCTTTCATATTTGACAGGGCAATGCTTCAGTCAGCCGATTCTAATTGCGCAGACACAGCCCACCAATTTGAAAAAAAAAATACCATAACTAGCATGCCAGCATAAGGGAACTGAAAAGGTCATGGATGAGAGATCTACTTCCGAAATATACCGTAAATCAGAATAATACCGCGGGAGGTATAACGCTGGGCATTATTCTTCATTATTCCTAACATATCATTAGGGCCATTAGCCCAGATATTCAATAAATAATGAGGCAAGTCATACAAATTATACTAATATTAAATTAACTAATTCAGGAGTAAATATACCCAATCTATAAAGGCTAATATACCCAAAGGTAAATATACCCAATCTATAATAAAGGGTAATATTACAGAGGATAGAAACGGGTACCGGGCCGTAATATATTCCATCCTCGACTGCGGGTCGAAATGTGGACCGGAGAATGTAATTCCGAAGCATTAATTAATTTTCATTAAACTGACAGAAGCAAACAACTGAAAACAAACCCATAAATTGACGGGGTCAGGTATTGTTAAGTCTAAATATGTCTAATTTGATTAGTTCATAATGAAAAATCTATAACTGTTGCATATTCAACGAAACAATCAGGCGAATTTACAAAATATTATGTGCATATCATAATTGAATAATATTCATTTATGAAATATGGATAATCTAAACTGTCAAACATAAATAAAAATAGCATAGAGTTAAACAAATTTAATTATCTCTAATTGTCATTTACTATACGAATTTTATTATTACTTTTTTCTGTACTTTCGGTTAAAAAATATATACGATAAAATTAAATTTCCGAATGAATAATCTAAAAAAAAAAAAATAAAACGATCTGTCTAGGTTTCAATATTGAACTTCTGAAATGAGGAAAAGTATCCTTTACTTTGTAATGTGGGGGTCGTATCTGAATCTGATATCAAATGTCAGACCAATATATTGTATTTATATAAATACATATATTGTCTGTCAGATATTTAAATAGCTGAAAATAGCATACATTCTAAAAAACAATTAATCATCAATAAAATAAATATCATAACTAATAATTTTAAAAATAAGGATTTCAACATGTATCAACTAACTATATGAGAATTTGATTCAAATATAAAGGAAAAAATCCTTTGACGAATCACGGAACCCAATTTATTATATTTTATGAAGTTAAAATTACATTCCCATAAGGTCTCCAATTTGAATTAAAAAAAAAATTAAATATTGCAAATATATTTATTTTTATATTACGTTGCTAGTGCTTTATATTTTTCGTTTAGTTTTTTTTTTTATTTAGTTTTTTTTTTATAACATTCTGAAAGAAAAAAAAAATTAATTTAAAACCCGAAATATTTTTTTCTTTTCTTTTTTGTATAATATTATTAAATGAAACAACTTTTTATGAAATGCTACCTGTTCTGGACGATGAAAAATAAAACCCTCCCCCTTTATTTTTTTTTTTTTTTATAGAAGATACGAAATACTTGTATGAATTGTTAATGTAGTTATTTTCAAATATTTAAATTTAGTTTTTTTAGAATGTGAAAATTTTTTAAAAATAAATTTTGAAAATGGTCAGGAATAAGTTTGAAGCATCAAATAAAAATAAATTTACGTGACAATTACTAAAAAAATTTATTCAATCTGTATAACTTTACGCCTTAAGAAAATATAATTAATTCATCTAATATTAAAACATTTATTCAAGTTCTTATATGCATGTATATTTTACGAAACTTGAATACATACAAATATACTTACATTCATACGAGGGAAAACAGACAGAATAAGCAAGGATATAACACTATTAGGTCGGTTACAAGTTAATGCGCTTATAGGGCGTTGCACTAGGGGGCAAATAATCTCGTTTTCCAGTTAGAGAAAAAAATAACAAAAAACAATCGGCTTCTCTTGTTACGTAAACCATTTATATACAGGACGTTACATATTAATTCGATGCGGGTGCCCCCCAACTGAAATTTTAATTCGCATGCAATCTCTCAGTTCCACATTTTTCATTTTAAACACGGATGAATTACAAGATAAAACAATACCATTTTAAATCAGTTCTTTCTTCTTTTGTCTGATTAATTTATTATCTCCATAACATTGATATAATAATAATAATTGGTGTGTTTCTGAGAATGTGTGTCTGATAATAATCTGAGTAAATTAATTAATAAGTATTCTGAGAAAATAAATATTCAATACAAAAACAAAACATTTAATTACTAAATGTTTAATTATATTTAAACTTTCTCTAAAACAAAATCACAAAACGACAAATCAGTCAATGTTTTGCCAATTCAAGCAAATTAGGACTGAAAAAAGTAAAACCACTTAAATGAAACGCAGATGCTTTATTGAACATTAATATTGCCCAAATATACTGGGTTATTACAATACACACTGTATTAATCAATCCTTAGTTGGACTTAATATATAAATAAATTTTACATTTCTTGTTTTTATATACAAGCTAGCCTTAGGTTTAAAAATTAAATTTACTTTGTAAATTTTCTGTAATAGGATGTCAAAAAAAAAAAAATAAAGAAAGTTTGGCAAAAATTGATTAACTATTCTTGCATAAATTATTTTTTGTGCGTTGGCTGCATGTGGAAATCTGCAGATTGTCAAATCAGAGTATGCAGTATACAGAGTACTCTGTATCCACGCTTAAAAATATTTCTATATAGACAAATAAAAGTCAGACCCAAACATATATTGCACATTCCCAAATAGGAACAATTTGTATTTATTTTTTTGAAATTAAAAATCCATTAAAATGGATAAATGATTTTTATTCGAACAAATATTAATTTATTTGTAATTAAATCAGTGAATTTTAAAAATAATTCATTTAAATTACTGTATACATTTTAGTTTAATTTAGATATAATTTTTCGTTAATTATAATTTCAACCACTAATTCAATTCCTTGTTAATTCTATTTATTAATTTAAATATTTTTTCTGAAAATAATAATCAAAATTAGACACAAAGATCACAAATAAAAAAAATTGTATTTCTTTAAAAGTTAGGAATCTACCGAAAGAGACAAACACTTTTTCCTCACAAATATTGAATTTTTTAAATTATTTACTATCGAAATATTGAATTTAGTTGTAATATAATTCACTTGAAAAACTAATATTTGAGATAATTCCACATAATTCTATCTTAAACTTCTCCAACATGGTATTTTCAAAGTCATTACAAAGATCTGAAGTATTTAATCTTTGGCTTCAACAGCGTAAGATCATTAAATTAATGTCTTTCATTGCTTTATTTTATTATTATAACCAATATATTTATTTATATTATATAAATTTTAGTAATAAAGCAGATTAATTTTAATGTACTATTATATTTTTAGTGAAACACAACGTCATGTAAGAATTGCATTATTATCAAATTAATTCTTTAATTCATCATCACCAAAATTGATATTGTAGCTGAATAGACACGTTCTACAGTATTAGTCTGATTAAAGGACATAAGAGGTAATAGTATTTTACTTATAATTAACATGTTAATAATTTGAAAATGCAAAACCACTTGGATATAAGTAAAAGAAAATTTATTTAAAATTAATATTAAATCTTACTTCCCTCATAGGTCAGTCCGGTTAATTAGAAGGGCGGTTAGTCCTGGTTTTCCTGTGTAACTTTGAAAGTTAGCTATTCACTATAGAACCTGAGCCGTCAGTTACAACGATAATTGGCAGGAAATAACAACCCTTAAGTAGCCGTAGTAACTTGGAATCAATAATAACAGGAAGCGATGAATGAAGCTCTCTGATTGGCTCAACTCTTATAAAATATTCAATTAACATTATATATATATATATATATATATATATATATATATATATATATATATATATATATATATATATATATATATATAGAGAGAGAGAGAGAGAGAGAGAGAGAGAGAGTGAGTGAAACTGAGAGAGAGTCAAAAGTGAAAACTTCAAAGTACGATTAATAAATTCCTTCATAACCTCAGACCTATAGATGACGGATTAGAAACTACTACCAGTCATTCTAAAATATAGATCAGCTAACTGGTACAGCTACTACATTGCGTACGGTGAGCCCTTTCACTGTTCCCGGGCCATAACCGTTACGTTAGCTGACTATGATATAACAGTTCCAACTTCCTAATTTTCGAATACTAATAACTAATAACCATTGAAGTAGTGACTGCGTTATTAGCAACTAGGAATAGGTGATATAATTGTTGGCTGCCTTACAATCTTAATCTGAAACCGCTTCTTCATAACTCAATAAATATAATTTCTGCATTACTCCAAAAAAGTTCAACAGATAACCCGAAAAAAGAGGAATTTTACGGAAAAAAAGAGTTTAAAGTTTGCCAATTAAGGTTAAACGCTGTCCCACAACTCACTGATAAAACACCAACAACTTACCTTTTTTTTAATCTTATTAATCTTGTTTTAATATGTTTTAATTTAAAAAAAGTTAATCTTCATTTTATAATCAAGAATCAAATTACTGCAGTTTTTCCTAAAAAAAAAAAAAAAAACGAGACAAATAGTTCAAGCTCCTTTAGAGTCAATGTATAATAATGACAAATTTTTGAAGAAAAAAAAATTATCAAACAATAAATTGAAATAAAAGTCAATTCGAAATATTTTATTGAATTTATAAAAGTATAAAACAATAATTTAAACATATTTAATGATATTTTCAATTATTCACACAGAAGCAAAATTCCGTTTGGTCAACTGCTTAGCATAATAATAACATTATTACAACATTGAAAATAAATTATTATTATATTCATCAAGACAGTCTTGATTACTCTCTAACCACGGTTTGAAGAATGTCATTAAGCTTAACAAGTAAAATTTTAAAATAGGTAAACTAACAATAATTTTTATTGCTGTAAATATTGAAACTAAAACTCTGAAATTTTTCCAAAAGAAATATAGATCAACAGAAGATTTCTAATAAAAATTTCGTATTAGGGCACTCTTCCTCCAAGTGAACGATATATACTGAACATATTCTTCAGTAAAAATTAAAGTTTCTTGAACTAATGTTTATCTCTAATTGGCTAGTTAGTTTGTGTTACGCTGTTGATGTGAGATGAGCTGTACCTGTTCTGCAATTATCCTTTTAGATCATTACGAAGCCTAAATCGGCGACTGATTAACTATTTACAGACATTTGAGAGACTTAAAGCTTTGGCTTTGTTTTGAATATTTCAATAATATCTTAAAAGTAATTTTTGTATCTTTTTCATAGATTTTATTTTCATTAATAATTAATTCATTATTATATATAATTATAAATTAATAATTATAAACTAGTTTTAAGTTTATATAATATTCATATATATTTTTCTAAATACCAAAACCACGAGTAGCACCAGATTTCTAAAAGTTGAAATCGAAAAATGATTTGAGAGTTCAACGGTAGAAGCTACAGGACGAATCTCCCCTCAAAAAAAAAAATGTACATATATATAAAAAAATAAATATATATTTAAGTATATCTATATCTTAGCTAGAGGTAAATAAAAACTATTAAAAATGATACAGTTCTTCTATATAGATGTTACTAAGGAATTCCAAGTAGCGTATAGTGCCAAACTGGATCAAAAATAATTTGAAAAGGACGTTTAATTATACCTATGGGCTAACTTACAGAAGTTTTTTTAAAGAGTTAACTATTTCTTTAATAGGAATTTTTAAAAATAATAATTCGAGCTTTTAAACATTTAATGCATAAGTTAAATTACAAAATATGAGTTTATACCAACTGGTGGAACAACATAAACAACATCAAACTCTGCCGAAACCTAATGAACACAGGGCACTGATACAGAGAGCACTGTGAAAGGGCAGGTAGGAACAGGAAAAGGAAGTTCCAGGGGGCTATTGTTCTCCAGAAGGAGCTATCTTAGCGATTGGGCAGGGAGTGCAAATGCTTAATATCCTCGCTGGAGGGAGTATTGTGAAGGGATGGGTACTGTCAGCTGAAAGTCTGAAGGCAGAACCTTTTGTGCAGGTACCCTTTGTAGGAATCGACCAGGACTAAGTTATTACCTATAATGCACGTGACAATAAATATTGCTGATGGTCACTTAATAAATTTTAAATAAATAAATAATATGCAATAATCACTTTGGACAGAAAAGGATTGAAATTCTGCAAGTTGAAGGCCACAGACTACACTTAGCTATATAAAGAGAAAACAAATAATGTAATTTTGATATGAAGTTTTCAGAACAGCATATATGCATGTAAACCACAATGAGGATACCCGTTACCCATCAACGCATAAAAAAATCGTTAAAAAGTTAAGGTCGAAGAATCAAATCGGACCATAATTTTAAAGTATAATGCGAGAGAAAAGGAAAGGAGCTTATAATGGATGAAAACCTGTTGGAGCAGAAGGTATTAGGTTCCCTATCAACCCAATAGCCCAATTGTAATTGTAGATCGGCCGCCTTCCACTTACAGCAACAGCAGGTTGAGCTCTTGGGAGGAAACGAGGAGAAAAAAAAAAACGGCAAGATTTTTCAACCTTTGCAAATGAGGAAGAGGGTGCTTTAATTTTATGATAACAATTATATAAGAAAAAAAAAGTGAACTGTATATTTAATGGAATAAAAATCGGAGACATAAGAATTGATTCATACCTAGGAGTATCAAAGATTTTGATTAGATTGATTGACTATAATTATTTGATGGTTTGGTAACTTAAAATATGATTGAATATTTCATGCTATATTTGGATGCTTCCAGCGGCCCACTTCGAATCATATTATCACCATGTATCTATGTTTGTTTTCTAGGCAGAAAAATACAATAAAATTGGGAGTAAATTTTAGGCAACATTTCGGACAATATTATAACATAAACTGGATTTTAAATTTTTGTTAAACCCACCATTTTGTCATTCTCAATTTTGAATTTAAGTGATTATTAATGTAATTAATTATCATAAAATACGACCTTAGTGACGGCAGAAAAGCTAGTGTGTTTTTTCTTTTATTTTTTTTAACGAATTTTTGTTTGATTTTTTGTTTTCATTTTCTCGTCTATTGTGGTTCGTTATGGTTTATTCACATTCACTGATCCTTAAATTATTACAATAAAGATAATATTTATAAATGTGCAAAATTTATAAAATTGACGACCTTCTTAAAAGGATACTATGAAAGGGAGGAGCGAAGGAAATACACAATGGGATCCGAGTATTAATTTGGAAATTTAAATTTTATTTTTCTGCTTTATTTCCTAAATCTCTTTAAGATCCGTTTGCAAAAAATGCATTTTTTGGCGTAATTTGTATTAAAATTATTTAATAAAACAGCCCGATTTAAGTTCAAAAGTCAATATTGCTTAACATGTGACAACAATATAAATTGAATACAAAAATCAATTTTTTAAATCCGTCCCGGAGCACCATTTTTTTAAATGAGATAATATAATCATTAAGAGAATTATATTAAAAGAATATAGTAGACAATGGAATATATATATAGAGAGAAAGATAAGCGTCTGGTTTTAGTAGAAGAATCATAAAAATAAATAAAATGGTCGGAATTCTCAGCATTACATCATTACAAATAAACAAAACTAATGTAATTATTTATTTTAAAATAGATGGCAAGAATCTCAGTTGTCTTCTTCCATTTGCAATGACGCGATAAGAAGATTATATCTGATGAAGACGCTTACCGCAGACACGGTTTACAAGGAAATAATTTATGTTCGTCCTCAAACATTAGAGTAGTATCTTCTGATTATTATGCAGTGTATAGACAGCCTTCGCCGATAAACCTTCAGGATATGACTTTACCGCATTAAATAATAAAGATGACATCAGTTTGCCGAAGGACGAGCTGCGGGTACTCCTGGTGTTAAAAGGAAAAAAAGCTATCTCTGCATTATCCATCATCGTTTACGGATTCCAATAACCTGAGGTCTCTGGTGTTTACAGCCTCTTGGACCAGGAAGCCCTGGGACAAGCTCTTACATCTTCCAGCTAAACATGAAAACCTCTTTAGTACTCAACTGAAGGCTCTACCCATTTGGGAATTTACGGCTCGGTTAATGTAAAGCCGGATACAGTATTGAATAATTCATTTGGGAACGTCAAATGTATATTTTTGTTTCCACTTAATCAAGATAATATAGCTATAATTTTTTTTTTTACAAAAACATTAATGACTATCTTGTAAAATACATATTAAATAATGTATTTGTGACTTTACATTGCGTAACATAACTTATAGTGGAAGCAATATACACTACCAAAAATATAAATAAAACAGTTAAATTTTTAAAGATAATTTTTTTTTTTTAAATCTGTACCACTACAACCCATGAAGGGTCTTGGGTTCAATACTTAGTAAGAACCGTACTGTTTCTAGGCCAATGGTTGTGCAAGGAGGTGATTTAACCACGATCATTCTCAACCGGCAGTTGTTCCCCTAATTAAGGGCACGCACTTTGTAGAGGCTGGGTGTGCCACAGGGAGTTCCCCTGGCCTAAGGGTCGATTCACGGCTGATTTAACAGAATAAATAATTATCTAACTCAGCCGGAATCTAACCAGAGTCTAGGAGATGGGTGCACAGTGCTTTATTCACTGAGCAACCCCGTTCCCTACACAAATATAATAAACATAAACCAATTATAATATTAATAGTTCATTAAACGTGATTAACAATATAAAAATGAAAAAATAACAGAGGTTATTAATTAGTTACAATCAATTTACATTAATTAAACTGAAAAATCTGAAGACCCGCACAGATATTGAATTAAAATTAGCATTTCGTAACAAAAAACCATAATAGAAAAATATTTTAAAGATTACTAGACAATAGATAGATTAATAAAATATTTAGATTACTCTAGATATATAAACGATTACTAGATGTAAAGAATTTTTTAAAAAATTGAAGATATTATTCTGGTTTACTCAATTACGTCAAGAGTCTCAAACAGGACAGTTATCAAGTTAAAAAGAATCGAGAATTAAATATATGTTCCTTAGTAAATACAATATTATATAGTGACAAAGAAAAATAATGTAGAGATGAAAAGAAAATGAAGAAGAACAGCTGTAAAAAAAGGCAAATAACGTTGATGATGACATTTGTAAAAACATGTACAATCGTCGTCATAGTTTCAAATATATAATATGTACATGTATATATGATTAAAAGTAGAGTCAGATGTATACTTAGAAGTTTAAGATTGATATTTGATGCATTTATACTATATTTAGTATAATCATTATACTATAATCATTTGGGAAAGTAAGAAATCAGTAAGGCGTGGACGGCTTGAGTTATGCTACACTATTCCTTAGGACAGTCTTGGGAGGGCTTTAGGACACGCTGGCACGCTCACGGTCTATCTCAATCCATTACCAGCCCTACAATGGACACGATTTAGGCCTTTCCTTCGCACTCAGGAACCTGCCCATTGCTATAGCGAATTTCCGAAACAGGAGAAAAAGGAAGAAAATTATCTTATCTTTTTCATATATTAGAAGCCTAGTATATAGCATTATATGCGTGTAATTTTCAAAGAGCAAAAAAAATATATATATATATATATATATATATATATATATATATATATATATATATATATATATATATATATACATATGAAAACCATTTAAATTAGCAGGATATAATTTAAAAAATCCAAAACAAAGCCTTAAGCCTCTGAAAAGTCAGTAAGTAACTAATGAGGGACGTAGTAAATAGTAGTAAGTAGCAAATGCTTCGCAGGCCTCGGCCCAGTTGGCACTAAAATTGGCTTTTATAACAATAAAATGCACAATCATATTATATTATAAGTAGAAATAAAATTAATAACTAATATTGTATTATAATGTATAACACAAATCCACATTTTCAAATTTTGTTTAAGAAGCTTAGAGAAAAAAATAATACTCCAAAGTCCTACTTACGGCACTAGAACTAAACAGTCAACGTCTGACGAATTCAGGCTGTCATGACAAAAAAAGATAAGAGCACATAAATGGAGAACAGATACCGCACATCTCACCTTAACAGGCAAAACCACGGTTTTTATAAACTAATTTGATCCGAAGATCTCCCCTCCTCCTCCCCATTTAAATGTTTACTAATTACTGTTACTAATGTCATTTAAATGTTTACTAGTTATTGTTTACTTATCTTAATAACTAGTTAAGTAAAAACAAATTCAAAAAGCCTTGACCATGTAGGATTTTAACAAATGAGTTATCTTGATAAAAGTGAAAAGATGGGGATGTAAAGTTAATGTCAGAATTGTTTCGTGGACCCCCATTAATTTTGATTAAATTGTAAATTTTACTATATGGGCCTATTAATTTAATAAACCAATTATATAAGTTACAGTGAGTGCCCTAATAATGCAGCATGGCAATGAAATTGATACAGAGCTAAACACTGATTTTTATCAATCAACAGTTTTATATAAGAACTACATAATTATTGTAAACAAAATTACGAAATAATGATATGGATTAAGGGAACAATAGAGGTAATATTATATATTAAAACATTATATAATTTAAAAGGACAGATAAGTAAAATATCCTGATGGGATTAAAGAATTTCTATCTAATTCATTGCATAATGGTTTGATTCGTTTTCAGAGTATTATAAATAAAGGTTATGGTTTAACATGAAAATCTGTTGATTTTTTTTTAAATTCTGCTGGATGAACCGATAATATGTATGTTTATTCAATTGTCAAAATTCAACTGCATAAAGGTTTCTAAATTAGATACTTTTACAGAAAATAAAGTAAAAATATCGATGTTAGATTTTCGATGCTTTTAAATATCGATACATCAATTTTTTTTCCATTACTAGTCATGGAGTTGCTCGCAAGCCAACAAATTTTGGAGACCCCTGTTGTAAACAATAATAATCAAATAGATACAGTAAATCAATCCAAGAGAGATCAACATATTCCTCCCTTCCTTCAGTAAATGCCGAACTATCTTAGATAATTCTATCTTGGAGTAATGTACATACTATATCCTTTTTAATTATTATATTTAAGACTATGAGGTGAGGTGTACTATCTCTGGTCTTTTTTCTATTCTTATTACGTCCGAATCAGCGAAACGTTAACATGTAAGATAGCAAAGCTGTTTGAGATACTCGGGACACTGTACTGAACTCTTTAAATAATTTCTCAGCAGTGACTATTGTCAATTTTTGTCTCTCATTTTCATAATGTTATAAAAAAAATTAAAATACTTTCTTTATTTTATTTTCTCATTATCCAATCACACTTCTGGTAATTGAATTGTTTAATTATAATTTAATTATTTATTCCTCTTACAAGAGGCAGCTGAAAGATCTTTGGATAACCTGGAGTACTGCTTCTCCCTTCGCATGGGAACGGATCTGGTTCAAAAATCCATATATATTATAAGAACTTAAAATATTAATACAAATATTATGGATATTTTTTTTCTCGAAATTTATTATTTAATAAATATTTTCTATCAATTTTTATTCATTCAATACCCTTTTATGGAACTACATCACAAAGTCGGTTCTGGCCTCAATGAGTTTTTTAAGTATTAATATGCATATATTTTTTCTTATGGGTATATACGAGCATATATAAGTATATATCTTTAATATTAATATTTTTCAAATTTTGTAGGAAGTTGTTAATGCCAATTGAAAATTACAGCAACCTTACTTTCTTATATTAAATTATTTCAGGTAATTTAAATTAAATTATTATAATGTTGTAAAATAATTAAGTTAAAATGTAATAGTAATTTATTTAAAAATGTAATGTTATGATTAATGATATAAGAAAATGTTGATTTTAGTTCTGGAGATTGCGATTAATACCCCGAAACATTAACAATGATTAGCATTGGATAATAAAGTTAGCAATTTTGGAAGTAAGATTGCCATAATTTTCAATTTCAATTTCTATTTTCAACTGCCATTAAAAAATTAAATTGATGAAAAATACTTGCTAAATTCAGATAGTAGAAACTGATATTATAGAATACGAAGAAGATCTTCATAAATTACAAATATATTTAATTAATGATTCATTATACCCCAATAATGTGCATATTCCATTTCGCCATAGCACTAAGCCAGATGTTTTTAGACACACACTTTCTACTTTGGGGTAACATTATACTTATTTCAAGAACTGGCTAAAAGCTCAGAGAGCATCACGTAGGATAATATTACCCACTCTACAACTACGGCGGAGTGGATACTGGGAACTATTGTAGATAGTGAACAGACTAAGAGCTTTTAGAAGGCAGGACAATTACCGAAGGCTAGGGTACCGACTTTAGTGACCTAGTGCATTAGTGACTCATCGCAGGAAATGTTGCAACACGACGGTATAGGCAAATAGTTCTCGCTAACTACGCTAGTTGCAATAGAGGCAAATAGTTCTCCTAACTGCACTAGTTCCAATCAGTTAATGTTATAAAGGTGTTCAATCGTCTAGTACAGGTAAATTACACTAGCCTGTAATCAATAGAATCCTGAGATTTTTTTTTTCTTTCCGTTTTTATTTTTGCTTTAAAATTAACTGAGTAATTAATTAATCGTTGAGGGGTAGGATATTACTGAAATTAAAAAGATATTAATTAGTGACATTTTAAATATTCAAGATATTGAGATATATAGTTTTTTTTTCTCGATAATTTAAGGAAGAAATATAGTTTTTAAGCCCCCCTTTAAATAAAAAAAAATTAAGGATCTCGATATTTACTAACTAACTATACTGTTTTCGATTATTATTATTATTAGTTTTGTTTTTACTTTATTTATTAACTAAAAAAATATTATGGATTGATAAATTATTTGCTACTTCTATAAATTTGTTTTATTGAAAACTAGTTTCGAATGTTATTATACATCCTTCTATACCATCATGCGGATGTCAACTGAAAAAATATTTACAAGCGGCGAACTTGTAGTAGGAACGAATAAATCCGTGAGCATCTGAGTTCCGGGACTACAATAATATTTTCACTAAAATAGAAAATTGGAAATATCAAAATTACGGAGAATTAGAAAAAAGTTAAGACTCTAAAAGGCATTTCTCTAACAACAAATTTTTAACCCTGTAACTCAATTTGGAGGGGCTGTAAAACTGCGAAAAAACTTTTTGGACAAGTCGACATTTGATTGAAATTTACCCCTACTTTTACGGTATTGTTCTGCCTACCGAACAGCCATGCATACCGAATTTTACCTCATTTGATCCGAAAGGGGGCATCGGAAGTAATGAATCGTAACGGAGAAAAGATATATGTATGCCATATTTATGGCGAGTTAAAGTGGCTCTTCCCCTCCTTCCGTCTACAATGTTTCCTCGGATCTCTCCTATACCACAACATCAAACAGTCCTATACACTTCCAGCATCCTTCCTACATCTACAGACTCCTACAATTCAAATCCTCAGTCCACTCAGTGTCAACAAAATCACGCCTTTCTGACCTCTATACCCCCTCCCACAGAACCAAAACATTCCAATGTTCCTATTTCGCTCTACTACCCTCCCTTCTAATATCCGGCATACTTCTTCTCTATACTCATTCAAATTCCACGTTTTCTAACATATCTCCCAAAAAGATGCTGTCTGAGTAAGCAAAGAAATTTAATTGAAGGTAAACAATGTGATAAAAGTTTATGATGTTTAAATGGAAATTTATTTATAATTTTCATTTTTCTCTCCTTTTTACATTTTTTCTTTTTCATTTTTTTTTCAATACATGTACATTATTGTTAAGTGAATAATTCATTGTTTGTTTATTTATTTTTATTACTATTGATGTAAAAACTTATGTACTTTTATTATTGTAGTTTTTTTGGCCAGATATGGTTTACTATATATTTGTTCATTTTTGTTATTCTGAAGGAACCTAGTCCCAGAATAAAACAAATTATCTATCTATCTATCTATCTATCTATGTTTGTATCAGACATTCCTCATACCCAGAAAACCGTGTGCTATGAGTGATGACATTTATTTATGTATTTAAAGTGCAATACCCACCTTCGACACAGAGCAAAAGTCTTTTATCTTCAGGAAAAGTACGACAATAATGTGATGAAGGGATCGAGGCAGAGGACATACAAAGATGGCTCTCACCGTAACAAATTAAAAGTTTCAGTTAGTTTAGGAGATCCCTATTTCAGATATATTCTCTGGAATCATGTTTTTCCATTCATAAGTGGGGGGAACAAACCTGGTTCGGGGTTATATAAGTATGCCTGCGTTTAAGATGTTACGTTTATTTTTTTTTATGCAAATTTATTTATTATTTTTGTATTGTATTTCCTAATTTTTTTTTTGCAATTATTTCATTTTTTTTTTTTTGTAAATATGGTATGAATGATTTCTTTGATCACCATTACCATTTTCCTTGCTGAGAAAGAATGTAATATTACTCAATAAATAAATTACCCAAGAGACACTTGCTATTTCGGCTACATCTTAAACGTCGTCATGTATTAGATTAGGTAAGTCGATAATGTTTGAATCAATGCTTGATTGAACGGAACTGTAGGTAATTAAAGTACTAAAATCTTATTACTCGAGCAGGGAGGTGTGGCGCTAATGATTCTCTATCTTTGATTAAAATTGTTTTAGATTCAGTAAATGACTTTTTTGGGAGAGGGTCGTATCCGTATATGCGGGAGCACTGCAAGTCTATATCGGTCTGAGTGAGTAAGCTTAAATTTTGTGTTTTACAGATGATGGTAATTTCAACTGTTTATTAAAAATATGCAGTAATAATTTAAGGGGTAAGTTAAGTAATTGCTTGATTAATTTAATGAGGAGACGAAAAGTTTTAACAAGAAAAATTGTCCACTATGGAGTTATAGGCGAATCGATCGATGATCATAAAATTAAAAAAAATTATGTTGTTTTTATTGTACATGGATGACCTCGAATCCGAGATGAGTTTATATTAAACACGATAAATAAGTTATGTTCTCAATCTTCAGTGTGCTTCCAGACCCTGACCTTTTGAAAAACTCAAAACCAAGGTTCAATTTATAGTTATTACTATCAAAATGTTCTAGAGATGTCAGCCATTCTCAACAGAGTTAGATGTATAGAACAGTCAGTGATCTGCTATGATAATGATAGTTGTCCGACAATAAATGATAAATTAGTTAGATTCAGATACCATACTCTGAATAAATTATCAACTAGAATTGAAAAAAAAGGTTCAAATTGTTTTCAAGAGTTATAATCATGAAACTCTAAACCGCAATCAGCATTCAGTAAAAAAAAAAAAAATGTCAAGAACAACCAGCAGAGTATTCTATGGTATTTTAACCTAAACAGTTTCGTAGAAAATAAAATGGACGAAAAATAGTAAGCGTTCATTTGTATTCATTCGTTTAAATTGAGAAAATTAAATTTTCCTAGAAAACCATTTTCACAAGGGCAAAATAACCTACAAAAAAAAACAAAGCTAAATTAAAATTTTTTTTCAGTTGTCTACTGGAGAATTTCCACATTCTCGAAAATCAATGAAGTGTATACGGCGCTCGGGTAATGAAATTAATGGTATTTAACAGAGCTAGATATCGTCGTCGGCGAGGGTGAATGGAATGAAGACGTTCACAGAGGACTGAGAAAGACAAAGATGTAATGGCTTCTTCAAAGGTATTTTAGTTAAATTTTCTACAGGTAAATGCCCCGTTACTTTTAACTTCCTTGTATGAAGTAAAGAAACGAAGTATTGTAATCGCGAAAATTTTCGGTTTTCAGGTTTCAACGGAAATATCCATTTTGACCATCCCTGAATCCATTTTGACTAGTTTCGTCGTGACGTCGGTGCATACGTACGTTCGTAACTCGTATAACTCAAAAACGGTTTGCCATAAAATGTTAAAATTTTATATTTCGAATTATTGTAACATCTAGTTGTGAACCTTATTTTTTTAGTCGCTACGTGATCATCAGAAATGGTAGTTTACTTAAAGGTCATGATAGATTTTCATAAAAAAGTACATTAAAATATAATGCAAAATTTTTCAAACTCGGTAAATAAGAATTTACATCAACGTAAATTTGAGTAAAAAATTAGATTTCAGTAAAAAATGGCAAATCGGGTGAGATAATTTACTTGAACGTCATCTCAAATTTGGTAGGTATATAAGATTGCATATTCAATATAAATAACATACTAGATTTTTGTTAAAATTAGCCTGCCGGAAGTGGTACTTTATCTGAAATTGTTTTTCTTTTTACTTCCCGCCTTTTTTTTTTGAATCACGGATTTATAGTGTAATAGGCGTATAAGGAAGTCATGTGGTGTCACATCAGTTATATTTTTTTAATAAACATAATAATAGAATTTGGAGAACCAATGGCATCTTTCAAGAAAGTACCTCAGAGAAAAATACTTCAATGTGTTTCATCCATTTATGAATTGGCTATTTAGAATCAGATACGCCAGCATTATTAATTTTAATTTTGACTGACCAATTGTTATGACTATTCTATGTTTTCATGTTTAGTTTTCAGTATGTTAATAAAGTTATAAGCTGAAATTGTCTATTGTAAAAAAAAAAAAAAAATTATATTATATTTTCTTTATTACAATTTTTGATTCTTCGTAAAACTGCAAAAATTGCATATAAATACGTGTATCTTGAATAATTATACTTCATTTCTGTTATTTTATTTTTCCTATATAATATATTATATAATATTATAGCGCATTTTTGTATATAAATATAATATTAAATAAGCGTAAAGACGTTAGTTGGAACGCGTAAAAGTTATAACTCTTATAGACTCATTGCAAGTTACAATCTGGAAAGCGCAAAATAATATAATTAATAACATAATAATAAAGGTTATTACTAAATTATATATAGCTAGTTGAATTATCAATTTTATTTTCACAAAAATATATCTTTGTCACCACCTTTTCTTATTAACAAACTCTGAAGCAAGCCAACATGTCTATCGTTACATTCTTAACTTCCAGGAAGACATCTTCAAACAGATATTTGCACCGACCGACTATAGTTGTTCACTGAGCCTCTTTCGAACCATGGAAATGAACAGGCAGCATATATGTTTAAGATGAAAGATAAAATGTTCACATAAAACCACGAGACTATAAGATAGGAACTGCTACCAGAACTCCATATTATTCATTACACTAGATCGTAGGTGCAATGAGAAAAATTGTGGAACAGAGAAAATAGTTTTCAATTATGGTTGCAAATGTAAGGTAGTTAATTTCTAAATTATTTTTAATTACTGACGTCAAAATTTAGTCATATCTTTTTGGTATTGGGAAGAAAGCCACGTTCAAATGCAACAAAAACCAAAAATAGTAAAATTTGCAAATACGCGACTTTGGTATTGCACCGACGGTATGCAGTATGTAATAATATAAAGATAAACAGGTAATTGTTACACACTCTAGAAAGCAGATGTAATTCGTCTACAATGTCTTGTATTTTTAACATTGCTAAAATATTAAAAAGTTTATAAATAGGATTTTATATCAGTTAAATGTTTACAGTATTCTGTGATACTTTTTATATTAAATGTTTAGAGTATTCTTGACTATATACTAATTCTGTGACGTCTGCTACAATTTCTGGAAATTGAAAAAGATATGGTCACGCGACTAGTCAGTCATGGGTTCACTGTATATGGTATTTTCTTCTAGGAAATGATGGTCGGAGTTGGACTTAGAAATAAATAAACAGTAAACATTCCATTGTCTGTGTTTCAGCCTAGTTTGTTCTTCAGAAATAAAATAATTTAGTGTAGTGATGTTGAAATATGAGAAGAATTATTCTTACCGCAAATTCTACTACCATCTATGTAACTGTATTATTTTTTTTCTTTGTTGACCCAAAACAATAAATTTAAAATTATTTTATAGTTACGTAAGAATATAAATAAATAATTTAACAATATTTAAAGATAATTTTTTATCTCAAATCTTATAATGGAATTTTTTGTTGATAGATATTGAGACTCCGACTCATTGCTACTAAAATGGACATAGCACTCGGGTAAGGCAGAAAGAAGAAACTGCCATCTGAGACGGGACTGCGTATGCCCTTTAGGAAGATGGATCGTTGGCAGGCTGAGATACCTTAAGTACGTGAACCACTTCTACCCCAGGGCTTTACTCGCATCCGTTTCAACAAAGAGACGTAGTAATACTTTTTGTTTTATATCAACGGGGACTAAATATTTAATTTAAAACGTGTTGAAGCAACAAACGATTTCGGATAATAATCGTTCCCACAAGTATGATATTAGGAAGGAATGAAAAAGGCCACGTGATTATCATACAATCAATCATAGCTCTCTTTTTTTTAAATAATGTAGAGTTCAATTACCATTATCAATTATAAAAGCTTTATATACAGGAATATATTAACATTTGTTCAAAGAAAAAATATATCTTTTAAATTTTAAGTATAAATACATTTTTATTTATTTTCTAATCACTCTATGAACCATTAAATGGCTCAGGAGTTAAAATATAATTCTAGATTAAGCCTACCCAAAACTAAATAAATAAATAAGCTGATCAGCGAAATAAGCTGATCTTGAAATAGGCTTGGCTCAAAATTATTCAAGAATTAACTCACAACGAGAAACGACAAATACATGTTTCTAGTCTTGGAATAATTACGTTTTGGAGTAGCTTAGATAAGATCAAATCATAATAAATTTATTATCATTCATTATTTGTTTCAATCCCATGTCATGAAAATAAAATTTACTATTAGACAGTAGGTTGTTGGTTATGCTGCATGGTATAACTGACGCGCCTGCCAGATCAACTTTAAAAAGTGGCATCTGACTATATTAGCTTACTTTCATCTTAAGTATGACATGTGTCTGAGAAAATTAATGTGTAATTTGACATCGAAATTAATAAAAGTTTCGTTTTTTCATGATAAATATTTAGTAATATTGTTGTCTATTTAATTTTCATTTGTGAAAAATATTAATACGAAAAAACAATACAATAGATTGTAAGGTATCTTATTGCACATATATCTAAAGATGGTATATAGCATTTCCACGTCAATTGTAAACTTTTCCAAATCAATTGTCACCTTTTCCATTTCAATTGTAACTTTTTCCATTTCAAATGTTACCTTTTCCATTTCAATTGTAACCCTTTCCAAATCAATTGTCACCTTTTCCAATTCAATTGTAACCTTTTCCATTTCAAATGTAACTTTTTCCATTTCAATTGTAACCCAACCGGACATGAAATAATTCAATATTATTCATTTTATTATTGAAAAATAATTATTTTAATTACATTAATGACTTTTGAAATAATTTGAGCATATTCTTTCGACATTTATTTCGTTTATTAGATAATTGATATTAAGCGCTAATTTCAAGTAAGTAGTTTAAATTTTTTAAATAAAATTGTCGTTTATTTATTTTTAAATATTTATTATTTTTATTTGTTTAGTGGGGGAGGGTGGATTTCATCGATTTGATGATCGTTCATAAGGTTTTCGAAGTTGTTAATGTCAAATTTACTATCGAAATTTTATTCGGCCATGAGTGTTTCTACTTAAATATTCGTTTTCAAAATTCTTCGGCATTGGCATCGTTTACTAGGTTTTCAAGGGCGCGAATTCACTATCGGATTTTCGATCGCGCATGCGCGTTTCGCTTTTACGTTGCTATTGGAGATTTCTATGATAAAGGGATCGTTTATTAGGTTTTTAAGGGTTCTGATTCCATTTTTTTAGTTAGATTTTGGATCGCGCATGCGCGTTTCGCATATCCGTTTCTGTTGTAGTTTTTTTATGATAAAGGTATCGTTTATAAGGTTTCCGAGGATTCTGATTCCATTTTTTTAGTTAGATTTTGGATCGCGCTTGCGCGTTTCGCATTTCCGTTGCTATAGAAGATTTCTATGATAAAGGGGTCGTTTATTAGGTTATCGAGGGTTCTGATTCCATATTTTTAATTGGGTTTTTGATCGCGCATGCGCATTTTTCATATCCGTTAATGTTGGGTTTTTTTTTATGATAAAGGGATGGTTTATTAGGTTATCGAGGGTTCTGATTGCATATTTTTAATTGGATTTTTGATCGCGCATGCGCATTTTTCATTTCCGTTACTGTTGGAGTTTTTTTATGATATAGGGATCGTTCATAAGGTTTTCGAAGATTCCGATTCCGTTATTTTAAATGAATTTTTTATTGAGCATGCGCATTTCGAATTACTATTACAGTGACATTTCTTTGGTACGGATATCGATTCTGGTTTCGAGGGTTCTGATTCGATTTTGTTAATGGGAATTGTGATTGAGCCATCGCTCTTCCATATTGATATTATCTTTGTATTACAAATCGTTAATTAGGTTTTCGCGGGTTCTTATTCCTTTTTTCAAATTTTATTTTTTATTGAGCATGTGCATTTCAAATTCAATTATATTTGACATTTTTTTGAGTATATCGTCCTATAAACTTAATAAAAAATAACTTTACCGAAAAAAGGTCAATGGTAGCGGTTATCCGAAATGAGGATGTTCGATGAAATATCCAATTCCAAAAAATAAATCAGAGCATTTGAAAATCTAATAAACGGCTCTTATAAGCGAAGAAAAGTTCATTAAGAACAGTCAATCGCAATGCGCAAGCGGGATTAAAAATCCGATTGTTAATTCGAAAATATGACGATTGATAACTTCATAAATGATACTGATAACAAAGAGATGTCAACATTAATAGTAATTTGAAATGCACATGCTCGATAACAACCTTCGAAAATCTAACTAACGGTAAACTATAAATGATATATATAAATGAAAAAGTTTAAACGCGCATGCGCGATCCAAAATCTAACTTAAAAAATGGAATCAGAATCCTCGAAAACCTTACAAACGTTACCTTTATCATAAAAGAACTCCAACAGGAACGGATATGCGAAACGCGCATGCGCGATCCAAAATCCAATTAAAAATATGGAATCAGAACCCTCGATAACCTAATAAACCATCCCTTTATCATAAAAAAACCCCAACATTAACGGAAATGAAAAATGCGCATGCGCGATCAAAAACCCAATTAAAAATATGGAATCAGAACCCTCGATAACCTAATAAACGACCCCTTTATCATAGAAATCTTCAAAAGCAACGGGAATGCGAAACGCGCATACGCGATCCAAAATCTAACTAAAAAAATGGAATCAGAATCCTCGGAAACCTTATAAACGATACCTTTATCATAAAAAAACTCCAACAGGAACGGATATGCGAAACGCGCATGCGCGATCCAAAATCTAACTAAAAAAATGGAATCAGAACCCTTAAAAACCTAATAAACGATCCCTTTATCATAGAAATCTCCAATAGCAACGTAAAAGCGAAATGCGCATGCGCGATCGGAAATCCGATAGTGAATTCGGAAATAGCGCCCTTGAAAACCTAGTAAACGGTGCCAATACCGAAGAATTTTGAAAACGAATATTTAAGTAGAAACACTCATGGCCGAATAAAATTTCGATAGTAAATTTGACATTAACAACTTCGAAAACCTTATGAACGATCATCAAATCGATGAAATCCACCCTCCCCCACTAAACAAATAAAAATAATAAATATTTAAAAATAAATAAACGACAATTTTATTTAAAAAATTTAAACTACTTACTTGAAATTAGCGCTTAATATCAATTATCTAATAAACGAAATAAATGTCGAAAGAATATGCTCAAATTATTTCAAAAGTCATTAATGTAATTAAAATAATTATTTTTCAATAATAAAATGAATAATATTGAATTATTTCATGTCCGGTTGGGTTACAATTGAAATGGAAAAAGTTACATTTGAAATGGAAAAGGTTACAATTGAATTGGAAAAGGTAACAATTGATTTGGAAAGGGTTACAATTGAAATGGAAAAGGTAACATTTGAAATGGAAAAAGTTACAATTGAAATGGAAAAGGTGACAATTGATTTGGAAAAGGTTACAATTGACGTGGAAATGCTATATACGGGGTGTACTAGATAAAATCCAGAAAACATAAGGGGTCGATTCCATACCTTAATTCTAGCTTTTTTTTACATTTAAATCCATCTATCTCTTCCTAATGTGATCTTTTTACGAAGTATAGTAATCGCGAAAATTTTCGGTTTTCATATTTCAACGGAAATATCCATTTTGGCTGGTTTCGTCCTGACGTCTGCACTTACGTTATTTCGTGCGTGCGTATCTCCCATAACTGTTAGTCGTAGAAAGTTGAAATTTCGTATTTAGGATTGCAGTAAAATCTAGTTTTGAACCTCCCTTTTTGGTCACTGCATGATCACCGGAAGTGGTAATTTACTTAAAGACCATAATTGATTTTCATAAAAAATTATATTAAAATATAATTTCTCAAAAATTTCTCAAAATTAGGATTTATGATTTTGGTTTAAATTGGGAAACCGAAAGCGGTACTTTACTTGAAGGTCATAATAAACTTTCATCAAAAATTATATTAAAATATAATACAAAACCTCTTACATCTGGTAAATAAGACTCTATATCAATATACATAATATACTAAATTTTGGTTAAAATTGGAGAACCGAAAGGGGTACTTTACTTCAAGATCATAATAAATTTACATAAAAAATTATATGAAAATTAAATATAGAGGTCATATGGTTCAGTAAAAATGGTTACAAACGCGTTTTTTCCCTCTCTCTAATTAAATATTTTTATTACTCGTTTTAAGTGTTAAAATACTTTTTTTCTTCCCTATTTGTGAGTTGAACATGTCTACATCAGGAGAATAAGATATAAGTTAAGCGGTTTCTTCTGCTTAAAATGTTGAAACCGTCGATTTCCAATGCTTTATCTAGTGACATTGACAGTGCTAATGTCGTCAAGAAACACGAAGAAATCTCTGTGGAACTTGTTTCCTACTGAAAGAAAGCGAAGTATAATAACGGAATGAGGCCTCCAGAAACAAGAGCTTGTGACTTGTGTAAATACATCGATGTCGCGACGCCGAGTGTCGATTTTGAAATACTGCAATCTTCGGAAAGTAGTTATCAAATTCTGGATCACTTTTTGAGCCAGCGATATATAGTTTAATAGGTGTTCAAGGAAGTCCTGTGTTGTCAACATCAGATATTTTTTTACATTATAAAACTCGATGTCTTGAAAAGAGAAAGTAAACAAAATCAATTTCTAAGGAGACAAGAACGACGCACAACTCGGCTAAGATAGAAGTGGGGAGAGTTGTAATGCCAGAGGCAGGAATCCGGTCTTCTACCAAGGTCAAGGCAGACCCGTATCAACACAAATAGCCCAATACCTGTGCCCAATAGCTATTGCAACTATAACAATACCTATATCTATTATCTATGCCTATATCTATCTACGCCAATAGCCCGATATCTCCGCCGAACAGCTATGCATCTATTACGATCTGAAGAGACGAGACATCATAACATGAAAATTATGTAGTCATCGAGAAAAAAAAACCAAACAAGCCTTCCTCAATATTTTAAAACCATACGTTGATAATAATTTCAGGAGGTAAGTTTTCCTTAGCGTTTTATTACTTGTTGTAAGTGTTAAAATACTTTTTCCCTCCCTATTTGTGAGCCAAACAAGTCTACAGCAGGAGAATAAGATATAAGTTAAGAGGGTTCTTCTACTTAAAATATCGAAACCGTCGATAATTTTTTTTTTTTCATTTTTTCAAACCTTCATAAACAATTACAACGTTTTAACATTATTTTTTTTTAAATTTTGAGAAACCTGTTAAGCATTAAAATATATATTAAAGTGCACTAGTCTAAAAGCAATAGCATTATATTATTATATGCATAAAATCTTGACTTAATAAATGGTTGACTTAATAAAATTAATGGTTTTTGCCTCGATGATTTGAAAACCTCATTCGGGATCCACATAAAACCTTTGAAAAATATAATACTAATGAAAAAAAATAAATCAGTGCTTGAAATTCCACTAGGATAAAAAAAATTAGTCAGTGACCTCAAAGAATAAGGTCCTGAATAATTCATCTCTAGCAGTAGCGTCCTTGTGGACTATCGCAAAAATGATTTATTCATTTCGTGTCAATAAAGTAATTAATAAAACTGAGATGGTTAATAAAGGAGATGATAGTTCCAGGGTGACAGGTCTAGATTAGCACCAAATAAAAGTAAAAAATATCTATCTATGCCGACGTTTCGGCATTCAACTTGTTATTTATAGCCCTAAATAATTCTGCAATGCGGTTTTATAATTAAATATTCAACACATAATTAGAGGTATAATAGATTTAATTACGTATTCATGTTTTATTATCATGCTGTTTCAACCGTAATGTCAATTTAAAAATTAAGGAAAAACTATTACAAACATCTGATATTTTTAATTTAGGTAAAAAGAATTAGTAATCCTTTCCGTTAATTCTTCCAAGGAATCTTTTTTAATATGGCTTTGTAGGTTTTTTTTTTTAAATGATCAAGTTTTACATAATAGGAAAGTTAATCTTAAAATTTATAAAATTGTGTTTTTTTTTTTAATAATCAATCTTTAAATGTTCTCTAGCAATAATTAAATATTAAAACTTTTTCATTTAAATATTAAAAATGTTTTAAAAATTTCGAGCGTTAGATTATTAAACCTATTAGTCATAGGATTAGTCATATTAAACCTAAGTTCTTCACTATGGTCTTGGATTTATTGGAGTGGAAGCTTAGGATTTATAAAAATTATTTTAGGTTTTTTGCCAGGATAATTCAACATGCAAACATTAATACATTTGAATCTTTCAGAAATCTGAAAAAAAAAAAATGGGTCCGACCACGGAAATGCATCTCCAATTACAAACTGTATTACATGTAAGTAAACTATTTATTGAATAATTTTTACATCATCTCAAAATTTGGATATATATATATATATATATATATATATATATATATATATATATATATATATATATATATATATATATATATATACAGTAGAGCGTCGATTATCCGAACTAATGTTGCCAGTGGTAGTTCGGATAATGAAAAGTTCGGATAATCGAAATTCACGTGCTCGCTCACACTATATATATATATATATATATATATATATATATATATATATATATATATATATAAATTAATTAATTTTTTATTTATTTTTTTATATATAATAAGGAAAAGGAAGATCTAAAACAACAACTTTGTAAAAAAAATATGTTTGTTTATTTATATACATATGTATGTATGTGTATTATGTATGTGCATAGTGAAAAAACCAGTGTCATAAAGTACATATAAATTGTTTAACTTAGTCATATGTACATAATGAAATGAACAAAAATATGCATTTGCAAAAAAATAATCAAAGTGTACCAAATCAAAGCCTTATCAAAATTAATGCTGTTGCATATAAAATGTCATGATCAAATTAATTAAAATTACACACATAAATAAAAAAAAAAAAAAAAAAAACCGTTCCGATAATCGAACGTTCGACGCTCCACCGTGTATATATATATATATATATATATATATATATATATATATATATATATATATATATATATTTATATTTCACTTCAAAGACGAAATTTTAATGCAAAATATATAAATGAAATAAATAAAAACCATAACAGAGATTAAAAATTCCTCAATGACCCTGAGGATGACTAATAATTTGAGGTCCATTGTGCAATAAGCTTATTAAAAAAAACCATAAAGTTTCGTGGGAAACAATTCTAAAAACTATTATTGCAAAACAATGGAAACTATGCACTTGCCTGATGAAATCGCAGAAATATTAAACTCTAGACGCCCTTGGACCAGAACAATTTTCATTCCATTACTTTTTAATTCTAGTGGCCTTCGGGATCAATTGCACCAATAATTTAGCGAGAAATAATTCCTGATTGCACAATAATTGGTTGGTAATTCATTAAAATTTAATTATTAAAATTACGCCATCGAGGGCGCTGGGTCCGAGCGAAAAGAAATAACTAAAAATGAAAATGAGAACTTCCTTGGACCAAAACAATCAAAACTATATCAGCATGATTCCACTTTCTAATGGAGTGATTTGGGTAATAGCATACTAACACTACCACGACCAAAATTAGATTTTTACTCTGAAAATATGTTCCAGCCTTGGAATGACAAATTTATAATACAGCGAGCTTAGTATAGTGACATATGCCATAAACAGTTGAGGAAAAAAAAATGAGAAAAATTAGAAGGATTGGAAATTCTTATATTGTCGGTATCTCTTTAATACTTATTAATTACCTATTTATTTTCTTTGGATCACGGAATAATAATCTAGGGAATAATTTTTAAAATTAAAAAAAAAACATACTTAAGATAGTTTAATACACATTTAATTTAATGACTTAAATTTTAGTATTATAGAACTAAAATATTTTTAAACTTGCTAAGTGCTAAGAGATTTTTGAGATAGCTGAATTTGAAGTCTAATATTTGAAGTCTAGAACCTCAATTTGAAGTCTAATTCTTTGTAATATTAAAAAAATAAAATAAAAAATGGGCAAGTTCCATATTGATAACACAATCGCTATAAACCACTCTTTTTCAATGAATTCCATCAAAACACGAATGTAAATATGGTTAACTATTTTTGTTAATGTTGCAATATAGTAAAATATTTGAGACTACTTAAGGCAAATAATTGTTTTTAAACAAAATAAGTGCATATATGTTTTCTCCGTAATAAAGATAAGGAGAATTCTATGAAAACTTAATATATCCAATTTTCGTTTAAAAAAAAAAAATAAATAAAAAATTTGGCAGATTCTGCATTTAAAAGCTATTGAAACTTGAATTTTTCCTGGTCAAATTATTCTTAAAAATCCCATTTTCAATCAAAATTTAACTCATCTATATGAGATGGAAATATTTTTTTTGAATGTATATATATACTTTTTTGATAGAGTATTCCTCAAAAATATCCTTCAATTTCTTTTAATAATAAAAATACTTCAATTTCTTGATTGTGATAATTTCGCTCCACTGAAATAAATAAGTCACAACATTTATCGTGACGTATGGGCTATTATTGGTCAATACAATATTAACAATAAATATCTGCAAAACAATATAATTCGAATTACTTGATTAAAGTAGATTAGAACATGACGCTGACCACAAAAATCACGCAAACATTAGCGTAAGAAAATTTTCAGACGGTTTAATTTTTTTACTGAAATTCTATAACTTCAGTCTTGTTATATTACAATAAATGTAATTGAAATTTTTGAAATATAAAATTACTTAATAAATAAAAATAGATATTAGGTAGGGATTACCAGGTATAGGAAACTTCATACGATTTCGAAACTAAATGTAGGCCAGGCACATTCCAAAGGCCCGCGTTCTGAAATTAATTCGTTTTTTCTAAAGGTAACTCACCGGGACGCGGTGAAGGTGGAATATTAACGAGAAAGATAATGGCGCAGAAAAGTCCAACTGAATGATCAAGCCAAAAGGGAGAGGGGACTAAAAAAAAATATTACGAAAGAGAAAAGAGCTGGCCTGATCTACTATTTCGGAAGCTGTGGTCAGGCTACGGCCATTGTTGAAATCAGTAAAACACTTTCACGAACCGCAAAACCAAGATCTTGAGGACACGGTAATGAAAATATCTCCGAACGATAGGACCGGAATATCTAAAGAATATAGTAAGTTGTAGGAGATAAAGTTCACAACAGTTCTCTTAAAATATATTTATGATAATGAATGATAATTCATACACAAACATACATATATGTTATAGCTAGAGCCCGAATTCCCTTGCAATTGCACTTTTTTTTCTACTGGCTTGAAATTCACTGAGACCAACTTATTTACACGAATTAAGACATCCTGTTTAACATATATATAAGTTTTATTTTGCATGAAATTGCACGTATTTTTGAGTAAATTGCAGGTTTCACGTTTTTGTTTTGTTTTTTTCATACTTAGCTGTTTAAAAAAAAAAAATATTAAAGATTGTTTGAAAATGTAAACATTTAAACAAAATTACAAAGTAAAGCTTTATGAAACAATATGTGGCTGTTTATAATACACTGAATAAGATCTAATTTTCTATGGAATTCTTAAAACGTTTTTGAAGTGTGAAAGTGAAGAGTGAACACTGCTTCTTAAAATACAAATAAAAATGCCGAACGTGGGATCAAGTTATTGTACCAAAGTAAAAAATTGGATAGTTAATTTTAGTGAACTATATTTTCAGTAAAAATGTTTTCTATAAATTATAAAAATAAATTCCTTTGAATTTTTTATTTTATTGGTTTATTTGTCCCCCTACCTAATTTTATGATGAAAATAGTAATTTATTTAATCAAAAAAATATGTTGATATAATTTTTTTTTCGCATAAAAGAAGCAAATGGCAGGATTTTATTTTTTATTGCGCATTTTGGCGATTGTATTGCACGTTTTATAATTTTTTTTACTGCATGAAATCGGGGCTAAATAAATTAAATAAATGTTAATATGGATAACAAAAGAAACCTAAGTACAAAAACATAATAAAGCTACAATGAATATCACATCAAATTTAACTATATGTTTTTGATTAAGTTGTTTAATATATATCACTCAATGCACACTTAATTTTTAAACATTGTAGTTCTGAAAATAGGATTCTAATCCAGAAATGTCAATAAATTATGAGTGCGATTGAACTCTTATTTTCGCTAAATAAACCTAACTAATATTTAATCAGCAACAGTTCTGTAATTAAAGATAAATAAAATAACCGTCTACTATAAACATATAAAATTATACAAAATATTGAAAAAGTAATTTCCTTTTAGGAAGCGACCTTCATCCTTCTAAATCGGATATTCGGATAACAGCTTTATAAAAAAAAAAAAAAAAAATATCTATAAATAGATAACTTTCATAAGAGTATAAACAAAAAACCTTAAATGTTCTCATTTTTTTTCTTCCTATTTAAAATTTTGAAAAAAAAGTTTTTTTTTCAAGTTTTTTATTACAATTTCAGTATTTACATACATTGATTATACCGCACCATTATCCAATTAGAACTTTAGACATTTCTCATAACTCCAGAAGTTCATTCGTAACCAAATAACCAACGGATCCGGAATGGATGGATGGAAGGCGAAGAATAAATGGAGAACGTAACGCAAGAGATAAAGATATAATTCACGAACCGGGGACATTAATTCCGAATGCATTGCTTTCAATTCTTGCCTAAGAGAAACAGAGCTGTAGTTGGTGATTGCAATTTGGAAACTCATAGCTGGATATAGTGGAGATAGTGCAATGGCAGAAGAAGCCTATTTTAGCGCAATAGACTATGATTATAACGGAGGTTTATTAGCTGACATCCGCATGATGGTATAGAAGGATCAATATAATTAGGGATTGATAAATTATTTACCACTTCTATAAATTTGTTTTATTGAAACAAATAAAACATGTTTAATAATACTGATTTATATTAATCTAATTTAATATGTATAATAATACCAAACTATATTTTGAATTGCTTACTTTTGAATTTTTTTTGTGTTTTTAGAACTGAGGATGAATGTATAACATTCGAAACTAGTTTTCAATAAAATAAATTTATAGAAGTGGCAAATAATTTATCAATCCCTAAGGAGGTTTATTATATCTTAACATAATATGCCCAGGCAATAGATATTATATCGATATATAATACATTGATGGTGCCGCAGTAATAGTTAAAAATTAAAGCTTATCTTGCATTAATCTTACCGTTTATTTGAAATAAGTTCTGCATATTAAACATACAGCACATACCTGAAACAGAAAAATAAAAACAGAAATTAATATCTATGAAAGTATAATAAAATAATACAGCATTGAGATAAAATAATTTATGTCTGAGCTTCTATATATCACAGTACAATGCATTGTATCAGCACCTCTCAGCGAATACTCTTTCAAATGAAAATTGTTCAATGGAACAAGATATCTCACAATGAAAAACAAACATTACATATAGTTTTAAAATAATCCTCATACGAGATTAAAGAGACAAGAAACTGTTCGTAGATTCCATTAACTTCAACATTTACTTGAGAAAACCTCCAAAATCCATTTTTTTTGTTTTAAAAAAAAAAACTCATTTACATTACCATTATCAGGAACATTTGGACAAATGTAATTGAGCTTATGGGTCAATGAAATCTTCAAATTCCTCCTAGTTTCTAATCCTTACACCTATATCCTTCGATAGATCCTTATTATGCCCAAAAAAAAAAAATCCACGTTATTATTTCATATATTGATGATCATGACCGAAATAGAAATAATTCCTTTAATTAAAAACTTTCATGCCCACACGAACCTACCAGTTCTTAACCTATCATGCCAATATATCCTCTGATATCACTCCGCGGTGTGTGAAACGGAGATGGTCGCGTGATTTCCTAAGGTAGAATGGCCAGTTTAATTACATGCCATTGCCATGGAATTGTAGTCTGTGTAGTACTTTTATATATTTTTTTGCAGTTGTAAATATCTTGAAATATATTTTTTACGGTTTTTTTTTTTCCTTATATACAATATATATATACATACATATATATATATACATATATATATATATATATATATATATATATATATATATATATATATATATATATATATATATATATATATATATATATATATATATATATAAGGCAAATAAAAAGGTTTACATAAAGTACAGAATGAAAAGGTTACAAATCAAAAAATGCCATTTAGTTAGGACGAACATTAGACAATAGTTATGTTCTAAAGAAACCCCAGGGTGTTTCCATTTATATTTATTGCCGGTAGATAACCAATTGTGTCAATTTTTTTAGCCAGATATTTGAGGGTTGAATGTTCTGCGTTTGAAAAAAAATCTACCTATATCCCACCAATTTGTCCGTCGGTATCGGGCAAACTGAAGACGAAATATAGAGCTTCCAACCCAAACGTAATTTTGTGTTTAAAAATTTTGACCACACTACGAACTAAAAAAAAATTTTTTTTGTTTTAGATCATGTTTTCAACATTAAGGTTTTTTGATGTGCTGAATCTGAATCTGCCATAATTTTTGGTGTGAAAAAATCAATAAGGCTAGTTTATTTTATATTTAAAACACTTTTTTTAAATTTATTTGACAAAAATTAATTCATGTATTTAACTTATTAATGCTTATATTTTTCTTTTAATCTAATCTACAAAACAAATGTTCAACTGGAAAAAACATGTCGATATCATTTTTCAAACAAGAGATATAAAATAATGCATTTTTATTTTTTCTTCTCAGCTCCTTTTTAAAATGTTGAATCACCCAAAAAATCCGTCGGACACATCTTGCACAACTAACTCCCCTAGTTAGTTATTTACAGTACTTTATACAATATATTTCAAATGTTCAAAAAATACAGCATTTTATAACTAGGTTTAGTGACCCCCAGCAGCTTCAGAGGACCAGACTTAGCACAGATTATAGTCCACTATTGTGGGCTGCCCCCTCCCCAGAAGGGTTCGGCCTAACCACAGGCTGACCATGGTCGGAATACTCCAGTTAATCACGGCAACCATCTCCGTGCAGAGGAAGTGATGGTGGTCTGGCCTTCAGTGTCTTCTTTATTCCACTGCCTGTTTTATCTCGGATCTATCTTCCCTGTACTAATAGCCCTGTATTACAGGCGAGGCCGTTTCTAACAAAAAATTATCGAACCGAAACTCTAATAGATCAAGGCTAACTTCTGTATCTTCGAGTGTCCTATCAGATATTTGTAAAAGTACAAGGACCATGGTTCAGACAACAATAAATAGATATACAATTTTTTATAAATTATAATAAAATATTTACTCTGGTGCGATGCGTGTGGCACAACTTTCTTTTGTCTCGCTATTTGAAACCAATTTTAAAAGTTTCAGTTCAGTTTCCATGGAAATACAATTTAGTTTCCATTAAATAGACAATCCATGATATCCATTATTTCCACAATTATTTACATTTACATTTTAAAGCCTGATGTTTCCAGCCAATCATTTTCCGATGCTCTTAACTGGTTGCTTCAATTTATCGCCCCTTCCAACTTTACCATCAGATTTCGTGAAAGATCATTTTGGGCAGAGATAGAAGATTTTTTTTATGTAAACAATTCGAAAATAAATAAAAAAAGTATTTGTCGGGAAAACCCAATCTCAAAATAAACCTTAACTTTATTTATACGAAATTAAAGCTTAATAAAATGGGAATTTTTTCTGAAAGAGGGATATCTGTAGTCCAGAAGGAGGCTGAGAGAAATATTAACTACTAAAGTGATTTTTAAAAAATAAATAAAACTTTTCGTTATTTCTCAGTTTGTTTTTAATCCAAAACAGTTATTTAAAAAAAAAAATCTTATTCGTCTATTCGAATTAGAGTCTATATATTTTAAAGGGCACATACATTTCATTTACCTGCTTTCACATATCATTATTTTATAATGTGTTTATTTATTTTTGTTATTAACTTACTATGTTATATAAACCAATTATTTGATAATTTTTCTTCTTTCGCAGTCTCCCTTAAGTTCCGTTTAAACGGGATCAGTTGCTGCGACAGTTGCAGCTGCTGTCATCGTGTAAACTGCGGGACAGCATTACAGTCGCGGCAGTACTGTCGAACTAGCAGGTTTTACGTGACAGTTGGCAGTAACTATCGAGGCAGTGACAGTTACTGCCTAGTTAACTCCCACATGTGTACGCCCTGACAGTGAAGTGCCGTACCTTATCAACATATCACTTTAGGAAGTTACCAACTTATCAACTGTATGTTTCGATTATTTCTGAACTTGAAATTGATTTTTCCAACGTTTTGGTAGTTATGTTTATTCTTGAAGGAGGATTAAAAACTATATAGTTTAATTTTTATATTGACCTAAAAATAGCATAGGGCTCGATCAGCTGTTTTTCATCCGTCATTTTTTCACTGGCCTAAATGAAACTTGGCTGAAGTTCTATATCTTAAGATTGCTCACATCTGTCGTATGATTTCCTAACCATAAAATTCCTTCCATATCCAATCCTTTCAATCCTAAAAGACTGCAAATCTTCAAAGATTTTTTATTAAATCAAAATAAAATTCACTATAAAGAGCATTAAAGTGCCGTAAATATTCCACATTTTTTCCGAAAATCTAATCCTTCTTATTGTATAATGTATTCAGCTTAGTCTAGAAGACTGCTTCTAAATCTATACTCGATATTTCATAAGGTGTAAGAAAAGAAAGTGAGTCGAAACCTAACAAGGAACTGACTAAAGAATATTATCCATAAGTAATTTCTCCACAAATTAAATAGATTAATCAAGCATTTAATAGTGAAATTTCAAAATTTATATAAATAAATCATCATTCAGCTATCATCTCTAAACTGAGCGACGAATACGAGGTTTTCTGCAATTGAAAAATAACAAAGGAACATTTATTCTATTAAGTCAGTAGTTCCCAGGCCGTGGTCCACTGGTGTTACGCAAGGACGTTCTACGTGGTATGCGAACAAGCAAAAAAGGTCATGGATAAAATCATCTTTTTAAAACATTCAATGCGCGAAAACAATTTTCTAAATATTATTATTAAACATATCAATGATAAGATGAGTAAAAATGGCCTATAATTAATAAAAATAATACAGAATGGTTGCCACAGTGAAGGCGAAAGCAACCGGTGTTGAAGGGGACTTAAGAATCAAGTTGAGCCCATCAAGCCTAACATTGATACTCTGATCGTTAATATACAACACGCTTCCAACTGAAAAATATTAAGGCTTTTCTTCACAATGTCAAAATTTCTTAATTTTGATGGATACATTATTATTAGCAGAATTTTTGGTACTGTTGGGTGAAATTGATGAACTTTTGATTTTGGATTTTTGAACTTTGTTTTCACTTTATCATATATTACTGTGATATATATATATATATATATATATATATATATATATATATATATATATATATATATATATATATTTTTTTTTTTTGGTTAAATAAAGTTTTGTAAATCAGTTCGTACTACTTAATGAAGACGAACCTTAAGTAAAAATATCAGAAGATGAGGTAGTGCTTCGCCCATTTATCTGAAAAATGTAAGCAACATAAAGTCTGGGCTCCCGGTATTTAAAAATAATAAAAAATAAAAAAATGGTACTATTTTAACACATTTCGACAAAAAAATAAACAAATAGAAATGAGGATATACATGGAGAAGCCCATTAATTGTCAGGAAAGGTTTCTGAAAAGTGAAGTACGATTTAAAAATTGTCGATCTCGATCTGAAGTTTCCCAAATACTTTTAGGACAATTTTAATACAATATAAAAATTAATTTAATTAATCTCTAAATAGGATGATATAAATTCATTAGTGCAACGACGGCAGGAGTTATCCTAACTACAGATCCCATCCAGTTATCGTAAGGTATATCTGAGTCAAAATGGATGTGGCCTGACTTCTGAGCCCTGGGCTCTGACAGATCGTGGGATCGGGTTTCGCTCCTCTCCTCCTGTCAGTACAACTGTCACCTCTCAGCCTAGATAGTCTCTAGTCCAATGTTGACATTTTCTATCGACAAATATTACAGTGCGGATTGTCGCAATTCTTATCCTCAGAAGTTCCTTCAAAAGTAATATTCTAAAAAAAATACTTTTAAAAATATGTGCGATCAGAAATTAAAGAAATAATAAACTTTTAAAAAAAATATTTGCATAGAAATACTTGAAACCGCCTATTGACCAAGAGATATTTTTTATTCAAAATGTAAATGGAATTTTTTTTTAATAATAGAACAGAGTTATTTGGTAAAGAAGTGTCAAAAACAATCTTTATTGTTGTTGATATTTATTCATTTAATTTCGCTTGCTTGGAAGAAGAGTTTCATAAAACGAAAAAAGTGAAATTTTATACAAGCCTTTGAAGTTGGCATATTCAGGTTAATGGTCAGCGATACTGACAAAACGTCAACTTATTTAAAAAAAAAAAGTTAATCTTCATTTTTAGACCATGTAATCAGGAATCACAGGCAGTTTCTCATTAAAAAAACAACAGTATAAGCTCCTTTAGATTTTATGTACAAAGTAATATAAAAAGCTTTTTTACTAAAAATTAAATGGATTTGAAAAAAAAAAAAAAAAACGCAAAATATATAATTGAATTTGCTCAAGTACAAAACAGTATATTTAAAATAAATAATTAAATTTTAAATTGTTCATACAGAAGTAAAATTTTGATATTTTTGGGCACTTAACTGGAATAAGAATAATATTATTAAAATAGTAAAAATAATTTATTATTATATTTTTGAAGAGAGTATTCATAAAGTTACTCTCTAGTCACAGTTTGAAGGAAGTTATTACTTTTGACTAATAAACTTATAATAGATAAACTAACAATAAATTTTTATTGCGGTAAATATTGAAAGTATAAATTTGGCATTTATTCTCAAAGAGATATAAGTCACTTGAAGCTTTCCAATCACAAAAGGAAAAAAACAAGAATTTTTGTGTTGTGGGCACCCTTCTTCCAAGCAAACGATATATGAATCAGCTAAAACTTCTTCATCAGAATCAAAACGGTACACGCATTTTGACATTCATTTAATTAGTTAATTAATTGAAAAACAATTACTTCATAAATTTAAAACATATGATAATCGGAAGTTTCAGCTGTTTTTGTTTTGGGCTTTAAAACAATTGCATTTACCGTTTACATTTTCGGTCACTCGAGTGTTGATACAACATGTGCTTTAGTATCAATACTTTCGATTAATCACATATATCTATTTTATTATCATAAAATTGGGAGATGAGAAATCCTTCCTCACGAAGAACCAAATGGATCTTTTGTGAGAACTCTGGATATAAATCTTTAAATTCACCCTATTTAGTTTCTTCTAGTGTTACTTTTATGGACAAATATTACAGAAAAATATAGCTGACATAGTGTTATATCAGTGATAGATGAGAATCACTTCTGGAAAGTTTTCGAAAGTGAGATGCCTCCGAAAATATTCGGTGTCGAAAAAGGACCGGACCGAAGCTAAAGAAATGTCACATCTGAAAAGCGTTTCTACTTTACGGTTTAGATCTATCTGTAACTAACTGTAGGTGTTATGTATTTCAAAAATGTGTTATGTTTTTTTTTCGGGTTCTTATTATTTTCAATTTCGTTCCATTTCATTTATCTGCTTTCACATATCCTTATTTTATAATGTGTTTATTTATTTATTTTATTAACTTACTATGTTATATAAACAAATAATTTGATCATTTTTCTTTTTTCGCAGTCTCCCTTAAGGCCCGTTTAAACGGTGTCAGTTACCGCGACAGTTGCAGCTACTGCCATGGTGTAAACTGCAGGACATTATTTATAGTCGTGACAGTACTCTTGAACTAGAAGGTTTCAAGTGACAGTTCACAGTAACTGTCGAGACAGTGGCAGTTACTGTCTAGTTGACTGCCACATGTATACGCCTTGACAGTGAACTGCAGTACCTCATCAGCGCATCAACCTAAAGTTACCAACTTACGTTTTGGAGGATATGTTTATCCTTGAATGAGGTTTAAAAACTATATAATTTAATTTTATAGTGACCTACAAATAGCTTACGATTCGATCAGCTGTTCTTCATCCGCCATTTTTCAAACCGTCACAAGGTTTACTTGCTAAACTGTCTCACTGTCTTGACAGTACTACCACGACAGAAAACTGTCACCTTGTAAGCGAAGCTTAAGTGCTTTTCAGCCAGGATTGCCAGTCGTCTCTATTTCTGGCAAACATTTTTAATAAGAACTGGCAATCATTTCTAGAACTGATTTTTTTCTTTTATAATAAGCACCATTTCTAAATCGGCAGATTAATTAAATTATTTTGTACTGCTAAGACTTCGCTTTTATCGAATACAAATAGTGACTATTATTTAACGCGTATAAGACTAGCATTTTTTAAAATTAATATATAACTGCCAAATATGTAGTTGTAAATAAAACTATTAAAATTTACATATAATCTAAGTGACTTTGTTTTTCTTAAAGAAAAATATGTCACCGACTTGCATTTCTTATCAATTAATAAAATAAAATATCATTTATAATCAGTTGAAATAACATTTCTAATCGACCCAGAAAAGTGGCATTCCATATTATTGGCAATACGATTACTCAACCGGTGCCTGCAACCGCGAATAATTCAGGACAAATAAAGCTAAATTAGACATTTATATTTAATACGAATACCTAATGACCTCTGGATACATGTACATTATATTTGAATAAGGAAACTTACTCTTGTGAAAATATTTCCAATGAATGTCGTTGGTCTTGTTTCGTTTCAGGTTTGCTAAAAAAAAGGGTGGTGTTGAAACAAGTTTAAATATTGGCTCTAGAATATTAATGACTGTAAATTTGTTCGAAACGTTTTTCTTTGGTCATAGATCTTTGGTCACAAAAGCGTATTTAGTCAGGGTTCTATATTATTGATTAGAGCTTATGTAATGGAATGGAATGTCAAATATACGTTTAGTTGTATAAAGTCATTATTTGTTACAAATTAAATAAAAAAATACTCAGAATTATATCCAAGGATATGAATTGTATAGTGAGAACCTAATAGTCCTGAATAATAATAAAATTGATTAATTTTAAATAAAACCTAATTAAATTATTATTATTATTAGTATTTAAAAAAAAATAATATGAATATTTATTTTATATTTTACTAGATTAAACCGCTTCAAGTTCTCTCGAATCCAAAAATAAAATATTATCTCAAAATTTGAATTATTTAAATTCGAATGGCAATTTTTAAAGAAACGAGAATACTAAAATAATAAAATGTTTATGAAAAAAAAATTGATTTTGTAGGTTATTATTGTCTGATTCCAAAAAGCCTATAGGCTCTTGAAAATCAATTCATAACTAATAGTTCAAAGTTTGGTATATCTAGGCTTTATCAGTAATCCAAAATCCCTAAGTCAAATTAATGCAGACTGTATTGATTGCTGGCGTGAGTTGTGCTATGTCAATTTGATTTGTCTGCATTACTGCGAGTTTGTAGTTCGTAGTCCTCATGATGCGAAATGTTGACCATTTTTCTTTTTCTTATTTTTGTTTTAGCTCAAATTGAACAGGATCTTTATAGAAAGCTATGAGAATGGTTATACTTATTTTGTAAAAAATTAAATACAGCTGTTTTTTTTTTTAAATGATCGAGCTTTTCTACAAGACAAAATACTGAGGCAACCTGTATTGACGGTTGGCGTGAGATGTGCTATCTTAATTTGATATTTCGTAGTTCGCAGTCCTGATTTTCCCGTAATTGGCGAAATGTTGACCAGTTAGTTATAATAACAAATATTTTGTTTTTGATTTTCTTGGTTTTACCTCAATTATTATCATTATCTTGTAAAAAAAAATATATGGGAATGAATATACTTATTTTGTAAACAGTGTAGACTTTTGGTATTGATATTTTTTGAAAAATTAAATGCAGATTTTTTTTTTTAATTGATTGAGTTTTTCTACAAGACTGAATATTGTTCTAAATAATGAATAATTTGTTATATTATTTCCTTAAAGGTATGTTATTTTATTATTCTATTTTTTGTTAAATAATATTAATTATAATTTGTGTTTTGATTTATAAAAATACTGCAAAGAATTTTGACTATGAGGACTAACACAAGCATGTCTTAATGATCCGATTAAAATAAGATAGCACAAATCTTAGAGACTACTATGTAACAATATAAACGGACAGCCCGTTATTCGTTTGTAAGATGCAATAACGAAAACTACTGAACCAATCTTTACCAAATTTTAACTATATCATCTATATGGTTCCTAGACGGTTTTGCAATAATACAATTTACCGATATCGATATTGCGGCTTCGCAAAGCCGAAAACCCTCTTCCATACTTCATTTACTCATAAATAGAAAAGTATAGATTTTCGAATTGAAAGTAAAAATATAACTCCCTACAAAACAAAATAAAAACATTGAAATCGGACCATTATTAGCAAAGATACAGTGCAATAAACATTGTAGCCGTTTTTATTTTCCTACCGCTGCAGGTCGGAGGAACTGTAGAAAATAAACGTGCTGCTTAAGAAAAATAATATAATCGGGCAAAATTTTCGATGTGCAGTTTCCGATTGAAAATATTTTTGGCTATTGGTGTGTTTGTGTCACAAATATTTATTGAACGGGTGAACTAATTCTATTTTGAATATCAATTAATTTGATATTTTAATAATACATTTATACTTACAATAATTTTTATCAACCTTAATAAATAAATAAGTAATAAATAAAATTTCTGGAGGGCTAGAAATAAAAAAAAAAAATATCAAATTTTCTGTTGCGTTCATTTTATATATATATATATATATATATATATATATATATATATATATATATATATATATATATATATATACTCAAATCCAGCAATATCGAAGCATTGCCGGGTCAGTATTAACTATTTCTCATTTTCCAATCTACTAACTGGTTTATTTATATACTCCATGATTTATTTACAAAAACATTTATAGCTAGAAAACGCTGTTACGTTACTCAATAGAATAGTAATTTATATTTGTACAATTGATGTTACACGAAGCGGCGAAAGCTAAGAACCTGCATCTCACCGCTAACCAGCTACGCAAACCTATATTATTAAAACCATATAACTGATGGACCTCGTTGCATAAGATGCATTACAACACTGCGGTAAATTGCAATCAAAGCCACCTCAGTAGAACTGTATATAGTCCAGTGAAAGGGGGCTGGCTGGAGCGCGGCAGTGAAAGGAATCAGGTCTGGAGGATGCTGGGGGACTCTCGGCCGGCGAATACAGTCATTATCTGGAAAGTGCGAGTAGTAAATTGTGATGCGGCCTATACTATAGTAGTTTATTAGGCGGGTTCGAAACCGGTTCGGAACTAATCGAAGATCAGTGACTGCCGATTAAAACGAAAGCTGTGAGAATTTATAATATCTTTGAGGCATTTTATCTCGATAGGAGACGTTTCACCGAGGCCGAAAATATTGAAAATAATTGCTGTTGATAAAATAAAACTTGCATATTAAACACACTTAGTTTCATTTACAGCATGTTAAGTAATATATCATAAAAAAAAAAAAACAATAATCTGATAATACTAATGATGCAGTTAAGACATCATCGCAATATTCCAAAACAAAACCTTAAGTCTCTCAAATACTTGTAAATAAGTAACCAGTCAACGTTTTGCCTATGCAGGCATCATCAGGGCAGAAAAAGATAAGATCACATAAATCCATACCAAAACATCACATTTCACATTAGAAGTCTAAATAAGACTAAAACAAAAATGGGAGAGTATATCACTCAAAGAAAAAAAAAAAAAAATGGTTCTTCATCTGTTTTTTTTTTTTTACCTTACAATTTAGGCCGAAACGCTGGTACACAAGAAATAAATAAAAATTCCACTTATAAATGCGCTATAATTCATTGACCACACCCTCCTCCCTTCATCTCCTCCCCGACAAACTTTTCCTCAAATTTAATTTTTTCAAAAGTGCGAAATTATTGTGTAAAAACGTTACTTTTGTAAATAAAATAGGAGAGTAAGGGAGAAATAAAATCTGAAAACGTGAGAAACTTATTTAAGGGAAACTTTATTGCCGTTTATTAAAATTTATTGTCGTTTTGACCCTGTTCCTGGGAAATGACTGTGACAATTTGACTAAACAGCATACTAGGTTGTTACAAATGTCCTTGTACATGAACACTACCCTTAATTCCAACTCTCATAATAATCCTATAATTGTTTTTGTTCCTATTATTTACGTCAATGTTTACATTGATTAATTCTTTAATTCCTTGTGACTTGAGTTGGATTTATATGATCATTCAAATTTTTAAAACGCACGTGCAAAGTCAGAAGAAAAAATCGTGATTCGCTGTCTTTTGAGACATTACTGGAAAAAAGGTTTAAGCGCAAAGGCAGTCGACGAAGAAATTTGTGCCATAGGAGAGTCAATTATCCATCGAAATACTGCGTCCCATCGGTCGTTGATGATGACGTTCTTCTTGGATGTGTGAACCAGGACCCACATGCAACTATCCGTGATTTATTGGCCGTAATACAGACTCAAACTTTTACTGTAAACAGCTAGTCAGAGTTTATGCAGTTTTGAGTGCAAAAGTACCCCGCTTTGGTCAACAGGAACCAAGCCATTTTGCAACACGACAATGCCCTTGCACATCGTTCTCGTTTGGCCAAGGAAAAAATATCAGAACTGTAAGGAGTAAACGTTTTGCCTCATCCTGCATACAGTCCAGATATTGTACCATCAGATTATGGTTTGTTTTAAATCAATGGCTCATTTTTTAAAAGATCGGATATTTACGAGGACGTAAAAATTGGATGGGAAGAGTTCTTTGCCTCAAAACCAAAGGAGTGGCATAAAGATGGATGAAATCAGTTAAAAGCAACGGCCTTTACTTTGAAGATAAGTATTCAATAATGTTTGTATTCAATATTCTGAAATAAAGCTATACTACTGCACAATGACTTACCTAGTATTATAGATTATTATTTAAAAGGCTATTTGGCTTTATAGAGGATCAATCGAAATTTAACGGGGAAACCGCGGGATACTTCTAGTAATATTATAAATATATATGTTAACATTCAAGGGGAGTTTATCTAGAGAAAAATAATTAATAGCCTACCAATGAGGAATTTATTTTTATTATTATTCCTTAACAACATTAGGAATATATATTTTCAGTTAATTCCGTTCTATAATAAAACTTTTATTGTTGATTTTCAAAATAAAAAAAAGTTTAAACTTGCAAATTGATCCAGTTTATAATTTTAATATCTTTTGTGTGTTTAAATATAAAGCCATCAGTAGCGTAGCCAGAATTTAGTTTCGGGGGAAGGTCTGGGATTCATCCAAGAATCTACTTTAAAGAAATCTAACCCAACCGGGAATGTGGTACATGGCTCTCTCTATGTATAATATTTTCTATGTCTTAGTATATTATTTATAAAATAACATTCAAATAGGTTTACATAATTTTTATTTAGGGAAAAGAAAAAGTAAAAGTATTTTGTGATTTCGGGAGAAGGGAGAGGTCCGAACCCCCTGGATCCCCCCACTGGCAGCACCACTGAAAGTCATAACATTTACAACTAATGCATTAAATTAAACCAAAACGAAGGCTATATGCATAGAAAACCGCATTTAATTTCAGGCTAAAATAAACCAGATTTTTACAATTAAAGGAATCATTGAGACCAGTTTACCCTAACCTAGAAAACATCGAGACAAAATAATGATAGTCATTTCAGGACTTGATCACTCTCATGTAACACGTCATACATTCCACTAAAGCTAACTTTGCAGTGAAATAGTTGCATACGAAATACTGATTTAATTTAAGTAAGACATTTAGACTTAGGAAAAGCCAAGGTCCTTAGATTCGAAACTAATTAGAAGAATGCCATTGAAATAGAATTGCCAAGACCAAACGACATTACGTAATCTCTTGGAAAGGTTTTGAACTAATGCAGGTGCTTTTAAAATGGAATTTTTTATTTATTTTTTTAGTAAATAGATCTAAAAGCAATTGCCGTAAATGGAAAGTCATTCAATCTCTGTTTACATTAACAAATAAAAAAAAAAAAATGGCCACTATTCATAGACATCATGTTTTTCTGTTCTATATCCTCAAGATCAATAAAAATTTGCCCATCTTTATCCCTATAGTTTCGAGGATAAACGATGGAAGATAAACCTAATCATGTCAAAGAGCCAAATCATATTTTGCATATTGGAGACTTAAAACTGAAAAATTACAAAAAGAGGCAATAAAAGAAAATTATACTCCTGAATAGTGCTCACTTTTTAAAATATAAGGTTTTTACAAATCCATTGTAAATCGAGGAAACTTTTTATGGTTTGGATGTGGTATAACTGTTTTTATTTAATTTCTAATTTTAATTATATTTCTGATTGAAAATCTAGGTGACAAAAGACAATATTTTAAAAATTGAAATGATTTTTTAGGCATATTTTGTCTTACAGATTAAGATTGGAACGGACAATCATGTCAAACATAAGGAAACAAACAGGGAAATAAATAAAGTAATAATTGACAAATATCTTGAAATATTTTCAATTTGGAACACCTTTTTGGAACTGATTACATTACACGTTTTTTATGATCTCTGTTCTTTATTGTAATATTACTGTGGATATATTAATTATTCTCATAATTATTTTATAATGATTAATATAAGTTATCATAGTTAAGAGGAGCTTAGCCCTTTTATATTATGTTTTACAGTGAAATAATAATAAAAAATAAAAAAAATCCTACACACTTTCTCTCTTAGATACTAAACATAGTGTTATTAGTCGAGTTAAAGAAGTTTAAATATGTACATATGTACTAATAGACTTTCACATAGTGAATATATAGTTAGTGGTGAGAACTGGTAAAAGAACTATAAAAACAAGGACAGGTTCCAATCAGTTCCAATTGCTAACGTGATCAAGATAACATTGTTTTTGCCAGTGAAAGTTGGAGCTGTCATCGACCACAGGCGGAGAAAACGAATCCATCAACGATCGCAGCGGTCTGATGAGGAATTCGTGGTGGAAAACAAGAAAATGGCCATTCGACATGGCTAGCAACAGATTCGGGTTATGAGAATAGACAGGCGAGTAAAGACATCATAGGAAGAGTGGAATGGTCCGAAACCCCAACGACTTTCTTTTATTGGACTACAAACTTTTTTTTTCTTTCTTGAAGATGAGGAAGAACTATGTTTTAACGAATAAAATCCATAAAATTAATAAATTATTTGAGAAGTAAGTATGATGCCGAGATAGTTTCATAAAAGGAGACCGGTTTATAATTTTGTAGCAAATTTTATTTGCCTATGTGTAATACAATATCTTTAAAACCGATTATATATCCAATCCAAGATCTATATAATAAAATTTAAAATTTAATATTATATAAAATTGCACGATATTGATTTTTGTTGCAGGAAATTACATATAATTAGATTATTTGATTTTAATGGAAAACAAAATTGATCATTTAAGCCAAATTACCCATATTACATACAGGTATGCACGTAAATACTTATTCTTTTTAATTGAATTTTATTATTTTTTCCTTATTAAATCTATTATTAAATTTATAGGTTACGCCCCTCTTCCATCTGTATTTAGGTTGATCATAATTTATTGTTGTATATAGAACTAGGTTTTTTCTCACGTACTGCACCTTTCCAAATACATAAGCTTTCCAAGTATTAATTTTATAAATTAAACAAAAAATATGTTCTATCGTTTATTATATTTCAGGAAAACAAATTTAAAACACCCTATTTTAAAATTAAATTTTCTTTATTTTTCATAAAAATTCATATTCAATAACGTTCCTGGCTCTGTTGCCCATTTTCAAGCTGTAATATCTAAAAAAATAAATCAATGTTCCAAGTTTGTTATTTTTTATCTATTTGAACAACCATTATTTTAGTATTGTTTTGCATTATTTAGTTTTGAATTTTTTGTGTGTTTTTAGAACTGAAGATGAATGTATAACATTCGAAACTAGTTTTCAATAAAACAAATTTATAGAAATGGCAAATAATTTATCAATTCCTAATTAGATAGATCCTTCTATACCATCATGCGGATGCCAACTGATTAAAAAATATATTTGATAACAGGCTATTTTTTAAATGTGATTTTTGCAAGTTTAATGTGTTATACACACAATTTTGAAATTTTTAGTGAAAGTTTTTTGTCTTTTTAGAGCACGAAATTCCAATAAATTAAAATAAATGGAGGTAAACTTCGAAACTTATTGTAAAATATAAAAAAGTAACGCTAAGTTGTTTGTGGCTTAATAGGAATTATAGAGAACTTTAGGATGCTCAAACCTCAATCTTTAATTAAACAGGTTCAGTCCTCTTTGATTATAGGCATGTAGATGATTTTTTTTTTCAAAGAAAATTGAAAGTTTTCGCAAACTAATGGATGTAATTACCTAGATCCACAAATTCCACTGAAATTGTGTATAATAATACATAAATATTTCCAAGAGCATCGAAGATTTATAACATAATATTATGACAGCCGAGAGAACACGAAGACCAAACCGTATTATTTCCGAGATACAGGGTCAAATTCCATCCCAATCTCACTCGACCGCACAGGAATTTTATCAGTCTTACCATTTTTATTTCATCCGAATACCATTGATCATCGATATTGTGAGTTGCCATTGTACCATTCGCTAAGAAATATCGTTTCTATACATTGGTATACCATTTTAATAATAAACAAACGATAAAACTTGAAAAAAAAATAATTTTTTAATCAGCTTGTGGTTTATTATTTTTAATAAGGCCCGAAGATAAATCGATATAAAAATGTGGCACTGCTGAATAAAGACTCGTTATTTTTATTGAATATATATATATATATATATATATATATATATATATATATATATATATATATATATATATATATATATATATATATATATATATATATATTAAGATGGTTTCAACCGGATTTTATTCTAAACAAAATAAATCAATACAAGTTAATAAAATAAAATAATTAAAATTCAGAATAAACATAAGCAAAACATGTTACCTTAACGAAGAATTAAATTACTCGTCCTTTCAAAACTTAAAAATTTAAACTAACCACAATAAATTAGCCAACTAAAACTAACCCAATGTTTATAAAATGTGATCAGTTAATGTTATCGGCGATGAAAAGTTGCAGCCGTGTTATCAGTGTAGCAAACTTTACATAGTACTTAAAACCTGATATTGAACAATATTCCATATAAAATACAATTTAAATTTAAGACATAATAGTGATTCTTGACAATTTACTGATGTATGTCTATTTGTGAATTCTAAATAATATTTTTTAATGTTGAATTGAAGTCTGTAACAAACAATTGACTACACTTGACACATTGACTACACTTTTCTAATCGGTTTAATCTTGTTTTAATTGGTTATAAAATTCTCGTTTTATATATATATATATATATATATATATATATATATATATATATATATATATATATATATATATATATATATATATAAATCCATCATAATTCCAACATCCGTTTTTAAATTAATTTGTTCTATATTTTTTTTATTAAAAAGGATTTAAAAGTATGATCGGTTATATACTCGTATATCCAGAATTTGAAAACCGAGTAAAACCAGTTTTGCTAATTTTTATTTGATTATTGTATTTTCATTATTCTGGCAAAATTTTCCGAGTATAAGTATCGTGAATAAGCTAAAAGGATAGTCAGATGTACAACACTTCGAATATAAATACCAAAAACTATTCACAACTTGCAGTACAGAAAAATATTCAAAGTTTCGATTATATTGACCTAACATATGGAAAATAATTTCGAGGAAATCTTCCACTGTCATCTTAATAAAGTTTTTAAATATTATTTTTATGTTTATTTACTTACACTTTTTGTGGATTATTATTTTAAATTAATCGAAAAAATATTGTTTCCGTGTCAATCAAACAGAGAGGTCCTTAGAGAAGAAATTTAATTTTAACTAGACCTTTATTTTATATCAGGATAAATATTGAGTATTACGATAATCCTAAGATAGCTGGCTTCGCTCACCATTTCGATTCTAATGGCTACCAGAAGCATTAAAGGTTTCAAACAAATCGATCAATCACCGTGAAGACTACCGCTAACTGTATCGGTATTTAGAAGGCTGTGGAGCTGTCAAGTTTTTTTTCAAGAACAATTAAGTGCTAGATAATCCGAGGCTGGGGGGAGGGTAAGAGGGGGGCAGTTAGTTATCACGCCAAGGCTATTTATAATGGCTAAAAGTGCCTGATCCAAGGATTCAACCGCCCAGGGAGAGATATGTTGCCTTAATGGTTCGACTCCGTAATGGCTGTCTATACTGTTTGGCTTCCAGTGAAGTTAGTTCGGTTTATCGATAGTATAACAGCCATGTCTATGATAGTTTGGAGATTAATAATAGCTAAAGAGTCGTTCAACTGATAAACTAATTAGCAACCCGTTTGTGGCCAAGTTTCATGACGATATAGACTAATATTTATTTTTATTTTATTAGGTATGGTAAATATACCTTAGGTTAAATAAATTAAGCAAAATGCTAAAGTTTTAAAACATAATATAAATCTTTTGCGGTGAACAATGCACACATTTTCTTCTGTTAAATAAAAATCACACACCGTTTTCTAATGGAACTGTCAAAACCTATCTTAATTTCATAACCTGACCAGTGAAATTTGAGTCAAAAGTAGTCTGCAAAACAGCATGATACATCTGGGGCTCCTACAGGAATTGAGATTGTATTTCAAAAACATATGCCTGCTGTATTTATGAATACATTCGAAACCAAAAATTGAACAAAAATAAAAACAGACCATAAGTAAATAAGAGTCGTTTGGGATCATCACAATAGATTTGAATAATAATTTGATTTAGTGGTTTCCAGTCCTCAAGATGTCTGAATTGAAAAAACATGAATTGTTTTTTTTATAGATTCAGATTTTTCACACGAGGCGGTTTAGTTGATTCACCTCATAAGAAAAGGATCCCAAATATGTATCTTAGATTTTGAGAAAACTCTTTTAGCCTCAAAATATTAAATAGGTCTCCGAACTCCAAAATATTCGATACATTTTTACTTCAATTATACTTTTTACTTTACTGTTCTCATTATCTTCATTTAATTTTTTTACATGTATTTTTAAAAATGCCGCAAATCTATTTCGAGAAAATTGCAAAAATAATTTGACTCCGGCTGTACCATCAAGTATATCATGCCGCATGACAAACTATCCGTAGAACGAAGTAGCACCGAACAAACTATAATACGTGCATTATAATGTTACACTTCGGAGATAGATGATTCAGATTCAGATCGATTTGGAGCATGCATTGCCTCTCGCAATCGCTTCAAGTGCAGTTTCATAATAGTTACCGCTCGAATCCATTACGGAGATGACATTAATAACTTGCAGCGGTGATGTATTAATGTTCGGAGGTCGTGTGTCACAGTTGGGGATGGGATCTGTCGGTGGGTGATTGGTGTCATTGCTGGAACAAATTATCTCGCTTGATTGGCTGTAATGCCCCATAATGGTATTAGATCCCGTTGCAACTGCACCGCTCCTCAATTAGTTTTCGATTGCCTATGCAGCTCTCATCATTTCGTTCTCTTTCCCTGTCATAACCGCCCACGCTATAATTTGTCCATTAATATGATAGGCCTATCTTACCGTTATAAACTTCCTCAACGATGAAATGTAAATGAAATGAAATGTAAAATAGTAAATAGCAGTTTTCAAGATTTAAGTCATCTGAGTCAAAACGAAAAAAAATTATTTTTAAAAAATGTCGCACTATTGATGACTGGATCTTCCGGTATCCTAATCTATTTAAAATTACTAATTATTTGATAAAGATGTATATCCGAACTAATGAACTTAGTAATTTTTAATTTTGAAAATAAAAACTGTATTATTAAGGAACTTGGGAGTCATGAGAAACAAAAAGAGATCTTAAAAAAAAATCATCCATAACAAGAATTATACAATAAGCCAAAGCACTCGCGATTTAAAACGATAATGCGACTGAACCATAACAACTTTTAATTTGGTTTTATACTTTTGCTTGTTCTAATTTGCAGATAAACAGATAAATTTTTCGCAATTTTAATTAATTTACTAATTACAGAGACGTGTATTACTAATTACTTTTTTCCTCCTAACTCATTTATTAAAAATTATTTTTATAGGATGAGACTAAACGTAGTGCTACTTTTAAATTACTAAGATAAAGGTAGCAATAATCAGTCACATATTGCTCAAAACTATTGAAATAAATTTAATGAAAAACATGAACTTTTTTTTTCCCCCCACTGAAACCGTAAAATCTTAAAAACATAACACGAATAAAATTTGAACATTTAATATTTCTTTAGCACTATACTTAAGACTGTTGATTTGAGAAGCTCTGTCAGAATGCAGACCAGATTTCTATGCTATATTTCTCTGTTCTGATAATGCCTGAATTGGCGAAACGTTGACTGCTCAGTTATTTACTGCTGTTTGAGAGACTTAAGGATTTGTTTTGGAAACACCATCATTTTCTGACATTTTTTTTTTATCTCTTTTCTTTTTTTTAGTGTTTGTTATAATCAATCAATAAATATTTTTATAACTAATATGAATATGATGATTAGTGACTCTTTAAATGGAGAAAGTGAATGGGGCCTGTATAAAAGATGATTTCGGTTTTTCTTATTTTCGTAAAAAGTAGAGAATTTACCAAACATAAGATTACTTCAAGTTATTAGTAGGAGAAGCTAGGACGAGGTTCGATTCCCGGACCGGACAAAGACATGACCAGCATGACAGGAAGTCCTTCTGACGGGGAAGGCTGAGGAGCAGGTGATGAAGTTTGTCGGAGAGGCCCTAAGATACAGTTCCCGCATCCTCTACGTGCTTCGAAAGGCAACTCCCGGCTCACAACTGGGTCAGGACCTTTAAGGATATCAAAGGAATTAGGTGGTGGAGGGAGGGAGGAAGTGCTTCCAGTAGTCCTCGTCGGATATGACTCCAGCCAGAGCATCTCATCTTTATGTATATTTCAGCTGAAGAAGGTCAAATTAAAATAGTAATGCATAAAAGTATTATAGTTTATAATAAGCTTTATCATGCTATATGCTCTCAGAGTATGAGGAATGTATGCTAAATCAGATTAACAGCCCTCGCAGAAGGTTACTATGGGAGAAAAAGGAAGAATAATAAATTTTTTATTGTTACTCCAGCGTTACCCAAGTCTGAGCTCTTAACTTTGTCCCGTTTTCTGACGCCATTCCATTCAAATCTTTTTGAACAAAAACCTCTCTGTATTCTAAACCTGCTAAATACCAGATTCCATCCTTCCAATTTGTAATCTTCTGCCTAAGAATTCCTTCCATTATTAGTGTTTCCTCCTTTTGGAATTCTTTACTCATTTCTATACTTAATTACAGCATCCTTTAAACACCATCCATTTCTTCACCTACTTTGTCTCCAATCTATCACTTCAGTATAAACAATATTTATTCTAACTTCAGCAAATACCCATTGCTTGTAAGATTTACTTATAATTAATTAGTAAGTGACAAAATATATTTTGTAATATAATCGGGCAAATATAGAAAATAACCTGCAATTTATACTATCCACGTTATTCTAAGAGGACACCAAATCTCAGATTTAATGTTATTCTTCATCCAATCATTCATACGACTATAGATGGATATCAGGTAGAAATTCGAACTGAAATAATTTATATCTATAATTGAAACTTTTTGAACTATTTGGATAAATAGTGAAAATATGTTCGATTAGCATAATAGGCATCACTACCTTTACACAACAATCGATTTTACCATAGATACGTTGATTTATATTACCGAATAAATGAAATAAAGGCCCGTTTAGACGCGGCACTAACCGCGACAATTGCAGCTATCAAAGCAACCGCCATCGTGTAAACTTTAGTCTTGACAGCATTTACGATCATGGCAGTACAGTCGCACTAGCAGATTCGACGTTATAGTAGACACTGTCACGTTAACTATCACATGTATACGCTTGGCAGTGAAGTGTCTAACCTTATATTCCTAGCAGCCTAACCTTGCCTACTTGTCAACAGTAGGTTTTGATTATATCCGAACTTGAAATTGATTTTATCCAACGTTTTTGAGGTTTTGTTTTTTCTTGAAGGAGGATTAAAAAATACATAATTTAATTCTTATAATGACCTACAAACAGCTCGATCAGCTGTTCGGTATCCGCCATTTTTCAAACCGTCACAAGGTTTACTATCTGCGTGTAGAAAAGGACACTGCAAAACTTTCTCACTGTAATGACAGTACTATCACGACAGAAAAATACCATGTGTAAACAAAGCTCAAGTGCTTTATAAATTTTAATGCCATTAAATTCTGGGAAGAGGAAGAAAAACTATAAAATTTAGTTCCTAAGGTGACCTACAAATTGCCAGTGTTCAGTCAGCTGTTCAACATCAATTATTTTTCCACCTACTACAAGGTTTACTGCCAACGTGTAGAGAAGACATCACGCACTGCCATACTATCTCATAGTAATGACAGTACTACAACGACAGACAACGAGGTTTAAGACCGCGAAGAGATGTAGGAACATGCTGGACCCTGATTGATATAATAGAGACGTTATCTGAACTTGTCGATGTATCGATTTTCGGTCAAGTCGTTTGCATAACCGGGAAGCTGTCCCACTCGTCGGGTTACACCGCCACCAACGCTGGTGTCGACATACGCACCGGCATCTAAACCCCGCCCGTTCCCTTATTTGAGATGCGCATAAGTACAATGGCGAATTGTCAAGGAGAGGCGTTGCGTCCCCTAATTTATAGCTGCTCTCATCCGTTTTCGAAATGTTTTGACTATCGAAACTATGAAGGGGGGCCGCTGCGCCCTCGTGTTTTCGACGAACACGACAAAACAAATCGATAAATGCACATTCATTTTGAAATATACTTCATAGACCACTATGAGAAGATAGCGGGACGATAGGATGGAAAAACTCACAATTAGTGTTATAAAAATGAATAATACAAGAGAAAAATATGAAGAAAATTACGAGACATGTATTTATGTTAAATAAAAATATATAATGGACTTGAAAATGGCTCAAAATGTCCAAAACGATGTCTATATTTGAATAAAAAATATACACTGGTGTCCCATTGGCTTTTTTAATTTTTAACTTAATTATCAATTATGGAATCATATTCTAGAAACAACATTAGAAGAAAGATAATAAAGGAACCTTTTTTTTATTTATAGCCGAGAATGCTATCTATGAGTGGATGTAATAAGTTGGAGTAATGTGGAGTTGGATCTTTAACCTCGAACCCTCCCGAGCTCTGAAGGCTCTCTCGTCAAATTATTTTGGCAATCCCTTCCCGACCTCCATCAAATTGGCTGCCACTCCGGATTTACTCTAAATGATTTTTTTTTTCGAAAGAAGACTCCTATAAACTAGCCCGGCATCAATCATTTGTGTCCCAAACGCCGCTCGCTATTTTCATATTTTCATTCTTACCCATTACTAAAATACAGTAATATTTTCATATTACTTGGCATTTCTTCATCATCCCATATAATATTAGGGTTAGCAAAAAAAAAAAAAAAAAAAAAAAAAAGATCGATTCAAGGGTTGAAATGAAGTTTATTTTTTTCTTGCATAAAATTTCTTCTAAATTTCGAAATACAGTCCATTATGTTCTATGGTTAGTTGTCATCTAGAAGCCAGATGTTTGATTTCCTGTCGGAATCACTCATTGGCTTTCGACTGGAAAAGGTCTTCTACTCCAATTTTTACCTCCTCCTATATTTGAAATGTTTTTCCGTTAAGAAAGTAAGCCATTTCTCGGAAAAAGATCCGAAGGCGCAAGATCAGGGCTGTATAATATTAAATATTAAGACCAAATATTAAATTATGAAGATTTTATGTTCCAATATCATTTAATTAGGGATTGATAAATTATTTACCACTTCTATAATTTTGTTTTTATTGAAAACTAGTTTCGAATGCTATACATTCATCTCCAGTTCTAAAAACACACAAAAATTCAAAAAATAAGCCATTCAAAATACAGTTAGGTGTTATAAATATTAAATAAATTAAATTAAACTGTATAGCTTATTTTAATTTTTGTGTGTTTTTAGAACTGAAGATGAATGTATAACATTCGAAACTAGTTTATAATAAAAACAAAATTATAGAAGTGGCAAATAATTTATCAATCCCTAATTAGATTGATCCTTCTATACCATCATGCGGATGTCAACTGAATATCATTTAAAAATTGAGTGATGAAAATCTGTTTGTTGAGCATAAGAAATAAGGTTTTCAAACACTAGAGATGGACAAAAATTACTCTAACGTAACGAATGGCCGGTATAAGATACGACTAGGGATGGAAGGGGTAGCAAAGACTAACCAAGCTCATTCGTCTCTAGTCTCATCTAATTCCGGCTAGTGAGAACATTAGAGTAAAATTCTCGGTACTCGTTACTCGAGAGTAATTTTAGTCCAGCTCTATCAAGCACGAAGGATATACTTCCAATGTTTAAATCCGAGAGAAAGCTAGCGGGGAGCTGAACTGTGGTTAAACAAATTATTCGGCGGGACAGTAAGACCACAAAGGAAGTGAAAATTAGGTTCGGAAGCATAAAAAGTTCAGATTTTACTTTTTGGTTGATATAGTACGGCTACACAATTCGGGTAGACATTTTGAATGTACTGATACTAGTTAACAATTAAGTTAATCTTTATAACAACAATCTTTTGGGTTTTTCCACCTAACACTAATGATACCCGGAGTGACAATTCGCCTAGGATTCTACCCAGAAGTTGGGGTTCCCCGCGACCCTAATGTATTCCAGCGGTGGTCCTCCAAGTGACCCCCCCCCCCTCTTCCAGAACTAGAAGACAAGGAGAAGTGATTGCGGTGCAGAGAGGACAGCTAGGGCGGAACTTAGCCTAATCACATCAGGCCGGGCCCTACTAATTAGTCGCTACCCGATTTATATCGCCAACTCTCTCTCTCTCTGTCTTAGTCTTAGTTCTCTCAGTCAGGTTCGGGTTTGCCTGTTCTTTCTTAGTCAAGAGTTAGTATCATGCAATAAAGTACGAGAATAAAATATCTGATGTGGACACCCTCATGACTTCCTTGTACGCCTATTAAACTATAATTCGGCGACTCAAAAAGTGGCTCTGAATTAGGTTACTAGTTTCCGAAGATCGCAGTATCTCAAAAACGACACTCGGTGTCGTGAAGTCCTTCTATTGACATATACAGACACACACACACACATAAGCTCTTGTTTATGAAGGTCTAATTCCTTTATTATGAGTCGTTTTTTGTCTATGTCATTAGAAAAAACATTGGAAATTGACGATTTCACATTTTAAGCGAAATAATCCGCTTAATTATGTGTTATTCTCCTGCTGCAGACTTGTTCAGCTCACTAATGGGGAGGAAAACAAGTATTTTTAATTAGAGTGAAAAAAAAATCGTAAAAAAATATATTAAATATCGATTTACCTTCTTATTTAAGCTTAATATGACCTTAATGTAACGTACCCCTTTCGGCGCTTCAATTTCAACCAAAATTTAATATATTTCTTATATTAATATAAAAGTATAATTTAGCAAATTTGAGAAGTTTTGCATTATATTTTAATATAATTTTTGATGAAAATCAATAATGACCTACAAGTAAAGTACTACTTCCGGTAATCATGCAGTGGCCAAAAAGGGAGGTTCACAACTAGATTTTACAATAATCCTAAATATAAAATTTCAACTTTCTATGGCTAACTGTTTTTGAGTTATGCGAGATACACACGTACGAACGTACTTATGGTCGTCGCGACAAAACTAGCCAAAATGAATTCAGGGATGGTCAAAATAGATATTTCCGTTGAAATCTGAAAACCGAAAATTTTCGCGATGACAATCATGTATACATAATAACAAAATAACCGAAGGCATGATGCCGATAACACCGATCGCTGTTTAAGAACCTCCGTCTACCGACAATCGTCCAAACCCAAGCCTTAAAGCTCTTCTCCCACCTACGTTTCGGCATACTCTCGGACATTTACCATTCAGCATTTATTAACTTTTTAGGGATTCGTTCCTTCCAAACTCCAATAATTTTACAAGGCCATTTACACCGTCGGGATGATATCACTTTGATTATATTAACAGGATGTTAATATATAGATTAACATATTATATCATATTATATAGATTAACATATCATGTTAATATATTATAGATTAACATGTCCGCAATTCTGCCTTTGTGTAACCTCCTAAATTCTCCAGTGGACATATCCTCCTCGGAACAAATATTCTAGCCTCATTTTCAAAACAAATGCAATTTTACACAGTTCATAAATAATTTTGACAAAATACCATAACTTGCCATGAAATTATAAAGAACGCATTGTGGTACATTGAATTATTATATTTTAGTTGATTTCTCACACCTAAGCTCAAAAATAAATCTTTATAACCAGTAATTTTACAAAGGCTGTCTTGATATAAATGATTAATATTATTATTTAATAAATAATATTATTTTTATGCTAATTAAGCGGCTAAAAAGTAGCAATATTTTGCTTCTGTATAAATAATTGCAAATATCATTATTTATGTCAAAAATTGCAGAGAACAGCTGGAGTTATTATAACACACATCCCCAATTGTTCGGTTTATTATTTCCAATAATGAACCTTTGTAATTAACCAAGAAAAAAAAATGTAATCTTTCCCTCCCTCAAAATTTGAGATTTTACGTTATTAGATGCAAATAACAAGCTTTAAAAAATCCGACCGTCCACAGTACCGATCTTTAATTCAGTTTTTTTTCTTTTTAGTATGATATGGGTTCTCTTGTCCATATGAAGTCCCAAACATCGCACTTCTTGAGATGTTGTTATTGGTGCATTATTAAAATACACATGAGGACGAAACACACTCTTCATTTCGCTAGACAAACTTAAAAATCAATTAATAAATAAATTAAAAAAGGGTTATTAACAAAAAAAAATCTATTGATATAAAAGAGCAAAAGTCGAAAAAAAAGGAGACAAAATAATTATACAAAATCGATTTTACAGAATCCTGCTAATAAACATTTAATAACATATTTTGAGTTGATTTTTATTTTTAATTCAATTTTTTGTTTAATAAAAAAGGTAATTTTGATTTATTTTTTTAAAAGGTCTTTAATATCCATTAACTATTAAGGAGATAGCATTGTTTTGTTTTTTAATGAAAAACAGCTAAAATTTTATTCATGATTAAAAGAACAAAAAATGAAGATAAACTTTTTCTTAAACAAAATGGGTAAATAGTATTGACTAAGAAACTGTTCAAATATTTTCACAGTGAGTTGAGAGACAGTAATAAGCCTAAATAGGCAAACCTCAAACGCTTTTCAAGTAAAATTCGCAATCTTCTTCCAAATGAACGATATGAACATACCTTATCAAATCCAATCTCCTCCTAAATATTTCAGATTCACCTGTACGCCACAAAGCAAAATATAACCAGGTTTTTATGCCATGGGTCAGACCAAAGAAAAAAATACAGATGCCTTTTCGCAAAAAAAAAAAAAAAACTCTCAAACTCATCCCTGTTAGTATCTTGAACATAAGTGAAAGGAAAACGTAATTGTTTCAGAATGTTCTGGACAAAAATATGAGCGAATTTAATTCAAGAAGAATATTACTAAGTGGTGAATGAACAGATTGCAGAGGATGAAGGCTTGTCATTAGTGTAAAATTGTTTTATTTGAAATGCTAATAAAAAGGTGGGACGCTGTGATAAGAGACGGCCTGTGATTGGATGTCCCCGGCAGCCAATGAGGTAGCGAAAAGCAAATATGCTACTCATCAAGGGGAGGTTAGTTAGAGGAAGGCTAGGCCTATATTATTTTTTTTTTTGTTTAAAGAGATTTACACTATTGTAGAATAATGAAATTTTATAATATACTAAAATGAATCGAAATTAATATATATTTATTCTTGAAATGTTTTATTTTAAGGCTGCCAAGATCAGAGGTTCCCAAAATTATAAAAAAATTTATTCATCTAAAACGAAAATAAATAAAAAAATCGATTTCCAAACATTAAATTCAGAAATGGCGTATAATATGAATACGATATATATATATATATATATATATATATATATATATATATATATATATATATATATATATATATATATATATATATATATATATATATTTATATATATAATATGAATATGAATACTGTACTAACAGATAATTCAACAATAAAATAGTAAACATGTTTTTAAAAAATTACATAACAGAGGTTCCCATACTTGATTACACAATACCAATTATCTGTTATCATTTAATTTAATGTAGATGATGTTGATTCATTTAATTGTGGGAAATTATATCTATTGCGTATTACGAATTTATTCAAGTGTAATGAGTTCTTAGACGGTGTGAATATTATCAATCGTTAATAGGTTAGGCTTCTTCCCAGTCCCTCTTTCCTTTGTTTCAATATTTATTTAAACATCATATTAAACATACACCGTAGGGATGATGAAGAAATATATCTTCTTTTATATATATATATATATATATATATATATATATATATATATATATATATATATATATATATATATATATATATATATATATTGTAATATTGGTATTAAAATTTGAGGATCGAAAACCGATATTAAAAAAAAAAAAAAAAAATATAAAATAAAATAATTCTACAAGGACGGTGGGTTCGAAAAACAAAGAACAATAAAAACATTTGGTGTGGTGTCTTTGTGTTACTATTTAAAGTGGATGTCTTCTAGGAATAGGAAGTCTAAAGAAAAATGTAGATATTGATATCGATATCGTTTAACAATATCGATATCTTGATATCTATCGTTAGTATTTTATTTAAAAAAAAAAAAAGAAGAAAAGGAATGAACTTGTTTCTTGATATTTAAATCATGTAGGAAATGAAAAATATCTTAATTATATCGGCACAGAAATAATTATATTTCAAAATCTCGTTAAATCTTTTAACAAATTAAAAAAACCTAAACGAACCGCATTATATAGACATAGAAATATCGATATATGTGCGTATGCATATTTTACCTTTGTTGCATCTATATTCAATCCGGGTTGAAGTAATAAGAAAATTTTCAGCATACGATTTATGGCGATATTTTTTTCTCGCAAAAACCACTGTTGGGGTACCCAGTGTTTCCAGATTATAGTTTTTTTCCCCTAGATTTAGGTTTTTATTCACCCTCTGGGGTATTTTTTGCTTTTCTAATCATTTATTCTTATCTCATATTAGGGGGCAATTTTGGTTACACTAATAGAAAAATAAGAATTAAATATTTAGGATTAAAATTGGTGGATTTATAGAAAAATTTAGACAAGTTTAGTGTTAAAGTTGTTGAATTTAGGAGAAAATTTAGAGAGCTTTAGGGGGAAAATACAGGACTTACCTGGCAACACTCACTGGACCCTACTCGGTTTTTTACGCCTGCACAATTGCAGGTAAGTTTTTATTTTTTTTTCTTATCTTCGGTTTGGAGGTAAAAGTGATCAACTACAATTTTCGCGAAGATGAGGTTTGTTGCTTTCTACCTGCGTCCGAACCAAATTTACGCTTCATTATCGACAAAATTGTGAAATTATCAATAATTTATTTATGAAATATATTAACTACTCCAAACTTTTACTAGACAAACTCTCTAAACTTCCACTTTATTATAAAAAGCTCATATGCATTGCCAGTACCGACTGAATAAAATTTCGGTACTGATCAATAACTGATTATTCCATAATATTATTACCATAAAAATAAAATCACTAAAAAATGAACCAACATGAAATGTTATAGGAATGGGCGGATATAGAATAATACAATTCAGGTGAGTCAGAGTGGAATGAAAGAGAAACAGACAAAAATGTTTCTTCATTAGACGACAGGATGGCAAATATTCCTATGGTTCGGGGCCCCCATAAAACCAGATTTACAATCTCCCCCACTCCAATCTGAATAAAGCACTAAAGCACAGGCTTCCTCATTATAGTCCACCACATCATCTCTCCATATACTTGTACCTCTCCTCTCGCAATACATTATTTGTCCTGGTTACTATAATGTAACACAGTCTATAATTACCCAAAAATATTAAATACCTCTTCATATCAGAAATCAATAATTGTCTAAATAAAACAATTTTATTTAAATTAAACATTATTTTATATACATTTTTTAAGACACCGCAAAAATGACAGTATCTTTTAAGATACTGCTAAAGCAAAACGATGCAGACATGAATTTGGAAAAACTATTGATGTCCCAAGAAATATAAAAAAGAGAAAAATCATATAGTAACATATATAAAATAAATATATATATATAAAAAGAAAAATAACAAGGCATTAAAATAAAAATAAAACCAACAAAATTAATAAATTTCAAATTTAATCAAAATAAAACGACCGTCCTGGTTTTGATCACACCGAAATGGTATCACTTTTTTTTTGGCGATTCTACATTGAAAAAAAATTGAGACGTGCTGGAAAAAAAAGTACTGAAAGTACTTTTATTTTACACCTCAAGTTTGGAAAATGACATCGACATGATTCTTTCATAAAAACACTTGTTTTTTTAGAGTATTTATTAGGAAATATACTTGTTTTTCGGTCAAATAATTTTTTTTTTAATTTAAATTACTAAGTTAACTAGTCTTAAGGTTTTTTTTTCTACACCAAAGATTATGGCAGATCTTGATTCAGCACACCAAAAAACCATTATGTTAAAAATATAATCGAAAACTTTTTTTTTTTTGTTTCATAACCAAGGGTCTTCAAAATGTTTAAACCAAGAAATTACGTTTCGTTTTGAAGTTATTAAAAAATTTATCTGACACAAAAATCAATTATTTTTTAACGCTTGTATATTTTATTAAATCTACTATTAAAAACAAATATTTTAGTAAAAGAACTATGTCGATACCATTATCAAAAATTTGAGACACAATACGTATATAGTTTCAGCGTGTTTTATTATTTATTCTCAGCTCCTCAGGTGAAACGCTGAAGCACGTTTTGATTTTTTTTTTCAATATAGAATCACTAAAAAGATTTTGATCGAAATCGGAAACTCCACGCCACCCTAACCCTGACAGGAATTATCTGTCTATCAACTTAAAAATACTCGTTACATTTTTAGAAAGCAATCTCATTAATTGGTGTTCGTAGATAATTTTTTTTTAATTAATGAAAATATCATATAATATTATATGAATATCGGTATATTATTAACAAAATATGGATATACTATTAAAGTATTTATATAAATAACAACGAAAATGTTAATGATGAGTTATTTCAAAATTTATTTATATAATTTATTACTCATTAATTGCAAAATACTTAAATGTTTTTTTGTTTTTTTTCTAAAAATTTCGTAGATTCTTAAGAACAAGTGTATCAATATATCTTCGGAAGGATAGATTTATCCATAAATCAATAATTTCTAAGAAATATAACTGATTGAACACGGACGATTTTCGTTAGAAAATTCCATGTTTTTGGCACTATATGATCTTTTATCTAAGAAATTGAAATAGTTGGAGATTGGATAATTTCATAGCTTACTTTTAATGATATTTGAACTAAATAGAAACCAAGATAATCAATTTGACCGAGTAGAAACTAATACCCAATAAAAAAAAAATTGGTGTAAATTTTAAGATTCAAAATTCAAAATCTTGAGTTGTAATTCAAAATCAATAAAAACACCCCGTATGTTACTTTCTCAAACTCTCGCAGATAAACATAAAAAAGTTCAAGTCAGTAGCTTTTTTCTATTTTTTTTAAAAAAAGAAGATTAGTATAAAAAAAAATCTAGTTTTGCATGAGAGCTGAAAACCCGATTTTTATTCTATTGTACTAGAAATTATTAAAAACTATTGGTATGCCTTTATTTAAGAGCATATATAATGTTCAGTAAGATTTGTAGCTTAAGAAAACTTAAAAAGATTCTATTTAACCTAATGACACTCCATCGGTATAAAGATTAATCAATTGCAATAATCACATTCTCCTAAATTTTCAGAGTCCCAACGCTACACTATCTCTCCACAGATAACGCAATTAAGCCATATTATCCGAAATTACCGGATACCAGAAAATTACCGGCCGAGGCCAGAACTACCCAAAATCGGGTAATAATACCTGCATCGGCAGCACTGCTCCACGCATTCCCCCCTTGTCAGTCGGGGTCAGGTAATCAATTAAATCTGTTAGCTAATTAGAATCAGCTGATTAATAAAACAAGATCCTCCCTTCGTTACTAAACAACGTCGGCCAATCAACTACTGACAGAAAATCGCACAATCGAATATTATAAAATTTAATATAGCAAATACTTTGCTTCTAAAAATAAATAAACGTTCGAAAAATAAACTAATAAAATTACCAATTACCAATAAAATTAAATACTAACATTATTTTTTTCTTTTTGTATAAATATATTTTCACCTGTATACATTTTATTCCCTTCTCTTCGATTGTACTTGAAGTTAAATAATTATAATCATAATAATTGTAATCATTATCTATAGTTCAATAACTAGCAAGATTATTATAAGTGGAGATGATCGACAGCGGAATGTGACTTTTATCGCAGCCACTCCGTCACAATGATAGGCGATTAATCTTGATGAATGGGGGTGATTAAGTAAAGAACTTGGTCGCTGCATTCCATCGACTTATTACAATTCTTTTTATTCATCACAAGAACTACCGGCAGAGTAAAAGGATCCGGATGTGCCAGTGGCCTTCAACATTTTCAGGGTCGGAAGAGTCATCTCACCGCTTACTTAATCTAATTATACCTTGTCAAAGTGTAACCATTTAAAATAAAATAAGCTGAAAAGGATTACAAAGTTTAAATGAAAACTGGTCAAACTGAGGCATTATGTATTTTTAACCGACTTTAAAAATGGAGGTTGTCAGTTTGACTTTATGTTCTATGTACGCCCGCTCATAACTTCGCTATGTTAGACCAATCCTTTAAAAGAGACGTTCTATATATTAAAAAAATGTTCAATACCATCAGGTATAATACGTATTTGAGGAATCATTAAGAAAATTATTAAAGTTAGTTTACGCCCACTTTAGAGATTAAATAAATTAACAAGAACAACAACAGATAAATAGATAGAAAAGAATAAATTTGTTATAAAAATAAAATAAAATAATTGAAAAAAAAAAACATAAATAAAAAATCACAGTAATAGAAAACGTATTAGTAAGAGCAAAAATGAAATACTTTGTTGATAAAATTAACATTTAATAAATACATTGTGGGTTTAGAACAAAATAATTCGTTCTTATTTTTTTTATATCTAGATATTTTTGTATATTTATCACAGCTGTCCGATAAAGGTCATGGAATCGGTGTTATTAATGTACAGCTGATGTTATCTTGTTATTTCCTTGTACGTATTAAAGGAAGTATTGTAATCGCGACAATTTTCGGTTTGCAGATTTCCTTTTTGGCTATTTCGTCGTAACGCTTGTACGTGCGTTCTGTACGTGCGTATCTGGCATAAATCAAAAACGGTTAGCCGTAGAAAGTTAAAATTTTGTATTTGGGATTATCTTAAAATCTAGTTGTGAACCTCCCTTTTTGGTCACTACATGATTACTTGAAGGTCATAATTGATTTCCATAAAAAATTATATTAAAATATAATGCAAAACATCTCAAATTTGGTAAATAGGACTTTTATATCAATATGAATGTATTTACTAGATCTTGGTTAAAAATGGTGATTTAGTATATGAGACTTTCAGATTGATATAAATAACATAATAAATTTTGGTTGAAATTGGCAAACCGGAAGTGGTACTTTACTTGAAGATCATTTTAGACTTTCATAAAAAATTATATTAAAATATAATGTAAAACATCTCAAATTTGGTAAATAGGACTTTTATGTCAATATGAATGTATTTACTAGATCTTGGTTAAAAATGGTGAACCGAAAAGGGTACTTTATTTGAAGGTCATAATAAACTTAAATAAAAAATAATATCAAAATTAAATACAGAGATCATATGGTTCGGTAATAATGGTTACAAACGCGATTTTTTTTTTCAATCTAATTAAACATTTTTATTACTTGCTTTAAGTGTTAAAATTGAGTGTAAAACAATTGTTTTCCTCCCCATTTATTTTATTTACAAGTCTGCAGCAGGACAATGAGATATCAGTTAAATGGATTCTTCCGATTAAAATGTCGAAACTGTCAATTTCCAATGCTTTATCTAGTGATATTGACAGTTCTAATGTTTTCACGGAACACGAAGAAATCTCGTGGGAACTCGTTACCTACTTAAAGAAAACGACATATGATAACGGAATGAGACCTCCAGAAAAAAAGAGATTGTGTTTGTGTCAATAGATGGATGTCGCGACGCCGAGTGTCGTTTTTGAGATACTGCAATCTTCAGAAACTAGTAACCAAATTCAGGATCATTTTTTGAGCCACCGATTTATAGTTTAAAAGGCGTACAAGGAAGTCAATATGTTGTCCACATCAGATATTTTTTTATTTTTTGTCATTGCGCTAAGATACCTTAGTATGTACTAATAAGAAAATTGCATGGATCTAGCAGCTAAACACTTTTTGGAATTGGCTGGTGGAAGGCCAAAAAAAATATATATATGCAATTTTTTAATATTTATCGTAATTAATTTTGTCATTATATTTCGAGAAAGATGAGTATCCAAAAAGCATTTAAAAAATCAAATAACATTTTTTTTTTTTTTTTTTTTTTTTTTTTTTTTTTTTTTTTTTTTTTTTTTTCATTTCAAGCATAATAGAAAACTTTTTTAATGATCACAGTTTTTAGTTTAGTAATTTTACAGTTTAGTAATTTTAGTTTAAAATACAAAAGTAAATTATCATGATATATTTTCGCCTTAAATTACTTATTACTGTTAACGAAGACGTGATAGTCGCATCGTGACTTTAACTTCACTTTCTATGACTTAAAAAAGAAAGTGTTTAATTCGCAATGTGCCCCCCAAGGCAGCAGCAATAAAATCTAGAAACTCTTTGATATTATGAACTTTATTACAGTGTTTCTGTGTGATGTCTTCAAGGAGTATTATCAGTTCTTCTTCTCAAGGATAATAAATTCCGCCCTTTATACCTACTCCAGGAGGATTTGCATCTTTTTTATTAAACTCTAAGGATATGGAAAAGATGTTGCTGTCAAATATTGGAGTACTTTCCGACTTATATAAGTATCGATTTATATAATCCTATTATCGTATACAATACTGACACGTTAGTTTGAAAAGTCGATCTTTGTATCGCGTTTTGAAACTGTCTTTATAAGTTATTGTTAAAATATTTAGCACTCGTGAATAGAATCAATTGTAAATAGTTTTATTCTTATTTTTTCCATTGACGTCTCCTCTAATCGTATGTTTCAAAGCTCAACAGAAAAACGTTGGGATTCAATAAATAAATAAATAAATTAATATAAAGATATATATTTATATTATATTAATATTATATTAATATTATATTATATATTATATATATATATATATATATATATATATATATATATATATATATATATATATATATACATAAATTGTGATAATCTTGGTCGCTACAACGACCCTCTTCTGCTGAATTAAGTTCAGATACAATATGCCAGAAACTAAAATGAATTACAGAAATGTTGTAGGCAGTAAGTTGTGCGATAGCTGTAATAAACAAATAATAATTGAAATATAAAAAAAAAATATACTAAAATATATATATGTATAGTTTAATTAATAAAGTATACATCATACAACACATAGACAATGGAAAAATCCGTCTGTCGAAGTCTATTTGTTTTAACTATCTTTTTTTTTTTAAAAGAAATAAATAATTACTTTAATAAGCAATGTTAATATAAGTAGCATAAAAGTAATATAAAATCAGTAACAATAATGTTTTAAAACACATTCTTCGTCAATATTTTTGTTGAAACTATAAAAACAAATACATTCAAAAACTATAAAACCAAACAAGTAAATAATTTAAAAGTAACAATCATGTCCCAGTATTCAAACAAATTATAAATATGTCAACTATATTATATGCAGAGCAAACAATATACTGCAACTATACAACAATTAGCAAGCCAAAAAAATATTTCCCAACTGTAATATAATCTTTCATGAACAAACTATTTGCGCTGTGGCTTGTTGTACATAGACTGAAAAAGAATTATTCCAATCCTAAAACTACTGTACCGAAAAGCCTTGTATGTTAAAACATACTTATGGCCAATTAATGGATGCTTAATGAAATTAACATTAAAATTAAATTGAAGCATATTTTCACAATTTTAATAAAAATTCCAATCGGTTCAAAGCTTGTAAGGTATACGCCGAAAAAAAGAAAACAAGAAAAGAAAACGGCTACAAATTATTATACTATAGTTTATTATTTCTAAATAGTTATTTAACTCCCCCCCCCAAAAAGCTTTTGTATAATGATTCCAAAACGCTTAGTATGTTTCTCTATCGTTATAAATGACCAATGTATGAGCGTATATGTTAATCAGTTTGGAGTGGCCTACGACTTAGGTACTAAATCTAAAAAAATTAAGTCCAGTAGTCTTTGAGAAAAACCGCGTAGGAGCCTACGGATGGATTTTCTTTTTCTTCATATTCTGCGTATCTTAAAACGTAAAATCTTAAATTTTGAAGGAGATAATTAATTTTTCTTTTCTCAATCGATAACAAAGTTTCATTATTATAATATAAAACATCTAACAATTGAAAGATTAAAAAAAATAATAATAAACTTTAAAAAATCATTAATGAAATTAAAACATACTTGCAACCGATAAAGAGGCCTGTTCAAATTATTTTCTGATTTTAATTTTTTTTTTGTTTGTACAATGAATAAATAATTTATAATAATAAAAGAATTGCAAAAATAAATAATTTATAACTGCGTCCTGAATCTAAATAAATATTTTTTAGTCATATACCCGCATGACAGAATTTTACTCGACTAACGGAAAAAGTTAGTGTTATATGAAAATGTAGAAGCGAACAGAGCGGAACGGCAAAACCACTCTCCTAAATTTCCCAACGAGAATATTCAGCGTTTTCCCAACACTTTTCAATTAGAATCCAGATAGTGAGTAGACTACTTAGCAAAATGAGAAACATAAAAAAAAAAAAAGAAAAGTTATTGGACCTTATTCAGTTTTTTTTTTTTTTTTTCGTTTTCATTTATATTCGAAACATTGAATTGGAATGAAGCTACAATGTCAGACCATTGTGTGTTCCATGCAAAGAAAACATGTGTTCTCATGTTTATGCAGAATGATAACTCGACCATGGAAGACTTCCTGTGTAGTCTGTAACTGAGGCAATCTTATCCGTACTGAGGCAATCTTTTTTGATCCTCTTGTTACTGGATTAAAAAAACTTATAGTAAATATGTACAATATAAAAACTTATTAAAATATGTGGCAATCCATTATATGTAGATCTATTTTAAATTGCATGCAATTTTGAACAAAAAAACAATAGAAAAAAAATATATCATTTATATAAAGACAAAATGCAGTACATTCACAGCCTAAAAAGGTAAATCGATTAAAAAAAAAGAGACAACAGATGGGAAATATTAAATTAAAAACAGCTGATTATAATAAACTAAAAAGCATGCATACTAAGCAAACAAAAAAGGTACAAAAGACGGAGTAGGAATAAAAGCTATTTAATTTAATTTTTTTATGAACATTATAAATTTCTTTGATATTGCATTTAGATTGATTTAATTTTTATTAATTTAGTTTACATTAAATTAGTTATTGAACTCAAATTTCTAGATTCATTTGATAGCAGCGCAATAATTTAGTTTTCCTTAAGAACTTAAGGGTTTCAGTAACTACGTGGTACGTCTTTGTAACATTGGAAGCTATAATTTTAATAAAAAACAAATCAAACAATAAATAAATAATTTCAAAAATGACAAAACAGAAGAAGAAATAGAAAAGTAAAAATACACAGGAGAGGAAGGTCCATCCCGAACAGAGGATACACGGCAATTCCACAAAATATATTAATATAGAAGAGAAAAAACTCAAAAAGAAATCGTGTAATCTCACTTTTCCTTCAGTATGTGTGCAGATGTCTTGTAATGAGTTACTGTCTCTAGTTGATATATCTATTTAAGCTGTAGATGTGAGATGTGCTGCATTTTGTTTTTATATAAATGATTTTCTCCTGATTATGCGAAATATCGACAGGTTAGTTATTTTCCGTTATTTTAAAGACTCCAGGCTTCGCGTGTCGGATTTTCCGTTTCTATCCTAGAGTTATAATTAGACCGATATTACTCACAATTCATCAGGAAAAATTTCAAAACTTCATTATTATTATTCATCGCTTCTGTTTTCCTTCATCTATTTAATCTGAAAAACTGGTTCTACGAATAGAAAATCGAAATGAACTAAGATCAGGTTCTTACTATACGTTTACCAATAATGATTGAAAATAATTCTGTTCCTATAAAAAACCACAGTACAGAATCTTGAATTGCACCTGGGAAAAAGACACGACTGAAATATAAATTAAAAAATAACAAGACAAGAAATTATCAGACGATTCTAAAAACTTACATGACAAATAAATAACATTTTATTCTTCTGCTCAAAATCACCCCAATTCAAAAACATCCTAGGGGAAAGTGCCCTATTATGAGATACCCCAGTAGCTCCTCTACATTCATGAGTTGCTTGCCAATTGCCTCATAAACTACTTGCTAATGTTCATTGAGGCACTGGGCAAGCGAAAAGTTTGCCAATTGGAAATAATTCAGTACTTGTTAAAAGATGTTTGTGACTTATGTCTGACGGCTGACAAAAGTTATGTTGTTTTTAAAAATGATTTTTACTGCTTATAATCAGCTTTCCAGATAGTTTATTCATCACTAGTCAATAGTCCTAAACTTTATAATTTTATGGAATTAATTGATCTTGTAATAAAAAAATTTTAAAAAATGACTGTGCCTGAATATATGAGACACAACAGGATTTTTTTCCTTTTATCGATATTTTTCTTAGTATTTCTTAGTTTTTGTTTTTTAAGTTGTTTATTCTTTTTAAGATAGATAGATAGATAAAAGAACTTTATTCTGGGACTAGGTCCCTCAAGAATAACATGATTGAACAAATAAAACAGAAATAATATCTGGCCATAAGACTACAAAATAGGGATCAGTTAATGTTTACAATATTTTCAATAAAATAAATAAGAAAATAAAATAAGTTCTTTTCTCGAAAAATATAAATAACTTGAACAAAAAAAAAAAAAACAGAAAAAATAAGAGAAAATGAAAAATACATAAATAATGAGTTGATTAGCAAAGTTGAAGTTTGTACATTAAAAACTATTATTCACTTCTGATCCAGATGTTAATCCTAAACTGAAATTTCGCAATTAGAGAGCATCATTTTGGAGAGAAAGAAGGTGTTGGAAAAGGAGGGATTTGAATGAGGATAGAGAAGAAGCATGGCGGATATTAGAAGGAAAGGAATTCCAAAGGGTAGAGGAGCGGGCGAGAAAGGAGCGTTCGAATGTAGATACAGTATATTATATGTTTATTTTACAATAAAAAGAATAAAAATGCTTCCTTAGAGTTTTGATTATCTACTTGCATTAGTGCCCAAATAAATTTTGCCTAAATTGGCACTTTTTATTAAAGATAGACTAGATTTCTGCATTTTCAGTATTATTATAAATATATATACAAAAAATAACTTTATTATTAACAATATAATAACTGTTAAATGTGCAAACCTCAAAAAATAAAAAAGTAATTAATTATTAATTATAATTAGTAATTAATTATTATTATTATTATTTTATTTGCAGGTTCAATAAAATTAGAAAGTTTAGTACTAGTGACAAATAAACTATATTAACAGCTGATTAAAAACAGTAAATATCATGTTTAAAAACAAACTACCTTGTGTGCAAAATAAGCCGAAAAACGTCACAAAAATTTTCAATTAACACGCTTTGAAAACTGGAGGAAAGACCCTAATTGGGAAACGTTTCGCTTACCCGGTACCTCAATGATCATCAGAAAGTAATTTGTGAAGCAACTGGCAACTAATGAACAGGGATATCTCGCAATAGACAAGTATCTCATAATAGGGCACTTCCCCTAAGTATTTTTTAAATTTAATTTTACTAGGGACTACTTTATTTCAAAATTTATACGCTACATTCTTAGAATCTCCATTACGTTGATCGCGGCCTCCTTCTTTCGTAACTGAAGTCTCATTTATTCGGAATGGCGTAACAATCTATTCAGTATATGGAGAACTTATAGAAAAGTTGCATAACCCAGGGGCTTATAACGTTCAGCTGTCAGGAACCGGGGAAAAGTTAGAGAGTTTTCCTTTTATTATTTTTATGTTTTTTTTTTCCCCCTCAAGGTTTTTCTCTAAGTGGGACAACGTCGTAGAACTTCTACAAGCGCTTGAAAGCAATCTTTGAAAGAAAACAGGCAAGCGAATGATTCTTGAAAATTAGGACAACTGCCAGACCGATAATCTTATATGGAATTTTTCTTTAATCTATAAAGTAGGCTACTTAACCAACAAACTTATTTAAATTATACTTATTTTTAGATAGTTATTTAAATTTTCGAAGAGTCAGAGACAAGAGTAGCAGTTACCGTGGATTAAATTTCATATAAAATCGTAATTCCATTACTGTAAATTCCTCTGTAATTAATAAAATTCATATGAACGTAAATTTCCGGCCATATTGAATTAGTTTAATTACTTGTTTTTATTTAATTTTCGTTAAAAGCCGTGATACGTATATTAAATGTTTCGTTTTATTTTGTTTTTATTATACTTTGAAAAACATTGGATAAATCAAAGTATTTGTATGAACTCATCAGCCCATTAGCACAAATTAAAATTTATAAACTTGGATTAAAATGGTTTAGTTAATTCGGTTCCTCAGTAATCTTACAGCTTACCAACCTATTTTAGTCATAGTGAAAAGGATATAGTGGACTGGCCACGAAACAAAAGTCAACCCTCTCAGGCTAGAATAGAACCGGCACCGCTTCGGACAAGAGAATGATGAGCTGTTGCCTAAAAACGTTCAGACATCACGGCCTCTTAAAAACTTTTAAGCTTGTGTAGATTATTTTAGCATATTTTCATAAATCAAATTTTTTAATAGATTAATTTAGTCCAGTTTTATTATCAGTTTATATATATATATATATATATATATATATATATATATATATATATATATATATATATATATATATATATATATATAAAGAAAAATGAATCAGAAACTTGAGTTCAATAACTAATTTAATGTAAACTAAATTAATAAAAATAAAATTTAATAATAATTTAATGTAAACTAAATTAATAAAAATAAAATAAATCTAAATGCAACATCAAAAAAATTTATAATGTTACTAAAAAAATTAAATTATATATGTATAACTTTTATTCCTACTCTGAGAATTTAATAACGTCAAAACGTTGATAGAATAAATTTCGAGTCCAGAAATTATCGAGACACAACAATAAATGAGAACATGAGCACCAATTACAGGAAGATAAGATGCGTCAGTTCACTAGCAAGGCGTATACGTGTGACAGCAGCTTTATTTACACGACATCTACTGTCAATTATCACCTCAAACATGTCAATGCGACAGCACTGCCACGACAGTAAATACTATCATGACGGCAAATGTAATAGAATTTGCACATAGCTAGCGGCTATGAAAGTAAACTGTCACGGTATAAACACTTTTTTCTTTTAATCGATTGTCAAAACATATCGATTAATGGTGTAATATGCTGTATCCCCAATATGGATTGAGGAACTTGTGCAATAGTACATAGTACAGCATATTGAGATTAAACCTGATGGCAGCGCAATAATTTAGTTTTCCTTAAGAACATACAGTAACTACGTGGTACGTCTTTGTGACATTGGAAGTTATAATTTTAATAAACTAAAAGTAAATAATGATTTTTTAACTTATTGTTGAGAACCTGATTTTCTCCCCTCCCTTCCCCTCCTCGCATGCCAGAGAGAATGATTTAAATCATATTATTTTTCTTTGTTTAAAGCACAATACATGAGCAGGAATTGCAAATTGGTTTTTCTAAGCATAAAAGATTGAGATATCGAGAGGAAATCTGTATGAAACGGAAAAGCTTCAATTTTCAGAATCGGAGGCAATATTATTTTCCGAGAAACTAAGAAAAACAAATGGTGATAAAATCTGCAATCAAACCTAGAATCAATAAACATTCTAAACGAAGGTGGTAGCAAAAGAGAAACTGCATTGATGTCTACCTTTTTTTTTCAGCAATTTCATTCCCATTCGACTCAAAGATTCATTTTATTTTATATTCAGGTTTTTTCTAAATATATTTAGTTATAATTCTTCTTTTAATTTATTAATAAGTAATTGCCCGAAAGGTAATGTACAAGAAGTAATGTAACCGAATTTTCCAAAATAAATAAATAAAATATCAGATAATTGTTGTTAGTTGGATTTGATTTAGGGCTATTTTCATTTTCATTAATTAAAATTATTTAAATTTTTATCCCCTTTTTTTAAAAAATAAATCCTGAATACTATTACTTATTTATTATTATTTTATCCCTTTTCAAATTATTGTATTAATGCCGTAGAATATCAAATACAGTGTATATGTTAAGAACATTCATCATTCATTCTCGAAAGTTCCTGCAATCTAAAATTGGAAAATTAAAAAATTAATATATATTTAAAAAAAATTATTTTTAATGTTCGATCTTCTATATTATGTGATTTGATATTATATAGACCTTCAACAAAGTTTCCTTAAGGTTAATTAAATACTTAGTAGTTTTTAAAATTCCATTGACCCTGTCTCATTAGAATAGTATTTAAGTGACTCACCTAACATTTTGAGATATTATTTAGATGCTGAAGAGGGGGACGAAGTATCGTCGAAACGTCTAAAAAATAAATACGATAAAACTACTCAGTTTTTAATTGACCTAAAGGCAATTTTTTTGAATTAACAACTGTTCCTTGGATTTAAAAGTAGAAAATGAAATTGGAAAAAAAAATTTTTACATTATAACTCAGGAATGATCGATGGCCATACATGAGTTATGTTGACATCATAGTTACCACAGATGGAATTACTTATATATCATATAATTTATTTTAACTTTTAAGTTTTTAAACATGAAAACAGTTAACAAAGCGGTTTTTATTATGATAATGTATAAATCATATTTTATTTACGAATGAATTCTGTTGAATTGGTAAGGATTAGAGGAAAATAGGTTTTCTAATTAAAAAATTATTTATTTGTTTAGCATTTTGGGATTCTTTTACCATCTTTACTTAGTGTCTAATCATTCCGACATCTTGTTGGAACTCATATTGGTTTTTAAGTGAACAGGAACTGTATATATACATAAGACTTTTAAAATGAGAACAGAATAACGAAACGTTAACTGAATAAATAATTATAAAATTTGAATTGTCTCTTTTCTTCTTGTGCTTTAGTAATTTAATGTTAACAGAGGCTAAATGAGTAAGCCACTGCTCTCTCGTATCCCCTTGTTGATGGTAATTTATTAATTGATTAATTTATTTAAGTAATCTGAATCGACTTCGGTTAAATATGCAATGTTTTCGCCTTAGAACATTATTTGAAACGAACCTAATAATGAAGCATTTTAAAACTGGAAGTTCAAAACACTGTGCGCTATTTGCTTTGTCTTCGTCCGCTATCCTGAGTGTAAGTTCAATGTAAGTCAGTGATGGAGTTACCAACCTCTTAAAAAGTCCTTAAACAGATTTTGTTTAGTACTACACTTGAAAATACCATATTATAATATATTATAAAACTGATTTCAAGTTGTTCATTGAACGCCCTTACCTTAAAAGACCGAATTCATATCCAAATCAAATTTTAATTTTTTTCTCGCGTTTTTGACTTTCTAATTTTTCACATAAAACAATAAAGATTGCTTGTTTCAATAAAAAAAAAAAAATGTTAGTAGGATTTTCGGTATGTTCCCTTGGCCTCTAAGGATTAGATTATTTAATTTTATATATATTTTTTAAAACTTATGAAATAGAGGAGGTACTACAGGGGAAAATAAAAAATAAAATAATAATAATAATAAAAGGATTAGCGAACCGGAAGGTTCGATGCCGAAAGGACCAAACGCTTTACAAACTTCCCTCCACCGACCACCGACCTAACCCAAATCCGAATAAGAACCCTTAACGCAATCCTCCCACCTACGTTTCGGTCTATCCCTCAGACGTTTAGCAGTCGGCTGACCGTATATTAACTTTTTAGGGATTCGTATGTAAAAATCGTAAGTAACACAAATTTGTTCTGTTTTCGCATTCAAAAATAATTTTTGAGTAACACAAGCTAATAAAAATATTGAATGAGAGTTGACCTTTACGTAAATATTTTTAAAAAATTTCCAAACATTTGTCTCAATTGACAATACTGAATGCTAAAAGGTTAAGTAGAATGATTTAGCCAGAGCAGGAAGGTGGAAAGTTATTCTTTGGCCAGCCACGAAAGCCTCAAGATATCAGATAATTTATTGCGATTTTTCCCTCTCTCGATTAAAATTAAGAGGCGCTAATGAAATTAACTTGGACTCAGGACTGCCTTGCCCCAGAGAACCCCCAAGGCTAGAGTTCTTCCTGTCACGGGATCTCAACGATGGCACGATATCGTGCTTCTGTACGACGATGAGTAATCCAATTATAGCTCAGAAAATGTTTTTAGAAACCATTCAAGGGCGGAAGGAGGTCCTTCAGCCTCAAGAATAAGGTCGTATATGATTTGACGAGAGGGTATTATTAATGTCGTAATGGATCATAAAACAAATTAGTAATAATAATAACAGTATTTTGTTCGAATTGAAATACATATGTAAAATCACAACATAAAAATATTTACTGGAAATGACTACAATACATATAGAAAAGAAATACACGTAGAAAATAATATATATTGTATTTTTTTTGGGGGGGCGCTTTATTTTTGTATTCACATCTGTCAATGTTGACAGCCTGTAAATTTTCTGGCTAAAAATTTGATATTGTGGCATGATAGACATGATAAAGAGTAGTACCCAGCGGCAGCTCTTCCTGTCCAGATTATTGTATATAGTTAGTCTAGGAGATCCCTCATTCAGCTCCTCTTCAACTTGCTGCGAGTGTAGTCAGACATGTTGCTTGCAGCCATGTATTGTATGAGTGTGTTAGGATGTTCGTGTAAGTTATCGTGAAATCGTTTGTATTGGGTCCGATCTGTTTGTTATCTGTTGGCATGTTGAGTTCTCTATGTAAGGTAATGTTGTCGATGTACCACTGGCATTGGTGATGGTCCTAAACGTTTTTAACTTTAAATTTGATGTTTTTGATCCTTTTGGATGTCCTGAATATCAGTGAAGCTTAGGTAAAGATGGGCTTAAGTAAGTAAATATAAGTGTTCAATTTCTATCTAAATTTCAATTTTGAACCTCTTGATATATAAATATGTTTATTCTAGGGATAAAAATTCTTTAGTCGCAGAAATAATAACAAAATTATAAAACTATACTCGACATCGTAGGAAGTATACAAAGATCTTTTTATACTCCAAAATAAATATAAATATATGATTTATAACAAAAGTGGAGACTTTTCTGAATATTCAACATGATTGTTAAGAATTGGACCTGTAAGCTGCAAAGGTGGTAGCCAAGACATACGAATAAAGGAACTAAACATGATGGATAAAGAAACTGTAAAAATGATAATACAAAGTAATAATAGTAAATATGTAACTAAAATAACAAAAAGAAATTTTCATTAAGAAAAATAGAGGAAAAATTACAAATGAAAAAATAATAATAATGACAAAGAATATATATGAACGACTTCATTTATCTAACTTTATTCATTCTATTTACATGTCATTTAAATACCTTTTGATTTGCTATTTATCTAAGTATAACTATTATTATATATATTCAATATACTCAGTATAGATCATTATCAATATATTCAGTACATTATTATTTTATATTTTTTATGTGTAATGGCATGTTGTATATTTATTTTATTTTAGTTACGATTTTATTTTATATTTTTATTTTAGTTGTATTGTTTATAGCATATATTTACTGTATATATGTTATATAATTTTATATTTTTCATATTACTTAGCTCAATTGTAAAATTATTGCATCTGCATATTATCTAATTGTATTTTTTAGTGTAATAGTAAAATTATAGTATTTTGTATATTATTTACTTGTATTATTTGGTTTAATTGTCAATAATTTTGTTTTCACATTTTTTTTATTCTTTTTTATGATGTTTACTTTTTTTTTTCTTCATACGGTATTCTGTTTGCAATGTTTATATTTCTTATATATTTTTTCAACGATCAATGCTATTATTATATAATGTAAATAAAACATTACTATATCGGTAGAATGCCTTGCAACATGGAACCTGTAAGTTTTATAAATACTCCACACCCCATGGGATGGAAAATGTTCACTATGGAAGGGAAAAAAAAATATGAACGACTTACAATAAAAACATTTAAATCAGTTCATATATGCTAATTTATTATAAATATTTCAGCAACATAAGGGCAATTGTCGTTTTTTAGCCTTGTACCTAAATAAAAAGTTATTTATTTTTCCGTTTTTCCTATCAATAAAATCATACAGAGAATAAAAAAGTGGTTGAAACGAAAAAATGTTTTCATATAAAAACATGTAAATAAATCCTCATTTATGTATATATATATATATATATATATATATATATATATATATATATATATATACTTTTTTTTTGTATTTATGCTTATTTATCTAGATAAGTGGCGGAGAGGGATAAAAGTCAGAACTTGGAATGAGTTTAATTTTATACCGAGCTTCAAAGAGAGCTAACAGCTAATTTGGATACTGTTTGGAGACGGATGGGTTACTGTTAGGGGAGTACAGTTAGCGAAGGCAAGCTATCCGGGGCGTGCTCTGTATGTGTCGTTCCCTCAGGAGGACCAGGGCGGAATCCCAAATGAGACTAACAGTCCCAACCAAAGCGGTTAACCGAATACCGGAGCAGTATCTGCATTATCAATAACGGCGTCTCCGAAGGCACAGGATTTGTGGTCTATGTATTGGAATTTCGAGGCTTCCAGCAGTGTATAAGTCGTATTCGGCCGGACTATTCAAATATGAAAGTGAAGGCTTATAACAAATATACACAAATAAAAAGTATATACATATATATGGCTTGGCCTCTAAGGATTAGATTATTTAATTTTATATATATTTTTTAAAACTTATGAAATAGAGGAGGTACTACAGGGGAAAATAAAAAATAAAATAATAATAATAATAAAAGGATTAGCGAACCGGAAGGTTCGATGCCGAAAGGACCAAACGCTTTACAAACTTCCCTCCACCGACCACCGACCTAACCCAAATCCGAATAAGAACCCTTAACGCAATCCTCCCACCTACGTTTCGGTCTATCCCTCAGACGTTTAGCAGTCGGCTGACCGTATATTAACTTTTTAGGGATTCGTATGTTACTGAGCCCAACAACTTTACAAGCCCATTATCACTTGGATTATATTAAGAGGGTGCATGCTCCGCAATTCCGCGTTGAGTAATCTCCTGAATTCTCCAGTGGATTTATCCTTTTTCGGACCAAATATACTACGCTAACAAAAAAGAAAAAGATTTTTTTTTTAATTACTACACAAATCGAATTGAAACCTTTCTTATAAAAATAAATTAAAACGAAAAATATATAAAGGCATATTTCGAAAAATCGTAAGTAACACAAATTTGTTCTGTTTTCGCATTCAAAAATAATTTTTGAGTAACACAAGCTAATAAAAATATTGAATGAGAGTTGACCTTTACGTAAATATTTTTAAAAAATTTCCAAACATTTGTCTCAATTGACAATACTGAATGCTAAAAGGTTAAGTAGAATGATTTAGCCAGAGCAGGAAGGTGGAAAGTTATTCTTTGGCCAGCCACGAAAGCCTCAAGATATCAGATAATTTATTGCGATTTTTCCCTCTCTCGATTAAAATTAAGAGGCGCTAATGAAATTAACTTGGACTCAGGACTGCCTTGCCCCAGAGAACCCCCAAGGCTAGAGTTCTTCCTGTCACGGGATCTCAACGATGGCACGATATCGTGCTTCTGTACGACGATGAGTTGAGCGCAGATTTACCTATTGCAAAAATAATTTGTTGATGACAAATTAAATAAATACCAAATTAAATAAATAAATTTTAAAAAAAATATAAATACCTACATAATTTATATATAGTCAATTCCGTTAAAAAATGTTTTAGTTAGTTAGATTGCCTATTATTTTAGGTGTTATATGTATATAAATAATGCAAATAGTTTAAACAAAGCTTGTTCTAATAAATCAAGACTTTATTTTTTGTTTTATTATTGAGATTAACTGTATCTGGATAATCTTTGGCAAAATTTGTATTTAAAATATTTAAGGATGAATGGACCATTTTTTTATATAATGGATGGATCATCTTTCTTTGATTCGTGATTTTTAAGAATTTAATTTGCTTTAAACCTCGAACTAAAAGGGATTCTGTCCTTACTATCTCTTCTTCTGTAATCCCTCTCACAAAAAAAAAAAAAAAAAATTAAATATAACAAAAAAATAAAGAATAGAATTGGCTTTTACTGCTGAGGCACTGTTAAGAATTTACTTTTACAAATTTAACAAAGATCTTTCTTTTTTATCAACTACCAAATCACCTTATTTTCTTTTTTTTTTTTTTTTTAAAGCCAATTGCAGTATTTTTTTCTTACTTTTTAAAATTTATCTTTACAGCTCGATCTTTATCTTTTAGAAAATTCTACTCCAAGACAAAGTACCTGTCAATACGAGACCAATTACCAGAGACTTACTCGACTTATAAGAGCCATCCCTCTGGAGAGTGCAAGCGATAGGGGAGCACGAAAATCGGACACGTTTGTAGTTTAAAAGAAGAGAGTTGGGAAGAAGTTTCTTTATAGCCGTTACGTGACGGACATCTTCCAGTTCCAGCTCCAGTTCCTTAGTCCGAGCCTTGTTAACTCCCTTTTTGCTAATAGTTATTTAGTAACTTTTTTATCTTCTTTAATACTGTTATATTCTTCTTACAAAGTTTCTTCCCCTCCCCTTCCTCGCCCATTACAATGATATATTCTTTGAACATTTTCGCGTAGTCTCTCAGGGAACATTGAGAATTTTGTGTTTTATGTTGATGATAATTCTTTATAATATAATGCTTTATCCTGGATAAATTGTGGCCCCAAAGTGTACCCTTTTGATTTAAAAAAAGAATCATAGAAATCGGTTTTGGAATAGTGAAGTTATGAGTGAACGTACATAAACATAAAGTCAAACTTATAATCTCCTGTTTTGAAGTCGGTTAAATATTAATGTTGATGTACGAGATATTCGACTTATATTTTGATTTTATTGTTTTGTCCTCAGATTTAGGCAAAACATACTATTTTGAAATAGAGCTAAATTTGTTTTATAAAAAATTGCATTATCCCTCGATACGGATTTATATAATATTCTTGTCGGAATACGAGAATCGTACTTGTATATTGGAAATCATTCTTATGTTTTCTAAATGTAGTTATTATTTGACCAACAAGGCAAAAATTATCAAGTTAGTGAATACACATCCTAAAAACTCATTAATTAATATTTATTAAAATAACTGAATTATATAGCATTAAAAATGTTTTAAATTAAATTATTTATTTTGTTAATAATGTCCAAAAACACTTTTTATAACATTATTAATTTTTTTTAAAATATCAAATTACACTTAATTGGTCGTTTTATAAATGAACACAGGGCTGGAGGGAGGGGGAAATGGGATAATTTTATGCGACCAGTGATATTTGAAAATGAGAAGCGGTGTATTATTTGTCTGGTTTATTTCGCCGCTATGCGTATGATCTATTATTTTTCCTGATTCTGTTTTATGATTTACTTGTTAGTTTAGATTTTCAGTAATATTAATTGCCTGCTATGATTTTTTTCTCTCAACTGATTTGATAACTTCTTCAACGTAGGATTTGAAGAAACTGTCGTTTTATATAAAGTCTTGTTTTATAACTTTTCTTTGTTATGTATTTCTTTTATATATCTCTTCTCGGTTATGTATCTCTCTCTCACTCCCTCTTTCATCCTCCCTCTCCCTCCCCCCTCACTCTCTCTCTCTCTCTCTCTCTCTGTTTATATATATATATATATATATATATATATATATATACAGAGAGAGAGAGAGAGAGAGAGAGTGAGGGGGGAGGGAGAGGGAGGATGAAAGAGGGAGTGAGAGAGAGATACATAACCGAGAAGAGATATATAAAAGAAATACATAACAAAGAAAAGTTATAAAACAAGACTTTATATAAAACGACAGTTTCTTCAAATCCTACGTTGAAGAAGTTATCAAATCAGTTGAGAGAAAAAAATCATAGCAGGCAATTAATATTACTGAAAATCTAAACTAACAAGTAAATCATAAAACAGAATCAGGAAAAATAATAGATCATACGCATAGCGGCGAAATAAACCAGACAAATAATACACCACTTCTCATTTTCAAATATCACTGGTCGCATAAAATTATCCCATTTCCCCCTCCCTCCAGCCCTGTGTTCATTTATAAAACGACCAATTAAGTGTAATTTGATATTTTAAAAAAAATTAATAATGTTATAAAAAGTGTTTTTGGACATTATTAACAAAATAAATAATTTAATTTAAAACATTTTTAATGCTATATAATTCAGTTATTTTAATAAATATTAATTAATGAGTTTTTAGGATGTGTATTCACTAACTTGATAATTTTTGCCTTGTTGGTCAAATAATAACTACATTTAGAAAACATAAGAATGATTTCCAATATACAAGTACGATTCTCGTATTCCGACAAGAATATTATATAAATCCGTATCGAGGGATAATGCAATTTTTTATAAAACAAATTTAGCTCTATTTCAAAATAGTATGTTTTGCCTAAATCTGAGGACAAAACAATAAAATCAAAATATAAGTCGAATATCTCGTACATCAACATTAATATTTAACCGACTTCAAAACAGGAGATTATAAGTTTGACTTTATGTTTATGTACGTTCACTCATAACTTCACTATTCCAAAACCGATTTCTATGATTCTTTTTTTAAATCAAAAGGGTACACTTTGGGGCCACAATTTATCCAGGATAAAGCATTATATTATAAAGAATTATCATCAACATAAAACACAAAATTCTCAATGTTCCCTGAGAGACTACGCGAAAATGTTCAAAGAATATATCATTGTAATGGGCGAGGAAGGGGAGGGGAAGAAACTTTGTAAGAAGAATATAACAGTATTAAAGAAGATAAAAAAGTTACTAAATAACTATTAGCAAAAAGGGAGTTAACAAGGCTCGGACTAAGGAACTGGAGCTGGAACTGGAAGATGTCCGTCACGTAACGGCTATAAAGAAACTTCTTCCCAACTCTCTTCTTTTAAACTACAAACGTGTCCGATTTTCGTGCTCCCCTATCGCTTGCACTCTCCAGAGGGATGGCTCTTATAAGTCGAGTAAGTCTCTGGTAATTGGTCTCGTATTGACAGGTACTTTGTCTTGGAGTAGAATTTTCTAAAAGATAAAGATCGAGCTGTAAAGATAAATTTTAAAAAGTAAGAAAAAAATACTGCAATTGGCTTTAAAAAAAAAAAAAAAAAGAAAATAAGGTGATTTGGTAGTTGATAAAAAAGAAAGATCTTTGTTAAATTTGTAAAAGTAAATTCTTAACAGTGCCTCAGCAGTAAAAGCCAATTCTATTCTTTATTTTTTTGTTATATTTAATTTTTTTTTTTTTTTTTTGTGAGAGGGATTACAGAAGAAGAGATAGTAAGGACAGAATCCCTTTTAGTTCGAGGTTTAAAGCAAATTAAATTCTTAAAAATCACGAATCAAAGAAAGATGATCCATCCATTATATAAAAAAATGGTCCATTCATCCTTAAATATTTTAAATACAAATTTTGCCAAAGATTATCCAGATACAGTTAATCTCAATAATAAAACAAAAAATAAAGTCTTGATTTATTAGAACAAGCTTTGTTTAAACTATTTGCATTATTTATATACATATAACACCTAAAATAATAGGCAATCTAACTAACTAAAACATTTTTTAACGGAATTGACTATATATAAATTATGTAGGTATTTATATTTTTTTTAAAATTTATTTATTTAATTTGGTATTTATTTAATTTGTCATCAACAAATTATTTTTGCAATAGGTAAATCTGCGCTCAACTCATCGTCGTACAGAAGCACGATATCGTGCCATCGTTGAGATCCCGTGACAGGAAGAACTCTAGCCTTGGGGGTTCTCTGGGGCAAGGCAGTCCTGAGTCCAAGTTAATTTCATTAGCGCCTCTTAATTTTAATCGAGAGAGGGAAAAATCGCAATAAATTATCTGATATCTTGAGGCTTTCGTGGCTGGCCAAAGAATAACTTTCCACCTTCCTGCTCTGGCTAAATCATTCTACTTAACCTTTTAGCATTCAGTATTGTCAATTGAGACAAATGTTTGGAAATTTTTTAAAAATATTTACGTAAAGGTCAACTCTCATTCAATATTTTTATTAGCTTGTGTTACTCAAAAATTATTTTTGAATGCGAAAACAGAACAAATTTGTGTTACTTACGATTTTTCGAAATATGCCTTTATATATTTTTCGTTTTAATTTATTTTTATAAGAAAGGTTTCAATTCGATTTGTGTAGTAATTAAAAAAAAAATCTTTTTCTTTTTTGTTAGCGTAGTATATTTGGTCCGAAAAAGGATAAATCCACTGGAGAATTCAGGAGATTACTCAACGCGGAATTGCGGAGCATGCACCCTCTTAATATAATCCAAGTGATAATGGGCTTGTAAAGTTGTTGGGCTCAGTAACATACGAATCCCTAAAAAGTTAATATACGGTCAGCCGACTGCTAAACGTCTGAGGGATAGACCGAAACGTAGGTGGGAGGATTGCGTTAAGGGTTCTTATTCGGATTTGGGTTAGGTCGGTGGTCGGTGGAGGGAAGTTTGTAAAGCGTTTGGTCCTTTCGGCATCGAACCTTCCGGTTCGCTAATCCTTTTATTATTATTATTATTTTATTTTTTATTTTCCCCTGTAGTACCTCCTCTATTTCATAAGTTTTAAAAAATATATATAAAATTAAATAATCTAATCCTTAGAGGCCAAGCCATATATATGTATATACTTTTTATTTGTGTATATTTGTTATAAGCCTTCACTTTCATATTTGAATAGTCCGGCCGAATACGACTTATACACTGCTGGAAGCCTCGAAATTCCAATACATAGACCACAAATCCTGTGCCTTCGGAGACGCCGTTATTGATAATGCAGATACTGCTCCGGTATTCGGTTAACCGCTTTGGTTGGGACTGTTAGTCTCATTTGGGATTCCGCCCTGGTCCTCCTGAGGGAACGACACATACAGAGCACGCCCCGGATAGCTTGCCTTCGCTAACTGTACTCCCCTAACAGTAACCCATCCGTCTCCAAACAGTATCCAAATTAGCTGTTAGCTCTCTTTGAAGCTCGGTATAAAATTAAACTCATTCCAAGTTCTGACTTTTATCCCTCTCCGCCACTTATCTAGATAAATAAGCATAAATACAAAAAAAAAGTATATATATATATATATATATATATATATATATATATATATATATATATATATACATAAATGAGGATTTATTTACATGTTTTTATATGATAGCGGTGGCCTGGAGACTTGTTAAGTTGACCGCTATACGCTTAAGAATTTACTTTTACAAATTTAACAAAGATCTTTCTTTTTTATCAACTACCCAATCACCTTATTTTCTTTTCTTTTTTTTTTTTAAAGCCAATTGCAGTATTTTTTTCTTACTTTTTAAAATTTATCTTTACAGCTCGTTCTTTATCTTTTAGAAAATTCTACTCCAAGACAAAGTACCTGTCAATACGAGACCAATTACCAGAGACTTACTCGACTTATAAGAGCCATCCCTCTGGAGAGTGCAAGCGATAGGGGAGCACGAAAATCGGACACGTTTGTAGTTTAAAAGAAGAGAGTTGGGAAGAAGTTTCTTTATAGCCGTTACGTGACGGACATCTTCCAGTTCCAGCTCCAGTTCCTTAGTCCGAGCCTTGTTAACTCCCTTTTTGCTAATAGTTATTTAGTAACTTTTTTATCTTCTTTAATACTGTTATATTCTTCTTACAAAGTTTCTTCCCCTCCCCTTCCTCGCCCATTACAATGATATATTCTTTGAACATTTTCGCGTAGTCTCATATAACATATGTTTTGCCTAAATCTGAGGACAAAACAATAAAATCAAAATATAAGTCGAATATCTCGTACATCAACATTAATATTTAACCGACTTCAAAACAGGAGATTATAAGTTTGACTTTATGTTTATGTACGTTCACTCATAACTTCACTATTCCAAAACCGATTTCTATGATTCTTTTTTTAAATCAAAAGGGTACACTTTGGGGCCACAATTTATCCAGGATAAAGCATTATATTATAAAGAATTATCATCAACATAAAACACAAAATTCTCAATGTTCCCTGAGAGACTACGCGAAAATGTTCAAAGAATATATCATTGTAATGGGCGAGGAAGGGGAGGGGAAGAAACTTTGTAAGAAGAATATAACAGTATTAAAGAAGATAAAAAAGTTACTAAATAACTATTAGCAAAAAGGGAGTTAACAAGGCTCGGACTAAGGAACTGGAGCTGGAACTGGAAGATGTCCGTCACGTAACGGCTATAAAGAAACTTCTTCCCAACTCTCTTCTTTTAAACTACAAACGTGTCCGATTTTCGTGCTCCCCTATCGCTTGCACTCTCCAGAGGGATGGCTCTTATAAGTCGAGTAAGTCTCTGGTAATTGGTCTCGTATTGACAGGTACTTTGTCTTGGAGTAGAATTTTCTAAAAGATAAAGATCGAGCTGTAAAGATAAATTTTAAAAAGTAAGAAAAAAATACTGCAATTGGCTTTAAAAAAAAAAAAGAAAAGAAAATAAGGTGATTGGGTAGTTGATAAAAAAGAAAGATCTTTGTTAAATTTGTAAAAGTAAATTCTTAAGCGTATAGCGGTCAACTTAACAAGTCTCCAGGCCACCGCCTCGAAAGCTGTCGACGTGGGTTGTATGGGTTTGTCGTGGATGTAATTGTTTGTGCTAAGAGGTTCATGCTGCAAGTCTTCAAGTCTGTCTGTTGTGGAAGTTTTTTTAATACTGTGCGGCATTATCTGAAACTGTTAGGATGTCCCAAGTCCTTGTGTTGTGTCATTGTCACATGGAATGGCGCATCCCACTAATTTTCTCAATGCTTTTGATTGGAACAACTGAATTCTTTGGATGTTTGAAGTTTTGACAGAGCCTCATAGTTCTATAAATATAAACTAATTAATATAAATATAAACTAATTTTTTAACAAATAAACATTGAGGCTTAAATAACTAATATACATTTTTTATAAGATGCTTGAAAATGACAGAATAAACAGAAGAAACGTGGTAAACTTACTTAAATAATTTTTTATGTCGAGACTTTTTGATTTTCGGAATTATCAGTGGCGGATCAAGACAAGTAAAGACCTAAGCGACCGCTTAGTCCGCCAATGCTATGCAGTAAAATGTCGCCCGCTTACCCCCTCCTAAAAAAAAAAAAAAAATCCTGTACTACTGCAGCCCACGAAGGGTTTTGGGTTCAGTACTTGGTAAGAACCGTTAATCCACGGATGATAATAGAATAGATAATTATCTGCCACAGCCGGTCTCGAACCCAGGACCGGGAGTATCGTAACACAGCTACTCCGCTCCATACCTATCCCCCTTCCCTCCCAAAAAAATAAATTCAACATAGAGGCCATTAAATAAACAGTTTGGTTTTAGATATATTCAATTATTATATGGAAGGTTTTTTGAACGTTTTCGGTCATTTCCAAAATCTTAAAAGACCTAGAGGCCGCTTAGTCCGCGCTTACCGCTTAATCCATCTGAGTTATTTACAATAAAAACATTTCTTAATTTATTTAAATACTTAAAAAAGGATACCTACTATATAAAATGTAGAGTAAATTTAATTTGAGGATAGGAGCAGTTTTATGCTAATCATAGCTGGAAATAGGCTTCTTATTCGAGGAAAAAACAAAAATTAATAACTGTTAAGATTTTCAAAAATATTTCAATTATACCAAAAATTGAAGATTGAAACACAACTTCGAAAAATTACCAAGACGAGAGTTCGAAAAAAGAAAATGTATAAACAAAACGAAATCGTGATGAAGAAGTGACCATGACGACGGAGAATAACCCCTGTGGGCAACAACTGAAGATAGAAGACAGAATAATGACAAAGATCAGAGGACGGATGATAGAGGCTACGTGGCGGATCTCTCCGGTCGTTAAGGTCCACCATGATGGATATTGCAGGGTAATTTAGTGTAATTTGGTGACTCGGGGTACGGCAGTCTAGGCGGTACCTCGTCTGGCTGCTAGAGATGTACTAAAAGGTACAGCTAGGGATTTCACATTTCTGCTTAGTTATCGATCTAGGCTCAATTAATCGATTTATTATGAAACAGTAATTATAAAAATAATAATAAAACATTTCACTCCGAAACGTGAAGTATTTTAAACAAGCATAATAAATCTAACTAATTTGCCTTTTGTATTCAATTTTTTTGTTACTGTTAATTGTTCCGCTTTTTTTATTTACTATAATCTTCCCCCGCTGTGCATTTTTTCTTTGTATTTACTATTTTTCTTTTCTTTTTATTATGTGATATCGACATCGTTTTTTTGAACAAGGCTTAAGCGCCAAATATTCGAAATTTAGGTTTCAATATATTCTGGGACCTAAACACCGCCTATATCGATTCCCGCTTACTATGTATCGAGAAAAAAAATTGGAAATGGTTTAAAAATCTACGTAAGAATCAAATACTAACGACTCTCAGTAATCACTCTGGCCTTGACAAATGCTAGAAGTCTTAAAAATATATTGTAATTATAAAGGTTTTGCCACCTTAATAAACTCCTACACTATACAATAAAGCATACAATTGGGAAAAAATATATTGTTATTTGGAGAAAATTCGTTTCATGTGTTTCCTGTTGGCAGAATGGCGCTTACACGTTATTCAAAAAACGACGTAAATATGTTTTCATGTAATTTTAGTTCATGATTTGGTTGTCCAGTATGTGTATTTTCTGTTGTGTTTTCTGCTGGCCAGCTGTTTTTAAAATAATCTTTTCCAACTGATATAATATGAACTCTATTTTCTTTCAGTATGTATGTAGATGTCCTGGGGTAAGGCACTGTCTCTAGCTGATGTGCTTTGATAATTCAATCAATCGTACAACTCTAGCCGAAAACGTAACCGTGGTGATATTTTTTGTAAATTTGTCTTTTTGTAAAGCATTTATTGAAATCTTAAATGTAAAATCCAATCTATACCTTTAATAAAATACTAATCAAATTGTAATTTTTAATCTACAATATATTAGCTTTGCAGTTTCTTAAAAAAAAAAAATAATAATAATATTATAGCTAAATAAGTAAATCTGACAAATCACTTGATACATATAGCCCATGCCAACTACAATTAAATTTTTGTAACCTTCCGTCAAGATTTCATAGCCTCAAACCTCTCAAAAAGGAATAGCTGGTCAATGATTCAGGAACTATTAGGATTGCGAAGTACAAAATTAATTAATAATGATAATTTAAGATGGAACATTCCACGTCAACAGCCTAATATAGACTAACCTAGATAAGAAATATCTCGTCAGCATTATTTTGTTTAAAAAAGTTCGATACATTTAAAACTTGATCTATTAATAAAGTTAGGAGAATATAAAAACTTTTCCCTTTTCTCGGGACAGAAATATATCTTTTAAAAGAATTAAATATACTTCTCTTCTTCTACTTATTCAAACTTTTAGTTAGTATCAGTTATATCACTCCCTCATTCTTCTTTCTTTTATAAATATTCTCCTAATTAAACTTCTTAGTCTTCAATTTATTATTCTATGGCAAAAACGAAATCAAAATAAATGTAGAGTAATGTGGGGTAAGTGAGCACTAACAACAAAGTTCGACATTACAGGGCTATATAATTTTTATATTTGAGCTAGATTTTTCTTTTTATTTTTTTAATGTGCTTAAGACGATTATGTTTATAAATGACATTCAAACCTGCAACATTCAACCACGTCCATTTAGTACGTAGTACGCACTTGCCTTCAAGTAGGAGCGATTTTGGGGAAAGTACAAAATATTTCGGTTTTCTGGAGGATTATTATAAAGCTGTAATCATCGATAAAAGTAAAAGCTTGTCTGACATCCACATTTTACAATATTCATTGATTTATGAAAGTGAGATGTGGGATGTTATTGAATAAATGTATTGAAACAAATAATTATTTGTTTTTACTCACTATTCCAAGTTAGTTCGACTTTGTTCCGTACCTCGAGAAAACATGACAGTAAGGGTAAGTGTTTATCACGCTCGATTGTCACACAACAGAGGTCTGCACTTGCCCCAACTATCACGGTTCGCTGGGCGACTGCAGAACTAGCGCTTAAAAAAAATAGAAAACTGTCAGGAAGTTGTAAATCAAAAACAGCTACTGTAGTTTCCACATATGTCAACAAAAAAAATGGTCTATTGGTAGATAAACACCGAAACAGCTATTCTGCGAAAGGTGAAAGACACAACTCTATCAACAGGTTGGAACTAATATTTTTACAATTCGTTATACTTCACCTAAGCGAATTTTCGTGGATAATTTCTGATAAATCAGTGTTTAATGAAGCCTAAACACTGGCATCTATATCGACACACATACTGAAAGAAAAGAGAGGGAATATTATACCAGTTGGGAAAGATTATTTTAAAAACAGCTAGTCAGGAGAAAACACAACAGAAAATACACATACTGAACAACCAAATCATGCACTAAAATGACATGAAAACATATCTACGCCGGTTTTTGAAAAAGGCGTAAGCGCCATTTGGCAAACTTTACAGGAAGCACCTGAAACGATTTTTCTTCAAATAACAATTTTTTTTTTCAATAGTATTCTTTGTATGCTGTAGGAGTTTATTAAGGTGGAAATGTAAATCACTAAGTATTTTCAAGAACAGCTACTGTAGGTTCCGCATATGTCAAAAAAAAAAAAAAAAAAAAAATGGTCTACTGGTAGATAAACACCGATATAGCTATTCTGCGAAAGTTGAAAGACACAACTCTATCAAAAGGTTCGAACTAATATTTTTACCATTTGTTATACTTCACCTAAGCGAACTTTCGTGGATGATTTCTGATAAATCAGTGTTTAGGCTTCATGCTCCATAAAGGGTTTATCAATTTAGGGTTTAAATTTAACGAAATAATTACGCAATTACCCCGAAAACGCACTTAACCCACATCCCCTTACTGATCTGTGTTATAAATATCCTATTATTACCCCTAGTATTTATAATTACCTCTTTAAGACCCCATAGAAGGGTCTTGGATTCATTATTTGATGGGGAAGTAATGTTTCTTGACAAATCGATATATATGCTGACTGGATGTGCCCTACAAGGGCCTACCAGCCCAAGTGTCTGTCCACTGCTGATATAACGAAAAATAAACTTTCTGACACAATCAAACTCGAACCCTGGCCCTAAGGTTAACCACAGATCTAAGCCACTTTTTATTATTGCATAATTTAGCCATCTGCCCGAGGATATCCTCGAAGAACAAGAAGTGCGAAGCATAACCAAACCCTATCGAGCACATAAATTATCCTTACCCAAACAATATCAGTGCTGAGTGTAGACATAACTGAGTTAGCGAGAGCAGACGGTTCGAGGCACTAACTGCCCTAACTCGACATAACTCACTCCTTCCACTTCCACTCTGCATAACAACTGATTCCTGACCGATGTAGGTGTTGGCAAAACTTTCTTTCCATCTATTAGCTTGCTTTGTGGTTGTTTAGTTTCCATTATCGGACCGAAAGGATAACAACTACAATAGTAGAAAAGAAACAGATGTATTTATAAAACATCATCAATAAATTAAATTACTTCATAAAGAATTTATGCAATAAATAAATTAGATGCTTTTCATATAGCATGACGTTATATCCAAGGGCCAATAATTAATTTTTACTTCCTTGTACGAAGTAAAGGAAATATTGTAATCGTGAAAATTTTCGGTTTTCAGATTTCAACTTAAATATCCATTTTGACTAGTTTCGTCTTGGCGTCTGTACGTATGCACGTTCGTATCTCGCATAACTCAAAAACAGTTTACCTTCGAAAGTTGAAATTTTGTATTTAGTAATGCTGTAAAATCTAGTTGTGAATCTCCCTTTTTGGTCAATGCATGATCACCGGAAGTGGTACTTTACTTGAAGGTAATAATTGATTTCCTTCAAAAATCATATTAAAATATAATGCGAAACTTCCCAAATTTAATATTTAAAATTTATATATTGATTTAAATAACAGTCTAGATTTTGGTTTAAATTGGGAAATCAGAAGTGATACTTTACTTGAAGGTCATAATAAACTTTCATCAAAAATTATATTAAAATATACTGTAAAACATGTCAAATTAGGTAAATAAGACTTTCATATCAATATAAATAATATACTAGATTTTGGTTAAAATTGGTTAGCCGAAAGGGGTACTTTGAAGGTCATTATAAACTTACATACAGAGATCATATGGTTCAGTAATAAAGATTACCAACGTGGTTTATTCTCACTATAATTAAACTTTTTTATTACTTGTTTTAAGTGTTAAAATTGAGAGTAAAATACTTATTTTCCTCCCCATTTGTGAGCTGAACAAGTGCTGCAGCACGAGAATAAGATGTAAGTTAAGTGGGTTCTTCCGTTTAAAACGTCGAAACCGTCGATTTCCAAAGCTTCATCTAGTGACATTGACAGTTCTGATGTTGTCACGGAACACGAAGAAGTCTCTTGGAAATTTATTACCTACTGAACGAAAACGACATATAATAACGGAATGAGACCTCCAGAAAGAAGAGCTTGTGTGAGTGTGTAAATAGATGTTGCGACGCCGTGTCCTTTTTGAGATTTTGCAATCTTCGGAAACTAGTAACCAAATTCAGGAACACTTTTGGAGCCACCGATTTATAGTTTCATTGGCGTACAAGGAAGTCATGTGTTGTCCACATCAGATATTTATGTGTTAATAATAATAGCCAAAAAGGACTAACGATGCAAAAAATCAAAGCAGATTATTACATAGGTTATCCAAAAGATATTTTGGATATTTATATTGATTTTTAAGTATTTTGTGTAATGATTCCAAATATAGATGATCCCAGCGAGACCTGTGACTTTTGAACCAAATTTAAAAAAAAAACAGTAAGTACCCGGTCTAAGAGATAAAGCCGCGGACGGCAATCGGACGCATATTATTTTCATTCGATTTTTGAATTCTACGTATCCTGAAACGAAAAACCTCAAATATTGAGGGGAGAGGGGAATATTTTTATCTTGGTTGATAACAAAGATTCATTATTTAAAATGATAAATCGAAATAATAATAATACAAAAAATAAAAGTTAAATTTAAAAAATGTACAGCCTACTATTATTTAAATTCTACAGGTGGTTATTCCAATGAGAATATTAAATTTAATGTAAGTTGAGTCTAATGTAAGATATTTTGTTATACTTGTTATGCGGTGCCGGGATGGTATTTCCATGTATTAACACGTCTACAAAAATAATGCATAACCAATTTTATTAATGATATAGGGATTAAAGTATATTTCGTTAAAAAAAATAAAGAAAAGTATATTGCAAAAAAAAAAAAAATTGTGCAAAAAATAAAAACACAAAACCGCTGTTTTATATATATATATATATATATATATATATAAAATTTATTGAGAAGGCCAAGATCCTGAACAGACATCGGTGCCAAAGGAAAAAGACGATTTATAATAATTATAATTTTAAAGCAAAAAAAAACTAGAAAAATAAAGAGAAAATCTCATTTACTTTAAATAATATTAAGTTGAAAATAAATATTTCTCGTATTGTTGAAGAAAAGAATAATATTATCTGTCAGATGATAAAGTCTGAACAAACCATTGTATTCTCCCATCGACAACCTGATCATACCAGAACGGTATTCAGAACATTATTTATTTTATAAATATAAATTAACGAAATGTTTTACTGTTTAATGTAAACTGATGTTTCTGCCTACATTATACAACTTCTTCAGAGAAAAAAGAGCAGATACAGATCAGATCTTGGGGATGTAAGAGAAATACAACTCCTTACTGAGAGGCGAGGGAAAAAATAAATAAATAAATAATCCCGGATTTAATCCATGGTCAGCAATCTATACATAGTCATTTCTCTTCTTGCAAAGTTTAGGAACTAATTTTAATGTTCGCAAAGTGTCTCTTACGTTTACATATTACATAGAGTATTATACTCTGTAATTTTATCAGTAATTTTTGATCGCCGTTTTTATTAAATTAATAATTAATTATAACGAACACATAGTGAATATTATTTGCAAATTGTAATAAATCTGAAAGATACCAGAGTTAGAAAACAATTTAAATCCTTTTAATACAGAATATTGAAATGATGAATACCGAATAAGCAATAAAAGCATAATTCTTGGAACTCATTTAGCCCAATAATGAAATTCAGATTAAATTAAATTTGAATTAAATTAACAGCAACGATGTTTGCAATCTATTAAATATTTATCAGAATTCCAGGAAAATTTAATATCACGTGTACACGAACTTCAAAAGCTTCTTTTTTTTTTAACTTGTATTAGCAATTACTTCTGTCTGCTTCCTTATTAAAATAAAACCTTTATTACAGTGCTGAAGTCGAAGTCAGTTTTTTGGTTGTACTTTAGTTAAATTACTAAAAAATTTATTAGATGGTCATAAGAAAAAAATTGAAGATTGTCATATCAACATTGTAACAATGATGAAAGGCAAAGAAGTTTAAAAAATACAATTTAACGTTCGAATTTCAACCGATTATTTTATTTTGAAACTAATTAAATTCCTTACTTTTTCACAAGTTTTTTTTCCTTCCGAATTATTTTTTTAATTTTCTTTAAAAAGAAAACACTGAAAAAATATATTACTTGCTTCAATTCCACTTTCAAGGCACTGTCACAAGATAAATAAAGGAGCTGGGCTGTTTAAGCCAAAAAAACAAAACATTTATTAAAGATTCAAAAATATTGAAGTCGAAAAATTAGTAATTAATTTCACATTTTGATGCCGTGTACTACAACGTTAGGCTGGGAGCACCATTCTTTAATAATTTACTATTAATTAGAGATTCTAATGTCTTTTGAATATTGTATGATCTGATTTTGAAATTTGGTATCCTTTCGAATTAATTAATTCTGCTCAGTCTTGGTTTTTGATTCCATTTTTTCTTCTTATTTCCTTATTTAATATTCCATTAATACGCGTTCAATCGTAAGCTGTTGCTGGCAATGGTTAATTTTGATAAAAGCTATCCTTCCAATTAGTAGCCAAGTGCAAGTTTCGAAAACCCAATTCTCAACCTTTTTATCGTAACTTCTTCCTCTCTCTGGTTCTGGATACGATGGATGTTCCTTGGCTTTTCATTCTATATATTTTTATAAAATTATAAAATTACTTTTATAAAGAATTTGAAAACCTGCAAAGGGAAAGTCAGGATATTGGAAAGAGGGCGAAGGCTTCTTCTGCATGACCTGGGATCCGCTTGAAATTTATAGTTTGTAATATCGAAATCATATTGCCATTCGATAAATTTAAAAATTGATATAAAAATACTGCCTACAGTACAAAACATACCCATATAGGAAGGAGGAGAACCAACAGGTAATCTAATCAACTTCAACGACTCACCTGAAAATAAAAAAACAAAATTATATAATACATAAATGATATCAGATAGATAAAAACAAATAATTTTTTTTTATGTAATGAATATTTGACCGTGATAATAAATATATAAGACGAATTCGTTAAATAGATTGATACTACATTTTTTTCTGTTATGTTAAATCTTGTCCTTTAGGCATCAATGACTCTCCAATATTACTTATTACAATTACAAGACTTTTTTAAACAATGAAAAATAAACCTCAACAACGACAAATCTCAGCACATCACATACACTGTCCCCCTAGTTTATATAAACAACGAACACATTCAACCGTCTAACACAGTTCATCAGTTAGGATTCATTTTCGACAGAAGCATGACTTGGGGCCCAAACGTGAAACAGAAACGCTTATGCCAAAACCCAACACAAAGACTACACTATTCACGAGTTAATATTTGAATACGTTTTTAATCCTTTATGGGCCTATGCATTTCAAATTTTCGGAACAGCAAAAAAAAAATCCAAAAAATACAGGCTTTTCAAGCAAAAAAAATTAGGCTAATTGCACGCTCAATCTGGTACATCAGAAACAAAACATTACACACAGATCTACAAACACCTATAGTTCAAGACCATATTCCCACCTCAGATAAAATATAGCATGACAAACTCCACGGACATTACAACAAACTTATACAGAATATTGTACCAACGGAATGCCAGAACTTACCATAATAACTGAAAGGATGTGGCTAATAGATTTCCCTGTGTAAAAGTATTTGGAATCTCATGTTAGGAGCTTCCGATAGGTATCGACTTCCAACATGGCCAGATATACATATATTTATATCGCATCCTCTTATTGTCGGTATAGGAGTGACAGATTTGTATATACAAAAATAAAGATTAAAAAAAAATAGAAAATATATTTTCTAATTTGTTATATGGAATTCATTCATTATTTTGTTTTTAACCTCGCCTCAGCATATTTTTATTTAGGCAACTAGACAACAAACTATGGAGGTATGGTTTAGATATTCGCCAGTTTTGTTTTGCTTTTTTTTTCTTACTTAAGGTTCATTAATGTCATAATTTCAATCGCTTGGGAATAATTGATTTAAATCTTGTCACTAAACCATTCTCTTAGTTATTATGGCGCCTCGTATTGTAGCAATAAGACATTTTACGAAACTTTTTATTAACAGTTTAGAAAAGGAGAGCGAGAGGCGTAGTCTTGGATCACGTAGCGAGGCATAGCAGATGTCTTCTCGGCAACGTGACCCAACATACAAGTAGATCCCAGAAAGAGGAAGAAAAGTCCACGGATCTCCTCCAAATTAAATATTGCCAGCGCCCTTTAAGTAGGCCATACGGCTAGGGGGATATGCCGTTTTTTTCGGGAGAGGAGGGGTTTTCGGGAAAAGTAAAAATGTTTAGTAATTTGTACAAAGTAAGAAGAAGAAATGAGCTGATATAAAACAGTTAAAAAAAAAACAAATAAATTTATGGCAATGTATTTTTTGGGTAACACATATATATATATATAACTATATACTAAATACTAATGATAAGAAAAATCTTATCAAATAAATAAGTAAGTGTAAACAATATATAGTAAATCTGCATATTAATTTTGCTTGATTTACAAGCGTCAAATTAATAATCAATATATAAATATCAAGAAGAGAATTTAAAGTTTCATAAAATGTGGTATCATTAGTTTTATATCTTATATCCTTACTCAACTTTAATCGTCCACCGATTTACTTCCTCACTTCTTTTAAAAATCTTTCAGTCATTTTTGATCAATGACATGGAACAGCTTTCCAAATTATTCGAAAATCCATTTAAACTTTTATCCGTAATTTCTCGTCTATATTGTCCTTTCAACACCATTCTCTTCATCACCTTCAATTGACCATATCAATGTAAACAATATTTATCCAAGGTTAAACAAATACACTACCGCTTGTAAAAATTATTTGAAATTAAGTTATTCCTGATTCAAAACAGTTTTATAATAGAGCCAAACATGATTTGTCATATGACGAAAATGACTTTATTTAAAACTCGTAAAGAAAGCCCGGGAGGGAAAGGGGGGGACGACATTACCCACGAAAAGATAAAGCAGTCAGAAGAACAATGGCAACGAGAACGGAGAGCGAGCTACTCGGTTATTAAGACGATATTTCGCGGCCCATGAGAGATAACATTTTGAAGCTAACTCCTAAGAATGAGTGGTAAATATTTGAACGGAGCCCATGGCTTGGGATTTTCTCGAGCAGTTATTTATTAAGCCCTTAATTCCTAAGCTCAACTTCCCCGCCTTAGAAAATTGTTTAGTTAAAGCCCCTGAATTTCGAGGACTTGAAACTATAAATCAAATTATTTATTCTTCAGCGAATGATAATTAATAATTTCGATTGTCTTCTCTGAGTTTAGAATAACTATTTAGTCAACTGCTTTCAATTATATCTTTAAATATTTTCTATATATCAATTGCATAAATATTTTCTTTAGATAAAGAAAAACATAGATAGATTTAAAAAAATGTATCACTTATCATTAGTATGGACCAGGTTCCTTAAGAAAAACAGACACAAAAAAAAAGTTAATAAAATAAAATTAAACTGGCTAAAATACTAAGATACTTCAAAATCAACAGGTATATACATTGACATCAAGAACTATATAAGAAATTCATCTAGTGAAAAGATATAATCCCTACTATTAAAAAAAAATTTACATATATATATATATATATATATATATATATATATATATATATATATATATATATATATATATATATATATCGAATTCATTTAAAAAGTTAAAACATAAAAATTAGAAACAATTATTTCTACCTGATCCTGATTATTTTATAAATTTAAACCAGGGATTGAAATCAATTCTTATTTTTCTCAGGAAGTGCAAAAAAGTCATGATTCGATTTTTATATTTAAAATAAAAAAAAAAAGTTGTTTCTTCTTTGGAATTACAAACGGGCAAAAAGCATTCAGAGTAAGAAGAAGTGACAAATAACGAACACAATAGATATTTTAACGTCGAGCGCACAATTATTAATTCTAACCATTCGGATGTATTCTATATTGAGGTCCATTATTGGAGTATACGAGATATTTTTTATGAAAATACTATCGAATTTAAGAGCGAGCACTTGATCGCCTCCAAATACCCAATACTGGGCCTCAATGTGAATGATATCCGAAAAGTTAGAATAAATCGATTCATTAGCTATAAATTTTTGGATTCTTCGAATCTTGAAACTTAAAACCTCACATTTTGATAAGATGATTTTTTTTTCATTTTCGTTCAGAAAGTTTTATTATTGAAAATAATAAACCAAAATTGTGAAAATTAGCAAATTATGAATGAGGCTGTTTGGTTAGGTTAGGTTTCATTATGTTGCTTATGGACACTCAACATCCTGGTCTTGTTTGGAATGTTAGGTTTTGGGAAGTACGGTACCTCTTCTCGGACTTAAGAGAGGTATCTCTCTCATCCAAGTTCTTTTTCATTATAATCAGAATAATTGGTATGTCAGCAGTAGTATACCATCATAATCATCAGTTTGTTTATAATAGAAGTGGAGTTAATGAGTATGAATGTATTAGTCTATTGCTGGTTGGTTAATTTATAATTTATTTAATTTTTTTATTGAATGATTTTTGACGTTTTGTTCAGTATAATTTCTTGCTAGCAATTGACAAATTAATTTTTTAATGCTTTTATCAAATAGTACGAGGTTAATAGAAAGTTTTAGAAGCGAAGTTGGTAAAATGCTGACAAGTTATTAAAAAAAGTTTGACAGGAGGAACATAATACTTTTAAATGTAATCTTCCAGAAAAATACATAGATCATAAACTTGTATTGAGATATTTATTGCAATGGTCTACATTTTAATGACTATTTTAATAGTTTATCGTCATGCTTTCAGTATCTTAAAGCTGTTCTAGAAACGTCAAGCGGCTTCTTTAAACGGTGAAATGGCTCAATCTAAAAATCAGGCCTATTAAAAGAAACGGTAGCATAGGATCGATAAAGATGTTTAGGACCTTATAAAGAGCCTAGGGAAAGGAGTTCCTTTGAAGGGCACGATAAAAGACCTTCTCATAAAATTGGCCTGTTACGATCCCCAAGATCATGGCAGATTGAGAGGAGCATGCCCTAATAATGGGGCCTTCGTTAGCAGCTTCAGTTCCGAGAAAACACATAAACAATATATAATATACCTACAACATGATAATAAAATCGGCCGAGGAACTAATAGCTCGAGAATGTTATTAATAATAAATCATAAACAAAATAATAGAATTTATATTTTCCAGTATATTACACTGTAAACTAGGGATGTTGAAAAAATATCCATTTTAAAAAATATATCGATATTATTGTCCGATATTTTTTCTCGATATTAAAATTTGAGTATCGAAGACCTATATTTTTTAAAGCAAAAAAAATTCTACAAGGACGGCGAGTTCGAAAATCAAAGAACCAGACGTGTGGTGAGTTCGTGTTAATATATATAGTGGCTTAGTTCTAGGGATGGAAAATCGAAATATCGATAGTGATATTCAAATCGGTTACCGATTTCCGTATCTTGATAATGTCGATATAAAAATATCGACATTTCAAAATATTGTAAATTCCATTATCAAATTAAAAAAAAAAAACTAAACGAATTGGAAGGAGGATAAAAAATAACCTGTTTCTTAGTATTTAAAGTCAGTTGTAAATAAACTTAATAAAAACAATATCTTAATGATGTTGGCACAGAAATATCGATATTATAAAAATAATAACTTAATTATATCATCCGAGAAATATATTATAAAAACAATACCTGAATTATATCGGCACAGAAAATCGATATTAAAAAATTGGATAATCAAAATCGCCCAATTAAAAAAAATAGGCATTCGAAACATATTATAAGCTTGAATTTTTAATTAACCTTTAAAAATAATCAAAAATATGTATGCATTTATATACATAAAATACTAAATGAAGAGGCTAATATTTATAAAAGTCTACGTATACCTATAAAATAATTGCTATAACACAGTGGTTCTTAAACTTATTTATCTCGCGGCCCTTTGAAATTATAAAAACAAAATTCACAGTACCCCTATTATTATTTTTTTAGATGAATGAAATAATTAACCGTAGAAGTAAATAAAATAGAATCATAAAAAAACATAGAACTTAAATTTAAAATAAACGCTGCAAATTATTCCACAATGTTTTATTATTTCCAAATAGATAAATGTTGGATGAAGTTTTATTATATTTTTTTTATACTTTGATATAATGAAACGCATAGATCCGTTGACAACTGTACATCGAAAGTTTTTTCGATTTCGGTTACCTGGCGATTAAGGAAAGCAAAATAAATATTGATTTTTTTTTTTTAAGGCTTAGGCATAATGATTTTAAAAAACTTTTTATTTTCACTCTATCTACTTTAATTGTCGAGATTTGGGCTAATAAAACCTCTAATCGGCCACCATTTTTAACAAAACATTGTTCTTATTGGTTAATTACAAAGGTTCATTATTGAAAATAATACACAAATACCAACAGATATTAAATTATCTATTTAATTTAGTTTAATACTTTTGCGACACCTTAAACATTTTCAATTGTTTTTCATGTACAAATTATATTTTCATCAGTTTATTTTATTATCTATCCATAAATGATCTTTGAGGCTGTGATGCCTTTTCCTATTGGAGCTGTAATAACTTCATAATAATTACATAGTAATCTACCAATTCGTTCTTTATCGGACTCGTTTAAATGGCTTGGCAGTATTAAACGATAAAAAAACATTTCTAACCTAAAAAAAAAATACGACCGGATAATCAAAGACAACCTGATCGCCACATTGCACCAAACCCAACCAAATGAACCAGTTAGGTATGTACCTACCCAAATATACCCATATACCAAGAAGTGCCAAGGTTTATCTTACCAAAGATTGCCTTATCTCGGAATGAGACCATTATAACGATAGTAGCTCGTTCTGCCGACATTGCTAATTGTGCGTGGGCCTCACAACCCAATTTGTCAGTATGGACGTCTTCCTCCACGTTCATTAACTAATTTGTCAGATAACGGGCCACTTAATCCAGTTTGGCAATTTAATATATTATGGCGTCGTCATCTTGAAGGAGGAAACACACGCCAATACTTTTTTTATTATTTTTTTACAATAAATGTTTTCGTACATCAATAAAAATGAGCACGAAGTTACGATAACATCAATAATCTGCCAATTTTACACAGTTTCACAAACCGAAATGAGTTACCGGTATGCATAGCTTATAAGGCTATTATAGGATAATTACAAAATTAAATCTCTTAAATAGCAGTAAATAACAATCAGTCAACTTTTTACCAAATCAGACATCAACAGAACAGAAAAAATAATACAGACCTGAAACAGTATGTCTCACATCAACACTCTCAAAAATAATAACCGAAGGGGGTTTCTAAAATCACTCATACGATATTATGTCAGTTACGATCTGAGCCTTTTTGTTTTTCTTTTCTAGGAACTATTTTTTTTTTAATTGAGGTTAAAAAAAATTAAAATAACGGGCATTTCGTTTTTTTCTTTTTGACTAAGCAAAAAAAAAAAAAAAACATACTTACTTAAAATTTCGCTATAACACTCCCGTTCATAACGATTTCCCGACTATAACTTTTTCCTCGGCCCCGATCCCAGTTAGTGGTTTTCCTATGAAACATTATTCGTTATAACGATCCGATTTCCGGTTATAACGCTCTGACTGAACTTTGTCTTTAATACTCGTTTGTCTTTAAAAAAAACGGAGAATACGAACTAAATTGTAATGATTGTGCAGCCAAATACACTGGAAAAACTGGAAGATCCGAGATTAAAGGAACATATACGTGCATATAATAATAAGACAGAGAATTCCAACTTTGCAATTCATCAAAGACTCAGGAGTTATTAATATATCACGACCAAAACAGCCTCAAATTAAATATATATGAAGCACTTGAAACAATAAAATCCTTCAAATCCAATCCAGACTTTTGCTTAAATGACCAAATAAATATCTCCAATAGTCCAATCTTAAATTTATTCTCATCAATAACAGAAAAAACAATTACTCACCGGCATTACTGGAAAAATCCCGACCCTTAAACCGTTTACCTATAAACATCCTACCTACCTTTCGTTCATTGTTAGTTCAATGCGAGAAGAAACTAGTAGAAACTTTTCTATTTGATCTAATCCATTTAAACCTTGGTGAGTACCAACATGTATTTGATTTCTTGTCTTAATTAAATTCATAATTCATAAATGTTTTATAATACTGATTTATATTACATCTAATTTAATATGTATAATAATACCAAACTATATTTTGAATTGCTTATTTTTGAATTTTTTGTGTTTTTTTAGAACTGAGGATGAATGTATAACATTCGAAACTAGTTTTCAATAAAACAAATTTATAGAAGTGGCAAATAATTTATCGATCCCTAATGAATAAAAAAATAAGTTGTATTTTATGCTTTACCTGATAGTGATTTTTCTTCTCAGGTCCCTAAGATAGCGTTATAGCGAAGGTTTACTTTATATAATACCCTCCAATCGCACATTTGCTAAGCATTAATAAATGAAAGCTAATATGTTAATTTCTTTACATGACGTAGAAAAACTTTAAAACAGAGATATTACAATTTAAAATAACTGCTTTACTTTTCCGGAGATTGTAAATCAATAAAAACAGAGTATGATTAGCATGACTCCCCGCCAACGTAACCACCAAGTCACTATTATGGAGTATTTTTAAGTAATGTCTTTATTTTATAAGCATTTGCATAACTGCTTAGAGTTTCTTCTATTTCTCGTAATATCATTTCAAAAGAAATTATAGAAAAAAGGAGACAAATTGAAGCAATGCACAATAATACTAAAAATCTGACTGTACACTATTTCATGAATTTTGGACCAACTTCGCATAACGATAACATTTTTCAACGGAAATATTGTCTAAAGATTCTTGTACAATAGTCAGAAATTTGATCAAGAAATGCAATTAGTACTTTGATTGTCAACCACCAGGGGGAGATCATTCAAAAAGCGACTCCCTATTTTATAAGAATCTTGTTCAAATTGACAATTATACAGTTACATATTTTTCCAGTGTACAAGGAATGTAACCTTACTTTTGTTTTGAAGATTAGTATATCATGCCGGCAAGAGGAGACACATGTCGGAAAAACCTTTTTCGGTATTAAGTTTTTGATCAATTGAATTTGTTAAAGTTTTTGATCAAAATTCTTACTCCAAAAAAAAGGGCTTTAACAATAGCTGCACCTAAAAGTTTAATTCATATACAATTATTTAAGTAATTAATGTAAACAAACATCAGATTACTATCCTCTAAACGTTTGAAAAGACTTTGTTACGTGACGTAATTGATTAGAGTACTTCTGATTAGAGTACTTCAAAAGGTTAAACACTGTAAGGACCAGAGTCACAAAGTATTGCTATAATGCATCTTCACATTACGCTGACTTTTATAAGAAAAATTTGAATTGGATTTCGAGGGACAGTCAATATTAGCTTTTTAATACATGGAGATTAATAGGCTATTTAAAATTAACCGTATAGTGTATATGTATGAAGTATAGTTTCGTATCTACTACTTGTTTTTGTCTATCTTTTGACTCAATTCTGTCCTGCGCAATTCATGTTAAGCAATAATTTATAGCAAGCTCGTTTCTAGTATTTTTTTTCTTTATATAAATAAAAAAATCTTTAAAAATTATATTGTAAGTGGAACATAAAAAAATCTAGAAATCTTAACTTGCTTACAAAATAATTCTACTTGGATAATAATCTTGTTTTTTTTAAATATATGTATATATATTTTTTTATGTTAAGAGGAAGTTCGTTTGGGTGCCTGTTCTTCCCCTAAAGGCCAAATATGATCGATTTTACACACACTCACTGATTTTATCTTAGTGTATAACAGGTTTTAATGTAAAAATTAAAAAAAAAAATGTATAAAAATAATAATTGATTCCGTATAATTCGATGAAATATTTAGCCAGCATACTTAATTAATTACGAAATTATCAGACTAGAGAGATACAGAAAAAATATGAAGATTGCCTTTGATATTTCATAAAAAGTATTCTAAAAGTAATTTTCTTAAACGTTTATTTGTTCAGGAAACTTTCTCGTTGAAATCTTTCATATTTTTTCAACTAAAAAATCGAAGATATTAGCTAGAATAATAGCGTGATTGCACTTTCACGAGACACTTTAACAGCAAGAAAAATGATTACATAATGATTACAGGTTTCAGCTATAATTACCTGCAATCCTCAGGTACAACAAACATAGAAGAAGAAGATGAATAACTAATGTTTACTTATTATATTTTGAATGGAATGTTAAAAGCTGTATCGAATTGCCATAAAGAATCGGAAGTCACGCCCGCGGTCGACCATCGTTAAACCAAACCAGTTAACTGGTCAGCCTCTCCATTTTCAGCAACTTTCATAACGATAAGGTAAAAAAAAACAAAAAAAACGAATTCGATGTGAGAGAGACATTATATATGTTATTAAAAAATAATAACAGGATTGAACGCTTATTGACAATTCTGAATAAGGAAGTTTTATTTTATATATATAAATGATTAGCTATTTTAACTGGTATGTAAGTTTTCAATATATATATATTGAAAACTTACATACCAGTTAAAATAGCAAACGAACACAACACAAAATTTAATAAAATTCATTACTTAAATTAAATAGAAAGACTTAAGACAAATTAAAAAAAAAATAAAAATAAATAATAAAAATAAAAAGAAGTTCTTGTATCAAATCCTCCAAACAGTCGCCATTAAATTCCTACGGCACACAGTGGAAAAGATTGTCGATTTAGTGGCCAAAATTCTATAACTCTTGATTAAAATACGATAAAGAAAACATTATTTTTTCATTTATGAGCATGGGTTGTCCTTTATTAGTGAGAGCGAACAAATTATATACAGGATGTATGTGGGTCTTTGAAATTAATTTGTTATAATTAACAGTTTATTAGGTATAGGACCATCAAAAGGGAAAGAAATGAACCAATATCCTTCTCTATAGAGCTTTCTACATATTTAATTGTCTTCTTCAAGTATTTACTAAGTTCACAAGATTTATAAATAACCATATACCATCTACTAGTGTAAAAAAACTAAAACCATATGTTGCCACCTACAATTTTTATGTTTTTTTTTTTATTTATTTTTTTAACAATTGATATATTTAATATGGTCGAAATTATATCACAATTGTTATTTAATATTATTACAGACGTTTTCACATTTCTACAATAAAGTAGGTGTAATAAAAGTAAAAAAAAAAATATAAATAATAATAAATAAAATGAAATAAATAAAAAAATTATGTGGCAGCACGTGATTTTAATTTCATTCATAGTAGTAGATGGTGTACGGAAATAAAATACATTATACAATTTGATCGATCAAGTACGATCAATCAGTGTTAAATAGATCTGAAGACCTGAAACCCTATTTTTAAACATTACATATATTTTTAGGCCATAAACTTAGGTATAAGCCTAAAATATGCTTCAACTTATCTTATTTACCATTTATAATTTTTGTGAACACCATAAATTTCGAATAAATAATAAAATAGTATGTTATTGACTTAATTTTTTTTTTTCTTCAAATAATAATTATTTAAAAATCTTTTAAGCGTAATAAATATCTTAAAAAGGCAAATATGTACGTAGAATGCTCTATAGTTCTAGAAAGCTTCCCTTTCGATAGTTCTATACCTAATAAACTGTTTTATTTAAAATTAAGCGATGAGATAATTAAGAATAAAATTAATTTCAAAGGTCCGGAGTCACTCTGTGTATAATTTTTTCACTCCCACTAATAAAGGATATTCCATGCTCATAAATGATAAAAGAATTTTTCGTTTATCGTCTTTAAGAGTTATAGAATTTTGGCTACCAAATCGACATTTTTCCCACTAGGCGGCAACTGAATGCTTACATGCCCGAAAGAATCAAACCACAAAAATATAAAGAGCATTTAAAAAGAATGCATTTTAAGAAATAAATTAATAAATTCACCTAAAGACACATCTTACAAACATACAGATATTGCATGCCACGACACACATGCCCAAAGTACTTTTAGGTTAAAAAGAAGTTGGATCGGAAACCAAACAACAAATTATGAAGGCATGGGCAATTTTGTATTAACCACGGAAACCAGACTTGATTTTTGACGGAAAAAAAAAATCTTTTTACATATATATTTTCAACAGGTTCGAAATCTCAGAAGTTTATTTTACTTTTTACTCGGTATACTGTTTTATATATTTTTTTTTATTTTGAATGAATATGAAAACAATAGAATGTATTTTATAAAAATAAATGAATACTTATTAAGTTTTTATTATAATAATAAATTCAATAAAATTAGTTACGTTAAATTGGTTTATGCGCATCTACTTATCTCCTTAATCCGTAATATTTCTCACGAGTATAATTAACACAGGTAAGTAACCTCAGGTAGTTATCGATAAATAAGTTTCTTTGAGTATTTAGCTGATCAAAATGGGCTGAGTTTGATGATAGTCTTTATATTAAAAGTATATTCAATTCGTAAATTAAACTGTGGGTTCAGTAGATTATGTTCTAAAAAGTATTTTATATCTATCTTCTAAACAATACAAAATTGAAAAACCACAGGTGTGATAAGCTGGAAGTTGCGGTCTTAAAAATACCGCTGAGGTATGAAAGGCCAATATTAATCTTTAATGAAACACCTCCTTCGACTAGTAAAAGATCTTTTCAAAAATAATAAAAAAAAAGTTGGGAACGCTGTTAAACTTGTTTTTACAGCGGCTGTTGATATAATCACAAAGTTAAAGTACAGCTTTGAAAATTAACTTAATAATCTCGGAAGTTAAAAAAAAAAAAAGTGATCCAGCAACACTGATAACTCGACAACATTCAAGTCTTGAAATTCTGAAAAATATACCTGCGGGGAAAAACCTAAATTAAGTTGAAACAAACTGGACATTTTAATACTTTAACTTTCTTATTGCAATCATTACATTACAGCATCTTATTTTTATTGGTGTGGAGTGAATCCTATTCGGATATAATACGCTCTTGAAAGAGAGAAACAATTGGGTAAGTCCGCCTGGGATCGGAATACACACTAGGGCAAGTAGGACTCAACTCGACTTCCAACTTCTTCTCCGAGATCTTTTAAAAGTTCTCTATTCGATGGAGGATTGTTAAAGTCCCATCCGAGATGGTGGTGGCAATTGGATCGTCCTGGGAGATAAGAAGCAAAAACTAGGGGGCTAGAAGATAAAAAAGTTAGGAAAAAATCTTAAGGCGTCTGTAAAGCCTATCGACTGAGCTAACGACCCCGGACGGTAACTACAAATGGTGAAGCAGGTGAAAAAAGATCTACCTGAGATCGGATACCTGATCTTTACGGTGGGGTCTTCGACGGATCCAGTCAGCATCACAATACCTTCGTTTGGACCGTATAAATCGGAGTCATCGTCAACAAACATTATAATATTAAATTTCATTTCTTATGTTTTTTTTTACCAAGTCTGGCAACCAGGAATCCTTTGGTAACTCTGCCAATTCCTGCTCCTAACAAATTTTCTATCAATCCATTCCGATCTTTTAAAAAGAATATTCAAAATCAATCATAATTTAACATATTCCACCATTTTTTCTCAGTCCACCGGTGTCCCTCGAGGCAGTATCCTAGATTCCATTCCCTACACGGTTCATACAGCTGACATCCCAATCCATCATAGGACTGTGTTCATTGCACACGCTGATGATATGTGGACAAAGACCGCGATTGCATCCTGAACTGCAGTAACAGATCATGTCTATTAAAGAATGGTGTCAAAACTCGAGGATTAAAATAAATTCCCTCCAATCTCTTACTCTTTCTTCGTCTTAAACCCACGCAACCCTATCCTATAGTATCCTTTAATAATGTTCCACTTATCCATGTCCATCAGATCCACTTATCCATGTCCAGGACTGCTACTTGACAAGCCCTTTACGTGGAATCCCCTTCGATAGAAACAACAAGAAAATTCTTGTATTGGGTTGATGCAAAAATAATGCAGGTTTTCAGCATTTATTTTAAAAATATATATTTAGTCAAAATAATTTCCATCAGAATCCATACACTTTTGCAGACGTACAACAAGTTATTTGCACCAGTAAGAAAGCAATTTGGATCCCTACAAAAAATTAACTCTCGAAAAGCATTTTCAAAGTTTTTTTAAAATTTTAGGGATTGATAAATTATTTGCCATCTCTATAATTTTTTTTTTATTGAAAAATGGTTTCAAATATAATGCAGTTCTAAAAACACACAAAAATTAAAAAATAAGCAATTTAAAATACACTTTGGCATTATCATACATATTAAATTAAATCTAATATAAATTAGTATTATAAAAAATTTATGAATTATGAATTTAATTAAGACAAGAGATCAAATACATGTTGGTTCTCACTACTAGAAACAATAGAAATTTTAGAACAGTTAATATTCCGATCGAATCTAGCACCGCTAGAATAACTAGATCTTTACAATTTGATGTCTATTTGTATACAACATAGTTAGCATTAGCTTGTTCTCTCACTGAACTAGTAATGGAAATTAGTGCAATAGAAAAAAGGTGAGGTGTTTGTAGGTAAATGGTACGGTTTAGGTTCCGGAGTTTTCCCAGTAATTCCGGTAAGTAATTGTTTTTTCTTTTATGGATGGGAATAAATTTAAGATTGGACTAATGTAAATACTTATTTGCTCATTAAAGCAAAAATCTGGATTAGATTTGAAGGATTTTATTATTTCAAGTGCTTCATATATATTTAATTTGAGACTGTTTCCAACGTTATGTATTAATTTAAGTCCCAAGTCTTTAATGAATTTATGTTGTTTTTTTTTCATTTAAATGAATTGCAAAGTTGGAATTTTTTATCTTATTATTATATCCACGTTATATGTTCCTTTAATCTCTAATTTAATTCATTGCACTTTAGTTCATATAATCCGCTTTTTTGGAAAGAGTCTATTTTGCCTTTAGGAGAAGGGAAATATGAGGATAGTTTTTTCTATTTTAAATGCAGGGTTTAATCCGGGTTTATTCAATTCGTTTCCGACTTTGGTGGATATAGGGCCCTAATATGAAATCAAGTAGATAATAAAAACAAAATTATATTAGATTAATCCTTCTATAGTATCATGCATATGTCCAACTGGTTTTAAAGTTTTATTTTTCTCTCGTAAAAAGTTACCCAGGTTCTTGAAAAAGTGGAGTTCGGTTACATTTTTTTATTTTATTTATTTATATTACCACCTCCAAATGTAGTAATTTGATTCGATACTAGGTCTTGGAACTAGCTCATTAAAAATAAATAAAGTCTTATTAAAGCGTGATGTGTCACCAGCTCGTGTAATCTAAACCGGTTACGTGTATCTAAACCGGTTACGTATGATTCTCTGAAGGAATGGCAGAGAAGAAAACATTTCATCAGTTAGCGGAGGCTTTCATCGGATATTTGAAAGGTGACTCGCAGGGAGTGATGTCAGGCATCAATCACTCTCATCGCTAGAAACTCTTCTCGAGGTCGGATTGATCATTCCATCTTTTTTCATCAACTTCTATAATTCTACTTTCTCCTGTACTGAGTGAAAATACACCGCATAGTGGAAAGAGAACTATGTTATTTAATAATTTGGAGAAAACGTCACTAAGTTTAGCGAAACATCGTTCGGTTCCAGGGCTTTTAAGAACTGATCTGGGTGATGCGGTGACATTTCCAATGTATCAGTTATTTATGGTTTGTCGGAAATAGATTAAGTCGTGGTACTTTCTTTGAGATGGAAAATCGAATTAAGAAGTGTAACGTGTATCAACTTTGTGGCTTCTAATATTATTAGTATCGGCAGTAAATGTAAAATCGTCAGCGGTTTTTTTTTTTTTAGGTTTTTATGGTTTGTGAAAGAAACTAGAATTCCAGGCCTGGAGAAATCTGAAACCTGTCCCGGCAGTTAAATGGGGACATAAGCTCCTGCTTTGAGGTTTGAATATGGTCTCGTTTAAGCCACAAGCTTTGTCTTCATCGCCCACGAATGGAATAATCCTACATTTCTTCTATTAATAATGTTGTTTTATATTCCTTATACCAGGAAAGTTTAATATCCTTTTTCTTCGATTATTTATTATACATATTCAATATTATATATTATATTATTATACAGTTTCAATCTTTCTCCTATATCCTGCATCGGAGGAGTTTATTACAAGATTTAACTATACCAATTTCAAACAGGAAGCATACCATATGCATGCAGAAGTATTTATTTAACTCTGAGAAAACAAAATTATACAAATCATAATTAATCATTCTTAAAAAAAAAAAATGTCTGTTGTGCCGTAAATTGTTATTTTTTTCCACGATTTGAATGAAAACTTCTTATCCGGATAGCTCTGTTGAGATCGATTTTAAATGTATTTAGGGGATTTCTGCCAATTTTTAAACAGATATATATGTACAGAACTATCAGACAAGAGATTTTCATTCAAATTGCGAAAAAAATATACTAACTTACGGTAGTTATGAGATTAATAAGTGAGTTCACCAATATTAATTTTCTTCTGATGATCCGATTTCTTTCTTGAGTATGGTGGAAGGCAAAAAAATACGAAAACAAATTTTATAGGAATACATTTTTTTAAGAAAATAGAACTTTTTCTGGATAGAATGATATACTATGTACACTTTATATGAGCATTTCGCTATAAAATGAACATAAAAAATGTACAGACACATACATATTATTTTTTTAGTTTTTTTTAAATATGTTTTTTGTTCACAATAATTATATTTTTGGAGACAATTTATATTATTTGTTTATTTATTTTACTGAAAATATTGTAAACATTAATTGATTTTTATTTTCTAGTTTTATGGCAAGATATTGTTTCTGGGATATAGTCCCAGAACAAATTTCTTCTATTCTATTCTATAAATATATATATATATATATATATATATATATATATATATATATATATATATATATATATATATATATATATATGAGTAAGTACCTCTGCACTAATATTTTCCAGATAATTTACGAGTGCAATAGGAACAGTTTTAAATAATAGTAGAATTCCAGAAGCTATAATGAATACTTTTAAAGTGATCAACAAAACTATTTGTTAATAAAACTCTCTAACTTTCTGGCCCTAACTTACATTTTAAAAAATGACTAATCCATAACTTGTAAAATTGTTTGTTTTTTTTTTTGTTTTTTTGATGTTTTCCGTTTTTCCGAAAGTTTATATTTTGGGCAAATAAGAAATATTTTCTCAGGAAGTAATTGTCTGAATTTAGTTGTTACTTGTCTTTTTTATTTAAAAAATAATATTTAGAATATTACTAAAATTAAATACTTTAAATATTTTATACTCTAAACACGACTTAGTAAACAAATTTTTAACTGCAGTCATAATTACAAAAAAAAAAATTGGAAACTGATCGACAACCTGTTTTTATGAAAATTTTCCTTATGTCAACATTTAGTAGTATAGAGGAAAACAAAGTGAAAATTAATTGTTTTTTTGTTTTAATAAATATTTTTAAATATATAAATTTTCTTTCTCGAGTGTATTTCTTTAATTATGAAAAAATCGCACGCTTGAAGTGACACTTAATATAATATAACAATTAAATACAATTCACCTATTAGCGCTCTGGTTAGCAGCAAAGCGCTCTACATAAGATTAGCTGGCAACAATATAAGTTGCAAGCGGAGTTATGCCTTGCCACCGACAGAAGATGGAAGGCGCTGAGGGTGGCCCAAGATTCGGAGCTGTGTAAACGTTGATAAGTTCAGGGCCCGACCCTTGGCGGGGTACGCTTCTCTGTACACACATCCCGGGCTTTATTTATCTTGTTAAAAGTTTGTAGGTACACACAGGATTAACTTAATATGTTATCATAGCTGGTTAGGATACAAGTCGGCAGGTGGGATCTTCATCTACTCATTTATAAATTAATCAGATTTTTTTATTAACTCAAACAAACGTAATTATTGGGGATTGATAAATTATTTTCCATTTCTAATAATTTTCTTTTTATTGAAAACTAGTTTCGAAAGTAATACATTCATCTTCAGTTCTAAAAACACACAAAACTTAAAAAATAAGTAATTCAGAATACAGTTTGGTATTATTATACATATTATATTAAATGTAATATAAATTAGTATTGTACAATATTTATGAACTTAATTAAGACAAGAAATATACTACATGTCGGTAATCATCAAGGTTTAAGTAGATTATATCAAACAGAAAAGTTTGTATTGGTTTGTTCTCGCACTGAACTAGCAATGGAAGAAAGGTGAGGTGTTGAGGTAAACAGTTTAGGGGTCGGGGTTTTTCCAGTAATTCTGGTGGGTAATTGTTTTTTCTTTTATAGATGGGAATAAATTTAAGATTGGACTATTGGAGATCTTTCTTTGGTCATTAAAGCAAAAAAAAAAAGATTTTTAATATATATGAAGCACACGAAATAATAAAGTCCTTCAAATCCAATCCAGATTTTTGCTTTAATGACCAAATAAATATCTTCTCATATAATATACATATCATAATTACATAATTTTTTCTGATATACATAGCAAAAAAACAAAAAACAATATGAATGAAAATTTTCATATTCATAAAAAACGTGATTAATGGGCCCAAATTCTTATTGCATAATACATGATTAGAATTGTGAGGAGGAAATGGAAAAGGAGGGTTTTAAATGTGCTTAAGGATGGGGGAAGAATGTCGGATTTTAAGAGGAAGGGAATTCCAGAAAGTTGTGGAGTGGGTAGTAAAGGGGTAAAAAGGGGTATAGAGTTCAGAAGGCCGAGACCTTGTGGTAAGGGAGTGGATACAGGTCTTGAATTGCAGGGAATTGGACACATAGAAAAGACGATGGTTGGTGATAATTTGGTAAAGGAATATATGTATATATTTTTTTGTTCTGCACTTTAGCTTATGAAGATCTTTGGCCGCGCGATGTGGTCTTCTTACAGACCATTATTGCTTGCGGGAGCACAGATAGGCTGGACAAAGTCACCCAACATCAAGTTACTACGAATCATAGTTTCCATGGTGCAGAGGCAGGCTGCCCATAGCTTCATAACCGGTCCCTTCGTCAGTGTCCTTCTCACCGACTCACTCGGGTTCAAGGACAGTGACAACTCATAGATCATAGATGCATAGTGGTAGGAGTATGGCAATGCAGACTATAACGGCTCACATCAAACAAAGAACCTGAGTGGCCATGTCGAAACGCCAGTGAAAGCGCTACACTTATAAAGAGATCAATGATGTAACGGTCTCATGTCCTGTTTATTTAATTACACCTCCTTGTTAGTCGTAACTAAACGAATCAATATTCGATGTATCGATTGTAATGTTTGCTTTATTCGATGTAAATATCAGGTTTTAATTAGTCTCTTTTTTTTTTTTATTTTACTCATTAAATATTCTGTCCTCCCTGCAAAAGGTACAGATTTAAAAAAAATTAATTAGTAGGATTAATTTTAGGTTAGTTACTCATTGCTTATTGATTGCAAGAGGTGGACAATAGAAGGCAATTCTCATTTAAATCATAAAAAATTATAACATAATCAATCCTCATGTACCACTCATGTAGTCTAAGAATTAAATCAAATCATGAAATAAAAATAATTTTTATTGATAATATGATTTTACAAATATTTTAAGCAAACAATCGAATATTTTTATATTTTGTTAGAAATGTACTTAAAAAATTATAAAAACAGAAATATATATTTTTTTAAACCCTCTAAAATAATTCAAGACTGTGCCGACGTGGGTGATTGATAAAAAAGAATTTAATATAAAAGAGCAAAATGAAATATAAAATAATTGTTAGGATAAAAATGGAAGATGGCTAACACAAAGCCTAGAGTGTCTAAAATACCGGCAAAGCAAACAACCAGTTGACGTTTCGCCAAATCAGGAATTCTCAGGACAAAAAAAGGAACTCATAAATGCAGACAAGCTGCTGAGTGAGTTTTTTTTGCTGTTGATGAGAGATGTGCTGCATTTTCTCTGCGTATTTATGTGACCATTTTTTTTTCTGTCCTGAAGATGTCTGAATAGGGCTTTGTGTTTGAGATCTTCCATTTATATGCTAATAATAATAAATGTTATTCTGTGTTCAGTTGTCGGTTTTTCTAAACTAGTATCAATTGCCTATTGTGATCATATCTGCAGGGAACTGGTTTATCTTAATATTACATTAATTTATTTTAGAATATTTGATATTAATTCGTACATGATAGCATAAAGCAGGGGTCTCCAAAATTGTTAGCCGACGGGGCATATTAAATCCTCCCATAAGTTCTAAGGACCAAGTACACGCTCATATCATTAATTACAGTTAAAATGTTCAATTTTTATTATGCATGTCAGTGATTATATTTCTTAATAGGCCGCTAATTAATACTGATTATTATTTTATAGGATTTACTTATATTGTAAATTTTACAAAGTAATCAAAATAAATTGTAACGGGGCGGATTAGTGGTTCTCGCAGGCCGGATTTGCCCCGCGGGCCGTAAAATTCACTGCGATGCTCAATTTTTCCGCATGTCAACGTTTTAAAAATGCATGACGCTTCCTGGACGCTTGAAATCCTCAACCCTATAACTGTTACTCGAAAAAAAAAATTGATGTACACAAAATAAAAGAATATATTTGATAGTCCCGATAGAAGATAAGAGCCCCATCAATCAAAACAAGGAAAAGCATTGCAAATGGTATATACCATAATCAGTAAAATTGTATTAGTATCTTCATTATATTACATCATATGCTCTATATTATATTATATCATAATGTTATAGCATATATTATATTTAGTATATTAATAATAATAATAATAAATTCTTTATTTATTCCGGGACAAGTCCCTTTAGAATAACAATTATAGCTCATGATAGGTGTGTTTCAAAACCTTATGGTAGATCAAATAGGAACATATGAGTTTACAGATAATAAGAAAAGATTAAAATAAATAAATAAATACAAATGAAAATTATAACAAGTCATAATGCAATAACTTCTAGCATAAGAAATAAATATTGATAGTCTAATTGTTTACGTCTTAAAATGAAAGCCACACGAACTTTTTATGTTAACATATTTACAAATGTTGATTGAAAAGAACAAAAATCTATTTACATTTTTTTTTTTTTTTTAATTGGATGGAAAAGAAGTGATTGAATAAGCGGGATTTGATGGTGGGAAGAGTATTGGAGCGACGGATGGAAGGAGGATGGAATTACATAAGGATGAGGATCGGAGAAGAAAACATTACTCTTAAGGCAGTATACCCTATTGTATACCTATTGCAGCATAGAATCCTGTAAGTTTAATAAAAACACGACCCTCCCTTTAGGTTACTACGGAAGGGAAAAAAAATCTGTAGTATGTTATTATTTTTTTATTATACTAAATTTTGTTAGTTATCTGAATGTAAATATCCTTAATACAGTCAGGAGAAAAAAGTAAAAATCATGAGCTATTTGTCTCTTTGAAAAATTACAAAATTGATTCTAATAATTTTAAATAATTTTTATTTTGAAATAGTTGTAAGCAACTGAAAAATAATTAATAGGTAAGCACATGAAAAATAATTAATAAGTAAGCATACGAAAACTAATTAATAGGTAAGTATATGAAAAATAATTAATAGATGTAAAATTAATCAAGACGTTAAAATAAATAAACAATAAAACAGACAATATTATCAAATTGTATAAAAACGTTCCCACATTCCAGTCCTCATTCTTTCATTCGGTTTGGTATTCATGGGATGTACTAACGAAAACGTGATTCCTAATTTGAAAATAGGAACGCAACCTTGGGCTGCGATTAACAATTACTTACAATGCACAGCACAAGACCAATTGAAATTCAAATAATTCTTGTATATATTCCCACAGCCGGTAATCTTGGATTAATTAAACGGTCTCGTTTAAAATATATTCACGGGCCTGTATTTTAGCAGCCTCGAGAGACATATTGAGTTTGATACATGAGTTATAATTTCAGGGCAAGGTAAAAAAAAAAAAGTGTACATCTGTTAATTTCCATTTAAGGCTTAATAAGTACAATAAGCAACTGAAAACTGGCAAAATGGACATTAAAAAATACTAATAAAATGATTATTCTAGAAATAAAAGAACTCATTGTCCATTATCTTCGAAGACATCTAAAAGCATAGAGAAGTTAAAAAATATTTCTATAGAAAATCAGAGAGAGAAAACTGGAGCAATGTGGACTGAGGGAAGGTAAAAAGAAAATAAACTTAGCGAATCGTACATGACGTTTCAGATATAATTTTTATGGCCGAATGTAATACTTACTTAACCGAGGCTTGTTTTTTACTTTCCTTACATCATAAGGTAAGGAAGGTAATGGCATCGGGTTGAAATTTCGATTTGCAATTTTCAATGGATCTATCTATGGATTTCAAGAGCTTCTAGTGTCCATAAAACGTATTTTAGGCTATGAATCTTTCTGTGTATCTGTGCCACAATTATCTCTTGAACAGGTGAGCCAATTTTGGTACTATTTTTTTTTTTTTTTTGTGGTATTTTTCGGCCTCCGATGCCTCTGTAACAAATCGGTGCGCAATAGCGACTTCAATAACGTAAAAAAAACGTTTTTCTATAGACTAATGCCAAACTTGCTCCAATTATTTTAATGAAACTTGCCTATAATCTTCTCCTTAGAACCTTTCAACTTTCCATACATAGTATATCACCGAGAAAAATCAGAAAAAAAAGTTTAAAGTATTAAAAAACAACTTTATTTTTAATTATATGTACATTCATTTGAAAGGTAATTTAATTCATTGCAAAAATATCTGATGTGGACAACACATGACTTCCTTGTACGCCTATTAAATTATAAATCTGTGGCTCAAAAAGTGATACTGAATACTTTGTCGGAAACTAGTATGCAAATACTAGTTTCCGACAAAGGAAGTAAAGAAATAATCCAAGGAAGAATAAAACAGAGAGATACGAGGAAGTCAGAAGCCCAACAAATAAGTCAGGAAGCAGGATGACTAGCCGCCAGAAGAATCAGTCTCAGAAGTTCCATACGCAATATCTCAGCTAATAATGGTCCGATTTAAATGATTTTTATTTCGTTTTGTAGGGAATTTCATTAGCTTTCGTTTAAATACAATAAAACACCAAAGCGAACGGATTTTTTTTTTATTCGATATTTGGATTCTAAGTATCTTGAAACGTAAAACATACTCAAATTTTGAGGGGAAGGAGGGGGAGGGAGGAGGTTACAAAAATTTTCTATTGAAAGTCTAATATGACTTTCAAATAAAGTACCTCTTCCGGTTTTCCAATTTAGACCAAATTCTAGTACGTTATTTAAATCAATATATAAAGCATAAATACTAAATTGGAGAAGTTTTGCATAATATTTTAATATCGTTTTGATGGAAATCAATTATGATCCTCAAGTAAAGTACCACTTCCGGCTTCACAACTAGATTTTACAGCAATCCTAAATACAAAATTTCAACTTTCTACGGCTAACCGTTTTTGAGTTATGCGAAATACGAACGTACGTACGTACGTACAGACGCCACGAAGAAACTAGTCAAAATGGATTCAGGGATGGTCAAAATGGATATTTCCGTTGAAATCTGAAAACCGAAAATTTTTGCGATTACAATACTTCCTTTACTTCGTACAAGGAAGTAAAAACATGGAAATCAGACCAGTATTTGCAATGATATAGCATATCCAACTTTATACGTATGTTTTGCTTTACTTATCTCATAGGTAAGTAAGGTGTTGTAACCGGGTCAAATTTCGATGTGCGATTTTCAACAGATCTATGCGTTTCAGAGCCCTTTGAGCCCAAAAAAGGACATTGGTCTTTCTATGTGTCTAAGACACGATTATCTCTAAATTTGGGTCACATCAGACGATCGCATTGAAATAATACTTAATGGAATAAATGTATTGAAAAAATTATGTTCCACATTCCACTTTTATTACTGTCACTGAATGTTTGAAAAGTGAATCTCAGACAAGTTATAATTTTTTTCGATTATTACATCAGTATAATAATCCTTCGGAAACGAACTAATTTGCACTTGCTAAAAAACCGCTACTGCTTGAATAATGAGTCTTCCAGATACCTTGTACGCACTTACCCCTTAAGGCAGGGACAAGTGCGTACTAATTACCACTAAATCAAATTATTAATCTCATCAAAATGGACGTGGTTGAAACGTGGGTTTGAATGTAATATTTAAATATAATCGTCAGGATAAAAGAGGAAAAAATCTAGCTCCAAAAATAAAGATTTTACAGTCCTCTGAAATAGAATTTCGTAAAATCTAGTGCACACTTGCCCCACAATACCTTATTATCTTTTCTTTTTAAATAAGGGTAAAAAAAAAAAAAAACATAGACTTTGCTGAAACACAGGTAGTATATTGATGTAAATAGATTACGAGTAATATTCTTTTCTTCTTTCTCTAACCTCTGTCGTTCCGAAAGGCGATGTTGCCTTAAATCATTTCGCTCATTGATATCTGCCCGTATTTTTAGTTTACATATTATAAATTATGCTTTATAAATAAAATTAACTTATTTAACAAACATGGAAAATCTCGTCTGTGTTAGAATAAATCCTATAGCGGCGGTGCAGAGATAAAGAAGTCCGGTTGGAGCCTGGGAGACTTTATCAGATCCACAAGTTTTATTAAGAGAAACATTAGTCTTCAAAAGTGAAAAGAAGAGATCATTTAAAGTTTTGCCAGAAGGGGAGGGGGGAGAGAGGGAGGGCAGGTCGGATAAGGGTTAGTCCACGCAGGAGACCTGATAAGAAAAATGCGACTCTGCGGCGACCAAGTTATAGAGGCTCCAGTCAATGGCCAACTCGCTAACTAGTTGGATAGGAGTTGTGCCCCTGTTGAATGCATATAAATCGGAATATTTCATACTACATCGGTAAAATCCCTCATTGCATGTGTATGTATATGCGCAAACAAACCCAGATTAGAACATCGTATTACATAAACAATTTTTTTCATTTAGAATGGATAAGAGGATATTCAAAAACCAAATTACCTGTCCACCAAACAGGTGGATGTTATTAATAATCCATATATGTAGAAGCTTGATTGGAGGTGCGGTCGATGAATAAACACACAAATAAGAAAAAACGTATTATATTGTGTGCTGACGTTTCGGCCTAAGTTTTAGGACATCATTAGGACTAAGAAAAAACAAGATAACCTTGTTTACATATATTTTCCACGGTCAACCATACTCTGACCTTTAATAATCCATATAATTTGAAGTTATCAAGTATTGTCCAGTAATGATCCATTAAATATCAAATGTTATTATATATTATAAATCTTCATATTATTTAATGTAATAATATAAACTGCTACTTACGGTTCCAAGAACCAAGCTCCTCCTACATATATTTTCTACAGTCAACCATACTCTCACCATTAATAATCAATATAATTTGAAATTATCAAGTATGGTCCAATAATAATCCATTAAATATCAATTTTAATTATATATTACAAATCTTCATAATATTTGATGTAATAATAAAAAACTGCTTCTTAAGGTGCCTATTTATTAGAGGATAAAATAAATTAAACTCTGCGTAATACAAAAATCTATCTCCATGATGAGAAAAAGTCACCTATTTGTTCATTCAATATTCGAAGCAATCTTTTAATTTTTTCTACATTTATTAGCTGAAATTAAAAATTCTGAAACTTTTTATAATATCTCATATGCTCCGGCGATATACCAATGTTTTTTTTTTGTAAATGATGTTCTTGCCATGATAAGCCTGACAAATTAAACTTTTAAATTTTAAATTTAAATTAATTTAAAAATTTAAATTAAAATTAACATTGGATATGGAATTAACATGTTGACATTTCTGGGCTAATCTGCAATATCATACTGTTAAAAAACGTTGGCAATTATTAAAAAAATGATTCATTACTTCCAAACAGTAATAATTCAAAAATATCTGGTCTGTTCATTTACTGGACTTTCCGTATTGCTTTGGTTTAAAGTTCAAATAATTAGATTATATTTCAAATGAGCATTTTTAGAGTTTCAGAAAAGGAACATAAGCAGAATACTTTATAAAAGATATTTACTAAGTTCAGCAAAGAAATTAAGCAGTAGGCACCCCATGGAGCAGAAATTGGAAGCTTGTTCCAAGATGATCGCCGTGATAGTGCTAAGATGGTTAGGACATATTATCAGAGGGTGAAATGGTACAGAGGAAAATATTGGATGTGCACTTCAGAGGGAAAAAAAAAAGAAAAGACCAAGAAATTGAAGGAAGTGAAGAAATAATCCAAGGAAGGATAAAGTAGAGATGGGAGGAAGTCAGGAGTCCTCAATTGATAAGTCAGGAAGCCTAGGGCCAATCAAAGTTCATTACGCTATATCTCAACTAATACTTGTCGGAATTAATTTTTTTTTTTTTTTTTTTTGTAGGGAATTTTATTACCTTCCGATTAATCATAACAAAAAGCAAATATAATTTTTGGAGGGATTTGATATTTGAACTTTTTCTTGGTTGATTACAAAGGTTTATTATTGGAAATAATAAACAAAAAGCATTTATATAGATATATATTTTTTTAAATGCCTTGCTAAAGTGATTCTTAAACACCTCCCTATCTTTATAACCTCCTCCCTATCCTTTAACCTCCTCTCCATCTTTATAAATGGACCAGTTATGGGCTTATAAAATCTCTAATCGGTCGCCATTTTGAAACAAAAAGACGAATGTGACTTTGATGCCGAATTTTCAGAAAATCAGTTCAGTATTTTCGGAGAAAAGTGACGGACGGCGGGCGGATTTTTCTTATTCGATATTTGGATTCTACGTATCTTGAAACATAAAAGATCAATTTTTGAAGGGAAATTAAATTTTTCTTTTCTTGGTCGATTACAAAGGTCTATTATTTAAATTAACAAACAAATAATGCAAATTGTCTTTTGATTTGAAATATACTCAGTGAAACTTACAATAATGCGTTGCTTTAATACTCATCTTAATAACAAATGAATTAATGTTTGAAACAAGTCAATGACTGACACGATAAACAAACCCAGAGCAAAGCAGAATATTTATCATAAATTATCCAATAAGAAAAATCGCCTGAATACGAAAGCAAACATGATCAGCGTATTAATTAGAAATGAAATCATAATAAATACAGAATTATAAATCAACGGGGGAATAACAATGGGAAAATCAACAGGGCGCCCCGACCCCCTCGGTGTAGACATTATGCCTTTAGTTTAGATTGAGTTGTAGTATCCGATCAATACAAATAATCATTTCCACTGATTACAAAATTAAATCAGTCAATTATTCTCGTATGAATCGAGGAGTATAGAAACCAATGATCGACATAAAAACGAATTCCTTCCTGATTGTTTAATAAAACATAAGAACTCGATTAAATGTTTAAATTATTTTATAAAAATAATATAGATATATGATAAGACCGAAAGAACCTTAAAGTGATACGAAACTGTGAGATTACGATATTGGTAATTTTAAGTTAAATTAAATGAAAATAAATACCTAGTAATATGAGTTGAGTATAGATAAATGTTAATGAGAATAAATATTTATAATAAACATACTTATTTATTAATCATTGCATGCGTTTTTCATCTGGGTCCTACTTCAAAGTAAAGTACAAAATTACAAGTATAAGTGATAAAAATACTATAGGAAATTTTTTTTTAAAGGTTACAGGTAATTTATATCGCCTACAGATAATAATAATTGTATTCAATTTTTTTTTTTTTAAATTTACTATTTTTAATAGAACTATTTGAAATGTTATCGTATTTTAACATTTTATAGTGTGAGGATCATAGGCGTAATAAATTATAGGCTAATTTGAACTTGTATTTTCGTACTTTATTATGAAACAGAGGAGTGTCTATAAAATAAAGTACAAAATGTTATATATTGTTAAAACATTGTTATTATATTAAACACGATAATATTAAAAAAAATGAATACAAATATTACTATCCAATGACGATAAGTAGCTTGTTACCTCTGAACACGAACCTTTCCACTTGTAATTTTCTCGATTGTACTTGTTATTAAATATTGTTCTTATTATGAAATAGGTTCTGGTATAATAAGTGTGTTACTAATTCCAGAAAATAAAGGAGAGAAGTCGTGGTGAGCAAGAGTGTTAAGGCGTCACCTCGAGTAAGAAGCGATTCTTTCTATTTTTGAAAAAAACCTGGCCAAAACTTTTTTTATCGATTTCATCATTCTAGCTTCAAAATTAATATAAAATGTAATCTATCTAATTAACTTTTATTGAACTCAATATAATTATGAACAAACAAAATTATGTAATGATGAATTGCAGAGAGTTCACATGAAGATGGGGTATTCACACAGAAATATTGTAGACAACAACTGCAGAATATTTTCAAAAAAGAAAAAGAGAGTTTAAATTCAATAGTTATTTGTGTTAATAATCAAGGAGAAATGATTTTATTATCAATTTTCATTTCATACCATTCATATATTCACTTCTTTTATGGTATATAATATTATTTTTTTCCGGTCTACTATATATATATATATATATATATATATATATATATATATATATATATATATATATATATATATATATATATATATATACATATATACATATATATATATATATATATACATATATATATATATATATATATATATATATATATATATATATGTATATATATATATATATATATATATGTATATATATATATATATATATATATGTATATATGTATATATATATATATATATATATATATATATATAAATATACACATACATATGTAAATTTGTGTAGTAGGTAATAGCTGAAAATATGAACCTACTTTGATCCTACCTGAATGGTTGAGGCTATAGCCCAGGTGTTCATTTACTGAGAGTCAGCTAGTACTGAATATTCAATAAATATTTTATTACTAATTAGAGACATTAAAAATCGATTTCATTATTTCAGGTATGCATATTTTAATTGTAATGACATTTTGTATCAAAGAGACTTATTTTTTATTTATAAAAAATCATTATTTCAGTGAAACTTGATTTGAAGTTCTCTAACCTAACCATAAGTCAAACTTACATATCCGATATCAGTTCATATTGCACTGCTAATACAGTTGGCAGATAGGTTTAAAAAAAAAGTAAATAAATAAAATAAAATAAGATTTAAAAAAATTAATTAAAATATAAATAAATTTATTATAACATAATAAATATAAATAATAATACTGACTAAATGAAAATAAATAAGTTAAAATAAAAGAGACTTTAAAATTATATATACACATATATATATATATATATATATATATATATATATATATATATATATATATATATATATATATATATATATATATATATATATATATACATGAATAAATATAATGGAAACAAGGGAAACATATACTCTGTACATATATACTGCACTGCTAATACAGTTGGCAGATAAGGTAAAAAGTAAAAGTAAAGAAATAAAATTAAATTAAATTAAAAATATATAATTAAAATATAAATAAATAAAAATAACAATAATAAATAAATGAAAATAAATAAGTTAATATAAAAGAAGAGACTTTAAAAAAAACACACACATATATATATATATAAATGAAAATAAATAAGTTAATATAAAAGAAGAGACTTTAAAAAAAACACACACATATATATATATATATATATATATATATATATATATATATGTGTGTGTTTTTTTTAAAGTCTCTTCTTTTATATTAACTTATTTATTTTCATTTATTTATTATTGTTATTTTTATTTATTTATATTTTAATTATATATTTTTAATTTAATTTAATTTTATTTCTTTACTTTTACTTTTTACCTTATCTGCCAACTGTATTAGCAGTGCAGTATATATGTACAGAGTATATGTTTCCCTTGTTTCCATTATATTTATTCATGTATATATATATATATATATATATATATATATATATATATATATATATATATATATATATATATATATATATATGTGTATATATAATTTTAAAGTCTCTTTTATTTTAACTTATTTATTTTCATTTAGTCAGTATTATTATTTATATTTATTATGTTATAATAAATTTATTTATATTTTAATTAATTTTTTTAAATCTTATTTTATTTTTATGTTATCTTTTTATGTTATGTAATAAAATCGTATTTTATTTTATGTATATATATACATATATATATATATATATATACATGAATAAATAGTGGACACAAGGGAATCATATAAGAAACTGAGAATTCTATATCTTTGATTTTAAATCAGTTCATATACATTGATTTTTTTTAAATAATCGAATATTTCGGTAATGTGGGGACTATTGTCATGACGGAATGTTCTCAAAATTCTAAACATAACGAATTCCAGACCCTTCAACCAAACCCCTACTACTAAAATAACCGTAATCTCCCTCGCCTTAATTTGCCTATTAGGACATCCTCTTTTTTTCTCCTCCCCACTCGGACCCTCATGAAAAACAGTAACATCGTCCGAGCCCCTTCTTCAGCTGGAAGTCATTATGAGCCTTAAATAAGACATGGCCGGAGAGATATGTTAATCGGTTGGCAGAGTTCCCAGGAGGTCCTTGCTGCAGGAGTTAGTACAGGAGTTAGCAGGCAGTTTTGAATCTAATCATACTTAGCTCAAGTCCTCTCTACAACGCTACAACTTACCCTTTTTCTCCCCTCCCAATTTATTTTTCATTTTATTGTAACAACCGCCGTAAAAGTGTTCGCGGGATTAAGTTTTTATTTTATTTTTAGAAGGGTTAGACCTTGTATCCTTTCGAGATTTTCCTTAGTTAAAGACTTTATGAATAAAAATGCTTCTTAATGATAAAAAAGCAACACCAAAGAAAGTTTCGAATTCGTCTTTGTCTTCTTCTGAGTATCATTTATTACATTATAAAAAATTCAATAGTATTTTAACTATATTAATAATATTTTTTTATTTGAGTTGCAAGCCATTCCTAAAGGACATATCATAAAAGCCATTATTAATAGTTAATGTGAGGATATAAAAAAATCAATTTTTTTCCTACAAAGTATTTCTATCAAAACACAGCTTAGAGGATCAAAAAATAAAAAAACAATGATGTTCTGCATTTTGTGCCTTCCTAAACTTAAACCCATCAAAACTTGACTTCAAGGTTAGACCAAACACAATCCTTAAACCAATGTCTCTATCAAACTCTGACGTTTACATTTTGGTTCACGTAATTACTTTTCTTAAGGGATTCGTTCATTATAAAAAAAAAATACATCCATATAATATACGCCTAAACCGATATAAAATATTAGGGCGTGAAATCCAAAGGAAGTAAAAGCCAGTGATGTTGTTATAAAGGGCTATTGATTATTAAATCAAACGTCGGTCCTTTTAAATGAAAATCCCTTATTTTTTATATTTTCCTGACAACTTCTTAACAAGCTACGTTTAAACAACCTTTCCGCTGTTAATTATCAGAACAGTCTAATTAATGTCATGTATAAAATAATATTAAACATGTAAAAATAGTTGAGAATTATTTATAATAAAAAAAAAAAATTGAAAAGTAAATTACAGAATTCAAACACTAGGAAAATTGCCTAGTCATTGCACATACTTAAAAAAGTCTTTATTAAATGGGCTCAAAGATATAAATAAAATTAAAAATAGGTTATTGTTTTGTGTTTTTTTTTTAAATAGAAAGGTTTATCACCAACTTTTGTTATAAAAATTATAAATGGCGACCTATATTGGCAAATTATAAGCGTGATTTTATCGTATTTTGGGGAGAAAGGAAAGTAGAGATTGCTGAAAAGAACCCATATCAAAAAAATAGATATATTTGACATGAACAACTAAGAAAAGAAATCCAATCCAATAAGAAAAGGTTTCGAATGAACTATATATACAGGAAAAAACTGTATGCCGTCCGTAAAAATCAAGAATTATGACGAAGCAAATTCAACTCCGTAAATAATTTTCCTAACTTTCGTTCTGAAATGATAAAGGAGCTCTGGGAAATAGAAAAATCAAGCTGGTCGGGACAAGTATTACACGATCGTACAGAAGTTCTTATCGTGTTTCACTACCAGAATAGAATAACAGCAACTTCAACAGAGTAAAAATATAGCAGGAGAGAAAGTGGTTCATTTTACCTCTGATGAATATTAAGTTAAAAAATATACTTTCCTACGTAACATATATGAATATCATTGATAAATATCGTAGTTCCCATGCTGAAATTACGAATGCGAAAATCACTACTTCTCAGTAGAGTAAAAAAAACTGTTACATTCTTCTGTATATAAGAGCAGATTTCGGTTATTTTTTTGTTGGCGTTGTTTTTCTTATATCTCATGGTTAATAATAATAATTAATAATATATTAATATAATAATTGATTACTTTAACATGGAAGCTTCAGACTTTCTGATGTTTTTGGTAAAAATGTAACTGCAATTTCAGCACTTTCAAATCCAGTAACAGATTCGTAACTTTACTACAAGCTGTATCAACCAAAATACTGTAGAAAAATAAGAAAAATAGAAAATCAAATTTTTCACATTCGTAAGTGTAACTGGAACCGACGATATATCTGTTAATAATATTTTTTTTATAAAAAAATCGTTTATTATAAATAAATTTATTTTCTAAATAAGCCCAGGAGTCCAAACATATGAAATATAAAAAAAAACATGTAGATCTCAATTTCTGCACTTCATCATATTTCATGGCTGATATTTTATTATTAAGCTTAAAAATTAAAAAAAAAAACTAACTAATTCATTATAGTTTAATTTTTTTGTCTTAAATTTTTATATTTAAGCAGATATATTTTAATTATTAAAATATACCACTGAATTCTGCTTAATTCTTTAATTAAAAATCATTCCAGTCCTAGCCAATATTTTTTTTTTTTAATTTACCATTTTTCATCGAATCTTATTCTGGAGTTTGGAATAAGTAAGTGTTTTCCCATTTTAATTATACATAATTTATAATATATTAAAAGTTTTCTCAAGTTTAAATCCCTCGAAATATCTTATCAGATAATTGTAGGTTTGGAATATAATGATATGAAGTATAATTATTTCTAATAGATTTACAAAAGAAAACATTAATATTAATTAGCCATGTTATCTCCTTAAAATTTTAATTTATAGAAATTCCGATTAAAAAAAAAATTGTAAATTGTACTATTAATTAAAATTGTATTGTACTAGATAGTCTTACACAGATTTATGAAACACACATTAAGAAATGATATATGTTATTACTATATTAAGGAAGAATAAGATATAAAATGGAAATGATTTATAACATGTAATAAATAGTTGCTAAAATTAAATTCACAATACCATCTTGTGGGATAGAGGATTGCACGAAGAACTAGAACGTACCTGAAACAAAAATAAAGGATAGAATTAGGATATAAAATAACTCATTAGTCATTAACATATATTAATTATATCATGTTATGTTTTTCAATTTCAAGAAATTATTGGGCTCTTGGAACTATATTTGAGCTTTAGACTAGGCGGAGCTCTCCATAAAGTTTATAAATAATTAATAAGTCATTTTACACGTCTGTCCCAAGGCTACATTTTAGTATATCGAAATGAATAAACATCTCTTTAATCGAGGGACCTTAAAAGTGTAAATTAGCTGAGATGTTATACTATACTAAAGTAGTGGAGAGTATACAAATAATTTATCGTAAACATTAAAGTCAAATAAATTCTGAACAATAGGAAGTATAGTTTGAATGAATTTGGAAGATTCCAAAAACAAAGCATTGTGCCTCTCAAATACCAGTAAATAACTAAACAGTCAACGTTACTTCAATTTAGCCATCATAGGACAGGAAAAGAAAAGATCCCATAAATGCAGATCAAAGAGCGCACATCTCACATCAAAAAGACCCAAGAATTAGACTAATTTCACTGTTCCCCAGAGTGTTTCAAAGCGTACACCCAGGGACTTGGAAAGAGTTTGGTGGGGGTACGCAATACCATTGAACATAGAAAAGTAATTAAAAAACTTCGTTACTTGTTACTATTGTGTATGTAGACTTTCAAACCTATATGAAGTTACTTTTTCAGCATTTGTAAACATTGAGTCGAAAACAAGGAACAGCCTTTTGGATGTGGAATCGGATCTCAGATTAAAATTATCAACCAGGGAACCAAATTTGATCATATGTCGTCTCATCATAACATAAACATTTTCATCCATTTCAATTATTCTAATAAATATTATTTGTATAATAATATAACTTTAACTTATTACGATAATTATAATATATTTTACGATAATTATAACTATATATTACAATAATTATAATATATTTTATTACGAATGAATTTTATTGTTCGTTTATTATTGCTTTTTTATATACAACGAAAAAGGAAACAATATTTATTTTTTTTGCTATTAAAGTATATGCAATTTTTATTTTTTTCTACGAGGGGTTCTTAGTGTTATGATAATCACAGAAGGAATAGGTAGTTACTATAAATACTAAGTATGTGCTAAAATCCTTCGGAGTTAGGAAATGCTAGTTTGGGAGTGTTGGTGTAAGATATGCTGTCGTTTGTCTCCATTTATGTGATCCTATCTTTTTCAAATTTGATGATGCCTGAATTGCCGAAACGTTAGCTGGTTAGTTATTAACTGGTATTTGAGAGTCATGGTGCCTTTTTTATTTTTTTTTTTAATTTTCTGTTAATTTCCTGACAATAATTTATTGCCAGTTTTTCGGACTTTCGCTCCTTTTTAGAAATAGGAAATATAATAGTCATCATATAAAATTAAAATAAAGGTAGAATGTTCTAGAGAAATCAAGAGCTACAGTGGCTTCCGAATGCAGCTATCTCGACCCCGAGATAAAGTAGTCTAAAATTAGGGGCATCGATATCTTGAGATCTAACAATAAGTCTTGAAGGACGACAGGCGACCTGGCACGGGGCCGAGGGAATCTGCTCCAGAGGGGCCCACGAGGAAATAAGAAACGACTTCACGTGCTTCTGCTGCATCTCAATCGGGAGAAACTATTTTCAAGGGGCGTCTTTCTCTTAAAGTGGGTTTCTGGAAGGAAGAAAAAAAAAACCCAGAGGAATTCGCTCGGCTTTGAGTAAAAACCTGCCCAGCCAAGTGGCCTATGCAGTAGCCAGACTCCTCCATATGCAGCAATAAAACGGGTTGACGCTCCCAGCACGTTTCAAGAGCGAAAGCGAACCCAGCGAGCAGTTTAGCTAAGCGACTGATACTTTATGGAGAGCCAGCGAATAAGGATGGCGTTTTTTACACTTCCTTTCCTTCGAGTCTTATCAAAATAAACGGGTGGACTACATCGAAAGTCATTCATTATAAGTTACTTCTATGGGCACGAACTTGCCTCTTGCCCCTAATGGTAGGTATGTACATAACAACTAATATCTGGATATATCATTTAATTGAAAATGGGATTAAAAATCCTGATTTAGTAGATAATAATGTTTTAATTTTCTCCAAGGTTAATAGTAGGTTATAAAAGTTGGCGAAAGAGAGGATAAACAAATATCTCAATAATTATACTCGAAAGCTAATTATACTGAATCATAGAATAGCAATAAGTTGTATTTTTTAATTGGTTTTACATTTTTTAAAAGTATATTTACCTAAAATACAGCCCGCTGTGACTTTACGCATCATCAAAGTGAAACTTTGTGCAGACCTGACTTAACCCAGTTAATTTTGACTCTTACGAAAATATCCAATAATTATTAATTGTATTAAGATTAATATTATTGAAACACAAAACGAAACCATTAAATTGAGGGCTTAAATTGCAAAAGTCACATTCACCATTTTTTCAAAATTTGAGTAAAACCTTAAAAAACTGCTTTATAAACAAAATTAGCTTATAAAGACATTTTGTTGCAATTCATATTAACACAAAAATAAACAAATTTACATCTGATTTCGTACATTAAAGCTGATTAGACTAATGAAAAATTATAATTATAATATAAATATAAATATATAATTAGTTATCCATAACTCAAGTTCGACAAAAATTGGAAAATGTTACTTTTGCAGTTGGGGCTCTCAATTTTAAAATCACGATTTTTAGCTTTATTTCTTTATTTACACTGGTCAAAAACAAAAACAGACAACCAGTTAATTTTCAAACTATTTATTATAGTTATAATATAATTATATAGGACAGAAGGAGAGTAATGACAATGGTTTTATGTTGTTTTTTTAAAGTTCACTTAGAAACCTGTTTACTTTTTTTATTCTTTCTGATAAACTTTTATAACTCGAAAACTACGATAATTAAATGCCCTAAAAAAAAAAAAAAAGAATAATCGGACCAATATTAGCGAATGTACAAACAAACATTTCTTGTATTGCACTTTGCACACAAAGTGGTAAGAGAAGACACATCAAATATTTCTGATTTAAATGAGTTCAAATATACTGAAATAGAAAAGAACAAGATGAATTTAAGATAGAAATTTTGCAAATCGCAAGTTAAAAATTAAATAAAATTTCCCTAAAGAGCGTTGTCTAACAAACTTTTACAATAAAAAAAGGCTATCTGTATAATTTAGGCGGCACTGTGCAAATAGTTTTAAACAATTGGGAAACTTTTATATAAACTGTTATTTTTCATAATAATAATATATAAGAACATGTCATTCATTATTACGTAAGTAATAAGATTACGAAAATATTTCCTGCATAGATTAAGAAATGTGTTCTATAAGAAACCTATTTGCTTATCATTTACCTCATTAGTGGCTTATCTTATTATCCAGGTAAACAGTTGGCTGCTTATCAAGTAACAAGATTGAACTAGGCAATAATGGATTATCACTCATTGTTTGCTACTGACATAATGTACTAGGATTTCGCAAAAACAATGCCATTTTAGGATTTAATCAACGATTCAAGAATTCTTTATAAGATTAGACAAAAATTAGGTGCTCGAGTTAATTTCATATTAATGACCAAGTCAGTCTCTAAATACTTCCTAATTTATTTCGGAGTTAATGAACTGTCTCTTTCGTCGATTTTTTTTATTTTCTGGGGTGATATTTCGCCTCGGCTCATCCAAAGGAACCGAAAGTAAATCCTCTTGTTTTTTTATTTTATTTATTTATGTTTTTTTTAGTCTACAAAATAAATAGATATTTGTTGATAAAAGAAGAAGTTAGTCGGGGGTGGGATGCGGTCAATGAAAAACATACTAAAAGTGTAACTTATTTATTACACTTATTGGTGTATTTATTAATTTATTACACTTTTTAGTGTATGTATTTATTTATTACAATTATTAATGTGTTTTTCATTGACCGCACCTTCCCTCCCCTCCCTTCTCATCTTCTACTATAATTACATCTACGGTCAACAAAACTTACTCCTGCATAAAATATTTGCTAGCTATTTTAATAATTGATAAGGAACCAGTGTTTCTAAATGGTATAATATAAAATTCCATTACGTATTTAGCTATCAAATTCTTATAAAAATCGGCCATATTTTGAGATGTTATTTAATAAAAATCTTTATTATGGATCCTTGAGTCCATCAACGTATTTTAAAACATGATGTTCCAACTCTGAGTCATTATCGTTGAATCTAATTGTTTAAGCGCTCTTCTCTTAACTACTGAACAATTTTCGATAAAACTTCAGCGAATGTAGCGATTAGTGCAGTCATTAAGATTACAGTTTTGAGAAAAAATATTCTAATGTGGAGAAACATGAGACCAAATAATCACTTCCATAATGATAACTTAAACTTGTTTTTTTAGCGTGAATTATAAACATTTCTTACTCTGTCTATCCAGGAGGATCTACTTACTGTAATCTAGGAGGATTATTGGAAATAGGAGGATTACAGTATGTTAGGATCTAGGAGGAGCAAAGGGACCATTTAAAGAGAGCAGTAGAATTTAGAGAGAACACTATTTCAAACGAAATTTTATTTTTATATTAAAATATAAAAATATTTCTTTCCTTTTTGATTGTTTTGACTATAATTCAGTCAATAAAATGAGTTAATAATATGAGATGTTGATATTTATTTAGTAATATATTACCTAAAATACTGTTGTTGTTAAATTTGAGGGGATAGGACCAAAGAAGGGGCGGCAAAATTAAGCCTGCCCTCCCTAAAACAAATCCTAGTTCCAGCCCTGCTCTGAACTCACAGATACAATCATCTCTAATGCTCAAATTCAATATCGAAAATTTCGAGTGTCCACTCAGAGGACTTTTCTTACTGCTTGGGTGTAAAGTCAAATATAAAAATTGTTTATTTTATTGTTTAATATTGGTACAATAAGATATTTTTTTTTCATAGCTTCAGATTTTTATCATCTTTCAAATAAGTATCTGGAACGTTTCAGGAGATATCTATCTTTCGTTTTATTCGAAATACTAAAAGAAAATAAACTGGTTTCTAATGGACCATGAGCATAATATTCCAAAAATATGGCTACAAATTCCAATACGCTGTATCTTCGCTAATACTGGTCCGATTTGAATAATTTAATTGTGTTTTTTGTTTGTTCTTTTTGCAAAGAATCTAATTACCTTTCAAATGATGGCATAAATCAGTTTCTGCTCGTCATAAATTTTTTCTTCTTTTTCTTTGGAACGTTGAAGACATTTAAGGAGAAGATTTCAGGCAACTTTGATCAAAATCGATCTAGCCGTTTTTTCGCTCAGATAGACCAATAGATGAAAATGCGTTTTTTAGCAGGAGGCTGTGAAGCGCATAGATCCTTTGAAAGAGCACATTGAAAATTTGACCCGATTTCAATAAGTATCATCCCTATCTAAGTGAAAAAGTAAAAAAGATTATGTGAAATACGGTTACGAAAATGGTAAATAAACTGCAAAAACTATTCGATGAAAATAGTAAGAACTAGTAGGGAAAAGTTTAAAATTCGAGGAGTCATTTTAAATAAAATATTATTATTACATTGCAAATTTTAAGCATAAAAAATAAAAATTGCTATGACACAAACTTTTATTAAAAATCTTTAATGCAGTTTAGCACTAGAAGACTTATAACCTGTACCACTACAACCCACGAAGGGTCTTGGTAAGGACCGAACGGTTTCTAAGCCAACGGTTGTGCAAGGTGATTTGGTCGAGATCACGCTCAACCGCCAGGTTTTCTCCCAATTAAGGGTACCCACTTTATAGAGGCTGGGCGATCCCCGGAAGGGTCTCCCGATCCCACAGAGTCGATCCACGGCTGATAAAAGAATAAATAATTATATGTCACAGCCGGTCTCAAATTCGGGACCGGGAAGATTATACCAGAATTAATTTGGGTAAATATTTAAAAATAAAAAAAAGATTTTGCTAATTGAAAAAATATATGAAACGAACTGCTATTTAAGGAACGCTGTTATTTATTTTTTTTTTTTTTGTAGGCATTTAATTGGTTAATCTGATGTAAAACAGACTTTTTGAAGATTTTTTTGTAAGATTAAATCAATATAACAATGCCTTGTTATACTCTATGAAACCAATTCTAAAAAAATACCAGCAAATACCTAAAGCATTTCTTTCCATTTTTTACTTTATTTATTTTTTTTCTTATCTGTTCAATGTTAAGAGAAGAGAAAAAAGAAAAAAAAATCCCACAGAATTGAGCACACAAATCATTTGAAACGAAATCGTTTGTGGAAAACCGAGCTCAAAGGGTGTCAATTCTGGATGTGTGTCAACTCGGAGGTCGGTTACCCACCACGGCCCGCAATGTTTTCTCTGTAATACCCACATCATTACTCGGCCTCGGCAGAGCTATTTCAGACAAAACCACTCGCTTTCGATGTCCACTAGCTTCCTTGACAATACTTTCCTATGATTGTTAGAAAGTCGGCGAAAGCAAAAAATGTATATATTACTAGAAAGGGGGTCATGATTATGATTAGGTTTTAACATTAATGTATATATATATATATATATATATATATATATATATATATATATATATATATATATATATATACATTAATGTTAAAACCTGTATATATATATATATATATATATATATATATATATATATATATATATATATATATATATATATATATATATATATATATATGAATCATTGCAATTCATGAAGGGCTTCGTGTTTTTTTTTCAAGCCCAATGAAAGCCAAGGTTTAATACAGGCCGTGTCCTAGGAAAGTCTCCCAAACCAGGAATCTACAAACGGCTGAAACATAGGAAAATATTTTTTTCCTATGACAGCCGGGCTCGATCCATTTAGCCTCGTTTACACAGTAACAGTTTACTGTAGTGGTAGTACTTTCACGATGGTCAGACAGTGGGATAGTGCGGTAATGTTGCTCTCTACACGGCTGACATTGAATCCCGTAACAGTTGCGGATGTAAACCAGTTTACTGAACAACAGCAATTTGTAGGTCACCATGTACTATAAATTATATATTTTTTATTATATCGACGTAGTTTTTTGAAAAAGGCTTAAGCGCTATTAAGAAAACTTTACAGGAAACACATTTTTTCCCGAAATAACAATATATATTTTTTTATTTTATTCTTTATTGTGTACAGTAGGAGTGTATTATGGTGGTTAAACTTTTATAATTAGAAAATATTTTTAAGACTTCTAACACTGCTCAGGGCCAGGAGTTACAACTGAGAGTCGCTAGTATTTAGTACTTACGTCATTATTAGTCGATTTTTACACCATTTCCAATTTTTTTTTTCTATTTATCGTAAGCGGGAATCGATAGAAGTAGTATTTACGTTCCATAATGAATCGAATCATAAATTTCGAATTTTTTGGCGCATCAGCCTTTTTCAAAAATCGGCGTCGACATAAATAAATTATATAGTTTTTATTACTCCTCCAAGATATTAAATAACGTCAAAACGTTCGATAAAATAAATTTCAAGTTCAGAAATAATCGAAACATAGAGTTGATAAGTAGGTAAGGTTAATTTGATAGGTAGATAAGGTGCGACAGTTGAAACACGTCAAACCTGATAGAGGCGATAGTAATGCCAAGACCGTAAATGCTATCATGACGGCAACGGTCGTAAAAGATAGCAGTAGCTGTTACATTGGCTGCAACTGTCGCAGTAACCATCACCGTGTAACGGGTCTTTACACACTGAAGAACCCCATCCCTGATTACACTATGTATCTTGAAAATGAAAAAAAAATAAATAAATAATATGGGATTTGATAACTGTTGCAAAAAAGATTCACTAACAGCAATGTATTTGTTTATAAATTGTCTTAAGAATAAACAAAATGATCTTGAAACTGTGAAATACAAGAGGAGAGTGATTTTATAGGATTGACATAAATTCATTTATTTTGATACTAATCTTTAATTTAGTTCAAAATTCAACAGGCCCATTGGACACCAATATATATTTTTTAATTCAAATATAGACAACGTTTGTTTAGGCCATCTTGAGCCATTTTCAAGTCTTAAATAACAGTATTAGTTTATTTAGTCATTACATGAACATTTGTTTCGATATAAAAAAGAGCCATTTATTAAATATAAAAAATCAGCCAACTATTGTTAATTTTATTTACTACATAAATAAATGACCATTATATAAACAACTAATGTATATATAAACACTACTAGAAGGCTAACTTTAAAGGTTGTAATGTATTCTTTGATTGAAAATAAGTAATATATTAATTGAAAATAATTATAAATGTATTAATATTTCTTTCCTATATCATTTTCTTTAATTTCCTTATGAAATTATTTTAATTAATCTATTCATTTTAAAACGACGGAGGGCCTTTACTTTTTTATGTTTTATCGTTTTATATTCTAATAGGTTAATTTTAATACTATTTAATTTATAGCAGAGAATGAAGATAGGGTAATAGAAAATTTGAATCAATCTAATAAAAAAAGAATTAAGCGGGAAAGTTCTTAATTTATTAATTACCGAAGTGAAATACATTGTAAAATAAATAAAACTAGTTATTAAAATACAGTAGGGGGCCTTGATTCGATTCGAATGTGCAAATAAATTGCATGCTACTGTTTCGTTTTATTTATCGTTCACGAAGGCAATATGAATGCGGTTTCAGTTGTGCTGTGTTGGTATTCGATTTAATTGCGCAATAGGAAATAGTGGTCCAGATCTACCGGAGCGCTTACCGGACCCCGTTATAAGCAATGCAATTCACTTCTGGTCAACGAATATAACTCAACCGCAGAGGTAAAAGGTCGGTTATCAAATTTATGAAATTGTGCAGAAGAAGAGAAAATATATTTTTTTCCTTTAAAATAGCTCATATTGTTTATAACTACCAAATTTGTAATACAATATTGAAATAAACAATATTTACTATATATTTTAATAAATTAAAACAATTATAAAAAAATGTTGATTTTAATCGACCATATACCACTAATCCAAATGCCTGAAAACTGTTATATGTCAAGTTTTAATGGACTTTAACCGCAAATAAAAAAATCAGAAAACTATTTAAATAAATCACAAAATCAATTAAAACATATAAAAAAGTACCATGAGTTATGCATACAAGAGTAGGTAAATAAAAAATACTTTAAACCATACCATAAAAATACCTTAAACCATACTTTTGATTTTGACAGTACTTCAATCCTCGCCACAGTCCCTAACCATGACAAACGACTCCTCTCAGAAAGCATCTTCATCCAATTAGAATCCCTTCCCGTCAATCAAAAAACTGATATACAAAACCTTTCTCTAACCTACTCCCAAGTATTCAATTTATTAAAAAAAACATAACTTTTCATTACCTTTTTTTTTTTTTTTTTTTTTTTTTTTTTTTTTTTTTTTTTTTTTCCCTCCCCGTGACAACTCCTTATACAAAGTATTTATTTAAAATTTTTCCGTAGTAAATTAAACCCCTATTGTTATTATTTAACTTATACTTATTGTTTACTTAACTTTAATTTTATTATTATATTATTTTTTTAACTCGTCACCCGCAACGACTCCTTATACAAAGTATTTATTTATTTATTTTATTTATTTTTTATATTTTTTTATTTATTTTATTTATTTATTTTTTTCCTTAGTAAATTTAACCCGTAATATTATTTAACTTATACTTACATTTAACTTAACTGTAATTTTATTATTATATTATTTTATTTTTTAACTCGTAACCTGTATTTATTTCCATTGCCATTTTTTGCACCAGTTGGAGTAAACGGTTTTTTTTTTTTTTCAAATTTAATTTTTTAACATTAATTTTTTTATATATATAGTTTTCTAAATATACTTATATCAATACGTTTTTACAGTTTTCAAATCAATTGTTATGTCTTTTGATCACACAGCATTTAAATTTAGGGTTAGTTTTATTTCAAATCAGTGAGTTGGTTACATTGTTTTAACGGTTTTCCTAATTCCCGGTAATCCATTATTAATATTCAGTTGGCGCTTGACCACACGCCTCGCTGGTATGTAATTATCACGTTTTCTTTACATTTCCTCCTCCTCATTGTTTTCTATCCTTCTTCTTTCTTCACCACATAGGATTTTTATCTATTTTTGTTTTTGGGGCTTACATTATTTTATATTTTACTCCTTCATCTCATAATTACAAAAATCAATTACAACAATGTCAACTTCTTTAACATCATAGTCATCTTTTGCATAACTTACAACTATCTCTGTATGCTTTTATATACTGTATGCATTTATGCTTTATGCTTTGCTATGCATGTATGTTTTACACATTACCAAACCTTCATATTATTTGTCTTTTTAATTAATAGATTTCATATATTTCACTATTCCCTGTGTAAATATCGCATTGTTTTTAATTTTTAATTTTTACATTGTTATTTCATTTATTTTATTTTATTTTATTTTTTCAATTGTCTTTTGTATTATGTAATTTAGTGTTATCTTTTTCTTTTTATTCTTAATACTTTTTTATCTTACTTGTATTTTCTGTTTTTTATCATTTATCATCTTTTTTACTGTTACTGGTACAGCCTCTTTCTCTTTTTTCATTGTTGTTATTTTGTTTTCCTTTTAGCCCTGAAGATGGCCTAAAACTTAGGCCGAAACGTAGGCACAATTATATAAGTTCACACTTATAGTAGTCTATTTCTTTGACCGCACCCCCGATCAACTTCTCCCTTTAAATATAAATATACGGTCAACAATAACTCCCTCCATTTTAAATAAAAAATGTTTTAAAAAATAACCTATAGTATATTTTTGTTTAGGTAATATGTACTTATTTTTAAATTACGCCAGTTAAAGATAAAAAATGCTAATCTTTAAATTGCCTATTACTGACTATATATATTGTCATGAATTAACATTACCTATATTTCATAAGAAATTACACAAATCAATAATTTTCTGCATCTGGAAATGCGCCTTTAAACGTTTTATCACGGTAAAATCTGGTAGCAGACTGAGTACACTATATGGACATTATTCATTATCAATTTGATTTTGGGCTTCCTCAGCTAAAAGCTACGTAATCGAAAATGACCGTTTTATTGCCAGTGAAATTGCTCTGCTGCCAGATATTCATAATATTTGCTCAATAATATGACCTATTTCCAAGTAAGCAAAACTTACAAGTAACAGCGGTGAAATGTCTTTATTAGAAACCCATTTACCTCAACAAGTAACGCACAGATACATATAAAATAGAAGCGTTAAAATTTCTTTGATGGGCATGCGTCCATAGACCAGGATAAATGAATAAGAAACTTCTTACCACTATTAATCTACAGAAATATGCGGATTTAAACTTCAATCTATGGAACTGGAAAGACCATGTAAAATTGCATAAAGATCAGTACAAAACTCATTTTCGAGAAAAGTTATACACCCGACCTTATACCTCTGAGGTACAGGCGATATCGAAGCATTGGCCGAGTTCCTTTAAATTCATCCTACACAACCTCCCACCTGGAGGCAGCGGTGTTTCCGCTTCGTTGCCAGTGTTTGGTCAGGACTAGGCAGTGACCATCAGGAGTCACGGACCACTTCTTTCTTCTTCTTCCGAGTCCTTTGGCTCTCTGAACAAAGCATGCGCTTTCTACAGCCTTTATTGTTATTTATATAATTTTCTTTCTGACCAATTTCTATTTATTGTTCCTTAGAAAGACATATCTACCGGTACGGCTTTCATTCAGAATGGCAGAAAGCTTTGTTTATTCAGGAACTTGCATCACCGGTAGTAGAATTCCTTGAAGTAACATGGTCAGATTTTAGGCTTAACACTTCGGAAGGAACAAAGTTTTTGTGTGTGTTATAAGGAGCATCCGTACAAAAGACGGATACTGCAATTTTTCTTCATAAACATCACATCTGCCTATATTTTTAGTTGTTTTCGTCTTTCAACTCCTTCTTACTATTTATTTTTTGTTTTTTTCAAACAATACATTAAGTATAAAAATTGATTAAATGAATATTGACGGAACATATTTATCACAAAATGAAAAACTGTTTATTATTTAAATTAAATATAAAACATAATTACTTACTAGTCAGTCAAAATCGAGTATAAAAACATCATAACATAAATTAATATAGAAGTAGGTACATAAAAATATCACAAAAAAAAAAATTACATTATTATGAACGACGAGACATATTTGAAAAAAAAAAAAAAATTATATATATATATATATATATATATATATATATATATATATATATATATATATATATATATATAAGGAATTCACAGCAATTTCCACAGACAATACGAAAATTGCGTTAGTAGGAACATCTCCACCAGACAGATAAAAGTTTTATAAATGCTATAGAACACATTTAAATATATATTACTTATTGTTACAAAAGCAATAAATAGGTTTTCTAGCATAACAAGGCACATAAAGACGTGTTTCATAACATAAAGTACCACACCGATTCAACATGAGTAATTCGAATTGCTTTAATGTCCAACAAATTATTTCAACATCAATTGCTATGCAAAGTTGCAGCTCAATGGATCCGATACTTTATGAGAAAAACATCAATTTATCTGGTCTTACCCTATCGGCTTATTAAACCAAACAAACTTTTTCGCGGATATCTCATCCATGCATTGCTATCTATTTTCTCTGTTATTGATAAAAACTGTTTTGTTTTTTAAGAGAAGAGGTAAACAAGATAATAAAACTTATTATATGTTAAAAGCTTATTAGAATAAAAAGACAGAAACGTGAAATTAAAAAATAGACTATGTATTACGAAAATCGAATCAATGATTACAGAAACCCCATAAGTCACTTTTGGGAGACATTTAAAATTTGAAGTGTTTTTTATGTATGTTTTTATACTCCATTGTATCCCTATTTTTAGCCCATATGAAGACTTACAATGTAGGTCGAAACGTCGGTATTAAATATATAGTTTATTTATAATATAATTCTATATAATTATTTTATTTATAATGGAACGCCATCCGGACCATCTCTTTTTCTCAATCGGGTTGCTTAAATCAATTAACTTTACGGAAATAAGGGGAATAATAATTACCAATAAATCTGCAAACAAATTAATATCTATGATAAAATATCTGATTCTTCATACCTTTCATATGTGGGCCACTGGAAAATATCTGGTTTAGGTTAACTGACTTAAGGTTAACTTAAGTTCATTTTTAGGTGTGTTTTTTATATATGTTGTTATATCCCAACATTGTATCTTCAGTTTTAGCCCTGTTGAAAGCCAAAAATGTATGTCGAAACGTCGGCATTAAAGAAATAGTTGCAATTATTTTATTTCATTCTTTAACGCCCCCCGGACCACGTCCTTCATAATATTTGAATATTTCTATGCTACTCTTTGCTCAGACCCAATGTAAAATGAGCAGTAATGCTTAAAACCTCTCAGTTTTACTCAGAACATGAAAACTTTATGAAAAATAAGGTCAAGATGTTTCGAAAATTGTATTAAAAAGTATTGGTGAGGACAGTAGTTCGACAAGTGGGTTTTTTGGTCCATTTCGTTAACTCCTGACGTCTACGTTAGATGCTGCCGCACCCAACAACCAGAGTGCGGAATGCCAAGATTCGTGTATTGGAACCATTGCGAAATAAATATTAAATGACACAGATGAGAATCGAACTCACACCGTTCCGAATCGGGCACTCCTAGGACCCACGCCCCAACTTACTCATTGAATAGTGTTAAAAGTATATTTAATATCGAATTAAAATAGAAACAGCATGAGAAGAACACGAGTTAAAAACTACCTCCTGTTATATAAGTCCTAATTTCGAAGATAGCATATTCAACGGTCCAGACTCATTAACATTCCTGACAATCCCATTAACGGTGAGGTTCAGCTCCAGAACAAGAACTTGAGGAAACGATAGGAGCAGAACACGATCCGCTTTCGATTTCTTCCTTGCAAGCGCTAATGATGAACAGATTACACCGCTGCTTCCTAGATCTGCTTCGTTTCCCGCTTTGCCTAGTCATCGTCAGTCATGATGCTGAATGCAAGACGTATGTGAAACCTCGGGTCGACGATATCTCTCGGCTATTAGCTCAACGTCTTTGCGAACTCGAGGGTTTTTGTAGAAACGTGTCCGACATGCTTTCCCCGTTATTGAACTATTACTCTCACTAGGTAGCTGCCAGGGCTAAAGCAAAAACCATGGCAAATTATGATATATCTATTTCAGAAAATGGCTAAATCGGAAATTCAACAAAATACTTTCTTATTAAAAGTATAAACAAGGAGTGTGTGAATGATATATATATATATATATATATATATATATATATATATATATATATATGGGTCATTCTGATTTGTCAAAATCGCGTCTTTAGACATTGACGTTGTTTTTACATACCTTTCATTATTATGAAATTGGTGTTCCAATTTTTCTTAATATTATTGGTGAGTACAACGATCATTAGTAAATAGTGAATGGTCAAAATATTTACATTTAAAGAAAATTTTAAATTTTCAAAATAAAAATTCTAAAGTATTTTATTGTTGGCATTAATATACATATACACAAATGAAAAATAAGCCTAGCTTAAATTGAAATTAGCTCTTACAAAGGAAAAGTTTTTCTATTTAAATAAAAAAATCTGAACATTTCCATGGTTAGGAGGTCATCAAAAAGTTAAACCCCCAATTATGGTGAAGACGAATTCTCACGAATGTCACCGCTATGATTTCAGTTGTAGGTTCAGTTTGGAACAAATTCTCGATTCCAGAGTAAAACTACTACATTATGAGACATTGCATCCTCCAAGGTCAGAGAAATTCCGGGTTACCATCCGATAAAATGAATATTACCCGAAATAATAGTGGTAACATATCTGAGATCTCGTTTTCAACATTTCCTGAAATATAAGTTCTCGATGATATTCTAACCATTTTAACCATAATTTATTTTAAATAAAAATCTTTTGGTCATTCACTATTGACTCATGATAGGTGCACAAAAAAATAATATATGCACACAAAAATTGGAGTCAACTCCATAATAATTAAAAGGCATATAAAATCGAGTTAAATAGTTGAAAAATTGTTTGTGAATGTGAGTCGGTGTTAGAACAGTGTTTTTGAGGGTCTCTACATTTTTATCACAGCCCCGCCATTTTGATATTTTCAATTTCTCATTTTAGTGACCTAAGTAACGGACCTTTCCACTTTTTTTTTCAAATGATTTTGTTCACACATTTCGATTGTGACATATCTACTTATCTATGAATGTTAAGCCAGGATATCCTGACTGATATAACCAATTGAAACGAGTCTTCCTGGATTAACTGTGGTTACACAACACGGCCATCTTCGTCTGTGCAAGTTCTTTCGATAGCATGTTGGCAATTGCTTCCTATGAATGTTTAAGGGAATGAAAGCTTGGTCGCATCTTAGCTGATAGTTCAACTCCAATCTATATAAAAACTACATTATTAGTTAACGTATAATAAACGTTAATAAACGTTAAAAAAATTCGACATAAGAAGATGAGGAAGTGACATAAAAATAAATTAACGATACTCGACACAGAGCGATGGAAGTGGAGAATGGAATTCCACTAAGAGAACAATGCTAACATACGGAATACTAATGTTTATTTAATGTCGAGGAACATGGTGTAGATGGCATTCCACAGTTCGAGTTACATAAACACTACAAGCAATCCTCAGCGGGTCTCTTATATATTCCTGTTTCAAAGGAGCGGGTAGAATTTTCATTGTATATTCTTCAAGAGGAAGTTCTATTTAAAAAAGAGTTTCTCGTTAAAATGAAAGAGTAAGTAAACATATAGATGAGCCTGTATAAAGCAGGAAGTTCAGAAATTTTTTTTAAATTGGAAATATTATGTACTTTTGAAATAAAAACCTTTTATAATGATCTTTCTTTCTTTTTTCAAATAGTAAATTTTCCGTTTGTGAAAACATCAATGGTCATTTAGTCTAATTATCATACATAACATAATAATTCAGTATATCTGTCGTCATATTGAAAACTTTGAAAAATTGTTATAAACTTAAAGGCCATATTTCTATCAATGCCATTTTTCTAAATGGAACAATGGAACGGTGGAGTTGAGCGACTGAGCGTTCATTTCACTCAATTGTTCCATTTTTTTACCAACAGTGATTCATGCCCATGTATAATATAAATAATACATATAACATAAAGAATGCCACTAAAATGACAAGAACATAAAATAATTTAATCAGTACTCTAATAATAAATAAAAATAGTGGAAAATTTAGGCATATTATAAATTATAAATCCACAAAAAATGCTTATTTTTTTTTTCTTCGCGAACCGGCCGTCTGATGATCACGCAGATATCACTGTTTAGTTATATTTTCTTCTTTTAGAAATACTTATTTCTATTGAATTAATATTTAAATTTGTTAGCATAATTAACCGTAAAAAATAAAAAAATTATAAATTATTCATATCCATATATTTGTAACACATTTTGTACAATCATACGAAATAGTGATTGTATCAATTATAAAAAGTAGTGATTGGATTTTGGTGTGGCGTGATGTTCACACGCTCCATATTACTTTCAGCATTTCTTTTTCCACAAGAAAATCATCAAGTAAGTTGTTATCGGCCTTTAACTGGAGAAACATGCGACTTTACTTTAGGAATCTTCCGAAAACATCAAATATTATAGACAAATATATTAATTCTTATTGCTTTCTAATTTATTTAATGAATCTCTCAAGAAGCTTTATATACCATCATTGTTGAAAATGATTTCCATTTAACAACTTTATTAAATAACTCAAATTATGACATTGGGGACAATGCCCCCATCCTCAGACGTGGTATTATTTTTAAATATTCATAATAAAATAAAAGTTTGTAATAAATAAATCAATTTTTACATTTTAGTTCAGTTGGAACTTAGATAATTAGAAGGGCATATAAAAAAATTTACAACCAACAAGACGAAATGTAAAAATGGATTTATTTGTACCAACTTTTATACTATATTGAATATTTAAAGATAACATAATGTCTGAGGATGGAGAGATTGTCCCCGAAACGTCGCGCATGCCAAAGAATTTGAATTATTGATTCAAGTTGTTAAATGGAAGTCATTTTCAACAATGATTAAATGAAAAGACAATGATTATATATTAATGTTCGATACATTGCTGGATATTGACTCATTAATTCCAAAATATAAATTTTAAACACGAAAACACCAAGTTGCCTTTACCATATTCATGAATACGCTTAGGAGATTATTCCATGAGAATATAATAAAATGTTGATATGAAAAACGTATGTTTGTATTTGAAAAAGAAAATAAGATTTTAAATTAAAATCCGAAATAAATTGATTCTAAAATAAACCAGGAAACATATTAATAACCCTTGAAACGTGGCCACAGAGGGGCTGCCAACCAATAAAACGGTAATGGACAAGTTGACCTACCCTGTTTTCGACATCCAGGACGGGAATAGCATTAGTACGGTCAGAGGAAAATTTACATGCATGTTTCCTCCTGTCCCATACGAAACATTTTTATTGGAATAATACATACAGTGCAGGAAACTTTTTACAATGAAGGACATGAAAATTATTTTAACAAAAATGCCTATACAACAACTTTCTTCTCTAACCAAACAGACCACTAACTTTAACGCCTTTCAATGTCGATGTAACGAGGTCGAGGTAATGATTAGTGAAAGGAAATATGAATCTGTCAGTTAAAAACATATGTGACATTTATTCTTCTCCTATATCATCATCATACTTGTCATAAACTAGACATATACGGACATGTAAAAAGAGCAGTATCCAATAATCCTTAAATTATAATAATTTTTTAACGTAGAAATACATTCCTCCATCTGGGGTGTTAGGATGGAAAAATTATCAATTTTTAAATACAAATTACCATTTTTAAACTCTCATAACTCCGTTTCTATAAAAGCTAGAAAGCAAGAATTGGTATGATTGAATGTAGAAAATGTGCTATTAGAGATTGCAAAAAGAATTTTTTGATTTGGGCTTTAAACGGAAGTAACGTTGACAAATGTGAGTTGATGTCGCCACCGCTCACTTCGTACCGAGCGGCGGTATGAGAAATCATTGATAATTGAGTAGCTAGTAGCTGAACGACTTTAAAACCACCTGGGTATGTGGTAAATACAGCTATGTCCGTTTTTTTTTCACTTTTTATTTACTTACAAAACCAATATGGATATAAGCCAAATAAAAAAATTGTAATTTAGTTGTAGATAAAATTACCCTCTGAGTGGAAATTTAGAACAATTTCTGTTTTAAATGGATCACTCCACTTCAACCGCACCACGTCAAATGGACAAGAAAAGAGCGTGAGTGTAAACCCCTATTTGGATTTATTGCAGTAATGCGGAGCGGCTGGAATTCCATCGGTCCTGAACTCCATCACACTTCTCCAATACAACTTCTCCAACCGACCTCAGTGTGGAAAATTCATGTAGTGGAACGATGATGGTTAAAATTTACGATTTTGCTTATAGGGTACGCCATTGGTGCACAGGAACCTGCTAATAAGTAAGTCTTATATCCTTAAGAGTGTTAAATTGTTGGTTTAATTTTAACACTAAAATTATTTAAAATACATTTTTAAATAGGATATTCTATAAACAATTTTCAAGAGGAGTAAAGAATATCTTCGGAACCTCCGCCCGATTGGAGGTATGTAAGGATCCCCTGGTACTATGGTTCGTGCACCATCTAACAAAGGATGTTGCGCACGCCTATGTATAAAATACGTTAAGTCCAAAAATATTGGTATAAATAATTTAAAATTTTGTTTGTTTTTTTAATATTGAAAATTAAAAAATATATAATTGTTAATTAAAAGAAAAGAAACCTTTTTGGCGAATTTCTAATTTCTAATATGCTTAAAATTTCAATTTTTTTTTTGGGGAGTAGAGATCAAATTATTTAATGATGTTGCTATTTCAGAAACACTATTTATTTTCCATTAATTATCAAGGTATCATAGGCAGAAGATTAATATGTGCATTGAAATATCTGTAGAATATAAAAATTATGAAATACCTGAGTCGGCAAAAAGCATTGTCTGTCGGTGAAAAATGGAGCCACGGAGTGGATTGATAATCAGAGGGATACTTGAAATCCTCTTCACTCCAAGCACTCCACTCCACCGTTCCATTTGAAGTAATCATCAGTGGATGGATTTAGATTCAATGTTTGACATTTTTTCCTTGGTATGTTGGCCCCATGTCAGTCTTCTATCAAATGTAAATCCCAAGTTTGAGATAACTGTTAATAATCAAAATAAACTGATGGGCAGGCTATTAGAATTTTATTTTATTTTTTAATATTTTTATCCTGTTGAGGTTGTGTTAGAATACTACTAAGAATCGCCTAATGACATTTAAATTATAAAATATGCCTGGAGAATTAATGGTTCTGAATATTTTTTTTAGTTTTTAGATCATAATTATAATTTATTTTTCTACAGACGGATTCACAGTTTGGAATAATATATATATGCTTGTTATTTAAACGGCAGACGACGGTTTCCAATTTATTTTATTACATATATTTTTTATGCTCCCGAGCCTGGAACAACTGGACTGATGAAGCACTGTACCGTATTGTTCCCAGAGGACCGGTGACATCCCCTTCACCTGCGGTCAATCACCCGACATTTATATGTGCCCCTATCGACCTCGCGGGTTCGCTTACGAAAAACATTGCATCCATCCGCGTCCCGCGACTGGGATTACCCCACTCCAATATAGACAAGCTATTCTGCTTCAGTACTTTGCTTGAGATTCGTCTTTCTTTTAGGATCTTAATTTATATTTTTCAGCCATTTGAGGGTAACGAAATACTATATTTACAAGATACAAAACCTGTTTAAAAATTTCTGCATAACACCTGTGTGATGATGTGGAATCAAATTAGAAACTACCATTAGCTTAATACGGGCACTGAGGATTACTTCAATTGGAAGAATGGAACGATGGTGTGCTTGGAATGACGAAGATTTCAAGTACCCAGGCATAATAACCATAACTCCATCCATCCATGTTCAGATTTATAAAATTTATGTTTATAAAATCTTTACGATATGGATAGTGCCTCTATAATAGAACATTAAATAATTTTATCTTTACCCCAACAAATATTAAAAAATAATGAAAAATACTTATAAAGGAATGTGATGGTCCAGGAGGTGGTCAAAAAATGGAGCACAGAAAGTAAAAACTATTTATTAGGAACCGAAGACGGGAGAAGGAGTGACTTATGACCCCCTCCCCCTCTTAGAGCTTCAAGGTACTAGAATTTCTGTTTATTTATTTGTATTCCTCTTTTACTTATTTAACATAGTTATTAATTTTTAGTTATTGTTATTTCTCTTGTAGTTTACCTATTTTTATTATTAAATAGCCAGTTTTATTAATGGCTTAATATATTAATATTCACTAATTTATTTTTAGTTATTGTTATTACTCTATCAGTTCCATCTTACAAATTCATCACAGTTTTCATTTTTCTCACTAAGTCTTTTTAATCATTAATTCATTCACTGTATGTACCATTGTTTTATTTTTATTTTTATATCTTGTTTATTCAGCCCTGAAGAAGATCTGCAAAGTGGGTCGAAACGTCGGTTCCTAATAAATAGTTTTTACTATTTGTGTTCCACTTTTTTGAACGCCTCCCGGACCATCTCATTCCTTCATAAAGTTCTACGGCCAACCATTGATTATTCAATATCAAAATTACTTATAGATTTATAATTCTTAAATTATATTAAGTAGTATTTAAAAATCCACCAACAAATATTTATTTCCTTTTATTTAATATTTATAATTTTTAGCATGACTATAGTAAAAAAAATTTGTAACATAACGTATTTACTGGCCAATAATTTTTATTATGCAGAGGCTAAAAACCAAATGAAAACTACGCAATAAATCGTTCCATACCATTGATTTTCCAAACTCACGGACGGTCATGATGGGATTTCGGAATGACATGATTGAGTTAATAACCGATAGAATTTAGCATTTCATCATTTCAAAAAATCCACACAACTTTTTACACTTACCAAGTTCCATTTGGATTGGAGTGATCTCTAGTGATCCTTTTTAGATAAAAAAATAAAAAACGCCATACAAAAATAAAACTTGAGCAATTTTATTCGCAATTTCACTTAAAATCTGTTTTACATCTTCCATATTTTCGGTTCTGCCAAAAAGACAAACATACAAACTTATCAACCGAAAATCTAGAGATTTATTATATCTGAGAAAGAAATGAAATGGAGATAAATTAATTAATTTATCATTAATACGTTTATTATTAATTTAATTCATCCGGAGTATTTAGAACGAGCAAATTTACCCTAAAACACAACACAAAGTATAACTGTCTAACATCATCTAAAACTAAAAGGAATAAACCTAAATAAATGTTTCCAAATAACCCACAAGTAAGGATTAACGGTAATAAAAAGTATAAATTTTTTTACAGCTTAGAGTTGGGAGATAAAAAATCATAATATTCATTTCCTTCTAAAATCTTCTTATTAAAAAAAAAATTAAAGAATAATTAAAACAATTGATTTCTCCTTTTTTAAGAAGATTACTGCCTCGGTCTCATCAGCATATGAAGATTAATATTTAGATAACAAAATGATAAGAACACCTCCCAGTTTTTGATCTCCCTCATTAGAAATGGACAACTTTCTACAGATAACGACTTAATATAATAGGGTTTTATTATGGGCATTAGAGGAACCATTTGAGGAACCAAAAGACTACTATCGGGGCCACATAGTATACACCTCAGGCAGGGTTCCGTACTTTCTCTCGACTCTGTCTCTTGGAAAGGTTAATAATATTTCTTTGGAGATAAGCTTGCGAGGAGGTGGTGTGGTATGTACGATAAAATCTTGTCCACCTGCAACTTTAAGAGTCAGTTAGTCAATTATTGTATTTATGAATGGCCACTACCGAACCCAATGGATTCCTAAACATTTGGACCTGTTATTAAAAAAAACATGTGAAACATTGGACCTAAAATAAATCTGTCCAAAAATTATTTCTGCATGATGATTTAAGTATAAGTACGAACAGTAGGTACACATATTGCGATTAAATTGTTCAGAAAAAAAGTGTAACCAAAGAAAAAAAAATCAAACAAAAAAAATCGTAAATATTGAATTAAATAGGCTAATATTTTGAAAAAAAGAAAGAAAAGGAATTACTCGAAAAAGATAAACAATAACAATAATACAAAACATACAACCTACATCGCTATCAACCTATTCTCAACATATTTTATGATAATTTCAAAGATTTATATGAATCCAAGAATTCTTTATAAATGAATTTCGAAAATATTACCGATTATTAAAAAAAACAAACAACATAAATGTGATAAAATAAAAAAAAATAAAAATAGAAACACGATAAATTGTTTTAAAACATAATACTTAAAGTTTTCAAACAAAGGAACTATTGCAACAAAAAGTAAAATTAATAATAAAATTATTTAATTACCATATAATTAATAAAAATCACCCCAACTATTCCTAAATGGAACATTTTCAAAAGAAAAAAATATGAAAATAAAAAACAGACAAAAAAGAGTATGAATTCTATAAATTTGTAACACCCTGTTAATATAATAGAAGTGATATCATCGCGACGGTTGAAATGGGCTTGCAAAGTTGTTGGGCTCAATAACGAACGAATTCCTAAAAAGTTAATTAACGCTGAGCCGACTGGAAAACATCCGAGTGGTAGAGCGAAACATAGGTAGGAGGATTGTGTTAAGGGTGATCTAATGGATTTAGGTTTGGACGGCAGTCGGTGGACCGAGATTTGTAGGCAGCGATTGGTGGTAACGGCATCGAATCTTCGGTTTCGCTAAGCTTTTTATTATTATTATTATAGAATTTTTAAAATTAATAACTTACTTTTATTAAAATATGAAATAATCAAGCTAATAAACAATATAATTTACAAGTGTATAGCCAAAAATTAAATTTTATTTTATTTGATATTTGTCATCATCGTCATACTCCGACCCTCTTTTACCGCTGTGGAGTGTTAGGATGCTCTCTGTAGAGCTTGGGCCAAGTGTCCCTCTCCTGTACCAGCTCTCTCCTCCTGTTCCAGTCCAGCCCTTGCTTCCTGAATGCCTCCCGCGCACCTTCCTCCCAGGTGATCCGCGGTCTTCCTCTTCTTTCCTCTACTCGTGTCTCATAGATCATCCTCGCGATTCTTCCTCAATTCATCCTGAGGAGATATTCAAACCATCGTAATTTATTCTCCTCCAGGGTAGTCTCCACCGGCTGCACCTCGAGGTTTGACTTAATAGTGGTGTAGCGGATCCTGTCCCTCTTGGTCTTTCCTTCAACTTTTTGGATCTGGCTCCTGTGCTTTGAGGTGAGGGTCCATGACTCCGAGGAATAGGAAAGAATGGGCAGGAACGTTATCCTGTAGACGGACATCTTTGTCTTCTTGGCGACTTCTCTTCTGTTGAGGAAACCTCTTCGGACCGAGTGGAGCATTCGCCCGTCTGCTTCTATTCTTTGAGTCACCTCCCCCCTATAGCCGCTTTCATTCAGCCAGGTATCCAAATACTTGAAATCCTGAACCTGTTCCAAGATTTGCCTCTTCAACCTCAGGATTCTCATAACTCAGTGGTGTTTTCTTCCTACTCTCATGGATTTCGTTTTTTCTGAGTTAATATTCATATTGATGCTGGAAAGCTCTTCTTGGTCATTGGCAGGTCGTCACCAAATGCGAGTGTTGCGTAAAGCGTAGGCTGCACGTTCCTATGCTCGAGTTAATATTTGTTTTAATAAAAATGGCACCACAAATTTTCATTGAAATCAGGTTCATTAATCGTTGAACAACACAGATTTTTTGAGACGATTTTCGAGACGATATTTCTTTCAGATCCAATATTTTTCAAAGTTAAAAAGAAATAATTTGGGAACAAATTTCAGGAAAAGTGGTTATGACCCACAATTCCCCACCCCAACCCCAAAAAATCTTGAAAAGTAAACCCTCATATTTCGAGGGAAGATTAAATTTGTTTGCTTCTTGATCGATTACAAAGTTCATTATTAATCATAATAAGTAAAAATTAGTATCAATAAGGTCAAATTTTATTCGCATATCTACCAAACAATATATTTATTAGTTAACATCCACCACCGTAATTTATATTATATTAAAATTATACAATCATGTATATAAGGCCTCCTTTTATAATGAACAATTGATTTCCAACATGATCGTAGTTGTAGACTACTACCTTAACATTAAAAATCGATTTTTATTTTCTTTGCTATAATTTAATCGATTAAATTTTTAACTCTGTAGTGGAAAACACATTGAATAATTGTTAGAACAGAGCCGCTCGAGTCGAAATGATCCATTTACTTGTCCGGCTGCGATAAGCCCTTATTGACCTAACAAACGATGGTGCTATCGAATAAGGCAGTACTATCGATATTAAATCCGGTGCTTGTGACGGGATAAATTGTACCCCCTCCCCTTCTGCCCCTCTCTCTGACACAGCTCTAGTTCTTGTTTATTGGTCATCACCTTTAAGGGTTCTAATAATGGAGGGTCTGGGGATGAAGATTTTTATAGCCGGAACATCAAAGAAAACAACCATATTAAATATAAAGCCAAAGACAAAAGACTAAAGAGAAAATAAAATTTTAAATTATAGTAGAACACAGATAAAAACTACACACTCTCTATAAAATTCTATAGTTCATTTTTATCATAGACTTTAATAACAATTTAATGAGCTAACGTATTTCTACCATAAATAACTATACAGAACATAAAAAAAAAAAAATATATATATCAAAAGTATATCAGCAAACCCTCATAAACCCCATTTAAACTAAAAAGGTTACAGATACAATGCAGTGCGCAGTGTATATGTTATCAGTTTCATCAGAGCTATAACTTGTCTACTAACTGTTAAAATAACCTATATCTTTAGAAGACGTTAGAGAGATTTAATTTTTTTTTTTTGTCTTCTGAAAAATTATTTCAGAACCACTTACGAGGTTTAGCAGGTATACTATCGATATAAACTATTGATCTTTGCCAAATAAATTAATGTATCGGTAGAGAAAAAGCGTAAACAAATATTAAAATCCTTTTTAAATTATTCTCCTTTGTAGTAATCCTAAACAGGAGAAGTTTAGTTAAATATTTTAAGCATTTTCTATGCAACAAGCACATGAATAATTTCCAAAAGATAAGAAAATATCTGTTTTAGATATTGCAGTCTGTAGGTCAAAGTTTCGTATTCATACAGAACGTGCTCTAACTTTTCTAAATCCACTAATCTCATCTCCTTGATATAATAATAGGGTGCATCAAAAATAATGACCATTTTCAACAAAAAGTTAATATTTTTATTTCTTTAATATAATACAGAATTAATATTCAAAATATAGCCTATAATGATCCACTGTTGTCAACTATCTTTCACCCAGTTGCTCGATGCCATGCTGCTACCTCTCTTTGGGAAGGCTATCGAAAAACACTTGAACCACAATGTCAACATCTAAAAAATTATTATTAATTTTGTCTTGAAGAAAGAAGGCATGGGAGGAATGGAATTAAATAATAATCTGATGGAACGATGCCTGGACTGTATGGTGGGTGTGGGTGAAGTTCGATTCTCTGAAGACTTTTTAACTTTTTCTGCATCCGACTGATATTGTGTGCCCAAGCGTTATCCTGCTGTTACTTAGAACGCCTTAACGGTTTACCAAAGCTAGGTAACACTGTGATAATTTCGCACGTTTTCTATCTAACTGTTCAGAGTTAAGGTCGGAGTTCGTAGAACATCCGTTAGAACCTCATGTAATCTCATCAATATCCACTAATGATGACCCTGAGCCCATCTTCCGTTCCAAGGACGTATCTCCTCTGCCGATTTTTCGAAACCAACGCATTGTGATACGATGGTCAAGGACACCTTCGCGTTTAGTTTGAATAATTTCATGTATTGCTTCAGCGGCTGTAGTTTTTTCAACGATTTTTTTTTTATTTTAATGTTACGAATATTTCGTAAGAAACCGTCTTTCTTGTTGGGCTGCAGCTGATGAACTAAGTATTTATTGCACGGGCCAAATGTTTAAAAACAAGCTTACTTAATCCTTTACACGAGAGTATTAGTTATTGGTAAACATTGAATAGGTTTAAAATGCGTATTTACACCCTTTGATAAAAATTTGATAACCGCCCCATTATTTTAGCGGAAAAAAAACCGTGAAGGGACTCATAATTCGTTGTCAGGTTTAGGTTGAATTTAGATTTTTCCTCTGACAAATTGATAAAAAGTTTTCAAACGCAGTATTCTTATTCATTTTCTTTTAATGGTTAACCTAGTAAGATACCCTACAGTACGCCTCTGAACCAATTAACATTGTTTCTGAGCCCTTCCTTGGTAGTGCATTAGTTATCTCGTCTTCAATTCCACTTCAGGTTGAATTAATCGGGGTAATCGCTTTAGGATAACAAGGGGATTCTAAACTAGTCATGACATAATACAAAATAAATAAAAAAGTAATATTATTATTATCATTATAAACTGTTAACATTTTTATAAATTAAGCTACGTCATAAAAATACTGTAAATAAACTATTTAAACTGTTTGGCCAAGTCTCATCTTTTAGTAAAATATATCAGCAAATTAAACGTTCTTAAAAAATGTTTACTTGTCCGTTTTCAGTAAGAAATTGTATAGTTTATATAGTCTAGTAACCATATTTTGTGACTATTCAAATCACTTTATTGCTTTATACATGAAAGTAACAGTTTTATATACAAAAGTATTCTTAAAAATCAATAAATTTTAAAAACAACTAAATTAAAAGGCAGGAACATTTAGGTCAGTGATGTTCATAAATACTTATATTTCATATAAATAGATCCGTTATACAGCTATTGTATCATAATAAATATTGAAAACTAATTACCATATAATGATATGTTGCAAAAAATATTGGGAAGTTTTATCTTCTAGGAATAAAACGATTTAATTAAAATTGTTTCAATTCTATTTAATCCCGGAATCGACCATTTCTTATGGCAATTCATAATTTATATTTTCTTTAAAGGGTTTTTACCAAAGCGTTTGAAATATAAATCGTCCATTAGAAAAATAAGTTAGCGGATAGGAGTCAAAAAGCTCTCTTGGAAAAGGGTTCTTTGGTAACTGTTTTTGAATTAATGAAAACTTTTGATCTGTCGGAATTGAATTCTCGTAAAGTAACCTAATTTGAATTGCAACTCCTGGTAAAACAATATTGAGAAAGAGTAGATCGGAGAGAATTAATTTACTTCTTCTGGAGGGAAATTCGTGAGTAAGGCAAGAAGATAGAGATAAAAAAAAAAGAAAAGAAAAGAGACTATGATAAGGTTGATTTATTCTTACGAGTATCGCCGCGAAGTAAAGTGGAGTTTAACATTTAGAAAAGGTAAAAGTTGACTTGAATTAAATAAACTCAGGTTGTAATTGTAAAACTTAAACATCTTTCTCTAAAAACATAAAAAAGACAAGACTAAAAACCGAAACAAAGTCTTTGAAATAATTATAATGAATAAATTAATAAATAATTATAATCAAACCGTATATCATAGTCCCAACCTCCACTCTAACATTCAGAAACTTCAGGCCATAATCAAAAGAATATCTCACTGGAAATAGAGGTTATTCAATGCCTATTAAATATTTCAACTTATAAAACATAACAGAAAAATGCATTATTGTGAATAAGCTAATAGATTATTCCACTGTTTATAGTTGACAAAAATTAAATTCTTTGACATGAAGACGAACAGATTGCATGACTAAGAACAAAAATGATATTATTTACATATTTACGTACGTTTTTTGAATAATTGAGAAGTGCTGGAGAATCGGAAAGCTCGAAACTTTTAAAACTTATACATACAATTTTAACTATAGATACTATGCGTATTATTCACCAAGAAATACAGACAGGAACGGTGGACAATATGTTGAGGTTATAACCTGACACCATAAACTGGTTCGCATTTATGTGAATTTAGGAAACGACCTCAACTGAAAAGGATCCGTTGGGGTTTGTTCATCTTTTGAGGGAGCGTAATTCGACAGCTTTGATCCAATTAAAGCAGTAGTAATGGCTGTGTTGGTTATAATTCACAACAATGGTCAACCGTTTAGTACGTAAGAACCTACAGACATTACGAGTTACAGAAATAATAAAATTATAACCACTTACATATTAACTTTAAATAGTTTAAATGAATAAAATATGTACTTAAGATAATGAAAAAATTTAATGACTTCTTCACTGCATCCTACCCATAGTGCACTAAGCAGCTCCCATGATTTGCCTTCAAGGACTGGCCATAGTGCGACAGCGACGACTAGCGATTGTTCAGATAATATCAACTGACAGCTATCGATATTATCCATTCGATAGCTTATTAATATTTAGATTTATAGTGAAGGGGAAGGGGGCCTGAGATTCCCTCTATGTTGGGCCGATAACCATTTTTATGGTTCCTTATCAAATGATCCAGTAAGATAAATATATTAGAGGATGTTCTGAAATCCTTTCGGCACCAACTGCAGGTGGGTACATTTTTAATTTCATTTTTACTTCCTTGTACGAAGTAAAGGCAGTATTGTAATCGCGAAAATTTACGGTTTTCAGATTTCAACGGAAATATCCATTTTGGCCTTCGCTGAATCCATTTTGACTAGTTTCGTCGTGGCGTCTGTACGTACGTACGTTCGTGTCTCGAATAACTCAAAAACGGTTAGCCGTGGAAAGTTGAAATTTTCTATTTAGGATCGTTGTTAAATCTAGTTGTGAACCTCCCTTTTTGATCACTGCTTGATAACCGAAAGTGGCACTTTACTTGAAGGTCATAATTGATTTCCATAAAAAGCTATATTAATTCCATAAAAAAGTATATTAAAATACTATGAAATACTTCTCTATTTTAGTATTTATAACTTATATATTGATTTAAACATACTAGATTTTGGACTAAATAGGAAAACCGGAAGCGATTTACTTGAAGGTCATATTAGATTTTGATCAAAAATTATATTAAAATATAATGTAAAGCATCTCAAAGTTGGTAAATAGGACTTTTATATCGATATGAATGTATTTAATATATTTTGGTTAAAATTGGTGAGCCGAAAAGGGTACTTTACTTGAAGGTCATAATAAGCTTACATCAAAAATTATATTTAAATTAAATACATAAATAATATGTTTCGGTAATAAAGGTTACAAACGCAATTTGGTTTCCAATCCAATTGAACATTTTTATTACTTGTTTTAAGTGTTAAAATTGAGTGTAAAATACTGGTTTTCCTCCCCATTTGTGTGTGTGTCAATAAATGGGTGTCGCGACGCCGAGCGTTGTTTTTGAGATGCTGCAATCTTCGGAAACTAGTAACCAAATTCAGGATCACTTTTTGAGCCACCGATTTATAGTTTAATACGCGTACAAGGAAATCATTTGTTGTCCACATCAGATACAGGTACCGCGTGAAAATACACACTCGTACTAATTAGTGATAAGGGATAAAAGGTGAAACAAAGAATAATATAAAAATTGTGAGATAGAAAAGTGGAAGAGGGTTTATGGAACTTTACAGAAATTGACAAGTTCCAACTTCCAAATTCTCGTTTAAATATTTGGAGTAGAGTATTTTTTTTAACAGTTTTTTCTTTAATAAAATTATTTATTTACTTTTTTGGAGACTAAAAGATCAGACTTTTGAAAAAAGTGTGATGCCAGTAATGTCATCGACAGTATTATCTATAGCCTAACGAATATCGACATGCTTTTCGATAGTGACGACTATAGATACGATCGATTGTGCAATCGAACTATCGCCAACTCTACTGCACTATTCGGTCCGTATAACTGTATGCGTATACATGAACATATGAACACCTCTAACCCCATTGGAAATGAACAGTATTCCATATTTACACCACTAAAAAATCTCAAGCTACCTAACTTGAAACTTGATTCGCACAACTTTGTATCCAAACCCGTTTCAGCTTATCATATTATATTTTGTATCATGCCCTTAAAAATCTTTTTATTTATATTGGCCAGCAAGAATCAGTGCCAGTGTCTGTCCCATTATGTGTGTGTTATATAAACCTTTTATCATCAGGAACATGATTTCCTTCAATACAGTAAAACATAAACTTAATCCATTGTTAGTACCTCACAATTGTTGCCAAAGCTCCTTGCCTTACAACAATTTTAACTTATACTACAGCCAGATCCAGAGCGAGAGAGATAGAGAGCTAGACGAAGCCATAAGAAAGAGCAATCCTTGGTCGAGAGCCAAATCCCAGAGGTGACCGCCCACTTAAGTTCCTTATCGGTGCACTTTCATATCTCCAAGTGCCCATCCTCTTAGTATTACATATTCTAATGAGCCAATAAAAACTGAATCAATTGTCGCCATTATCGGCTTGTCGGAGCCGTTTGGATCCCCTCCAACTCGGTCGGTTAATATTTATACTACAACTGTAATAATCGATTGAGCTTCCTGGCGGAACTCGATTATGTTCAAGATGAGGTCCCTTTGATCATAAAAAAACGTTTGAAATTCAAATAAGACCTCTAGAACTAAAAAAAAAGGGGGGGGGGGGAATAAAGTGATAAGAGAATTGGACCTAAAAAAATAAATAAATAAAATTTATTATTTATTTTTTACAGGTAGCTTTGCGAAGAAACACTTCCTAAAATATCAAATTCAGTACCTCATATTTTATAAATTTAATTTATTTAACTATTAAATTATTTATATATCAAAATATTAAAAAATTATATCTATGCAACTTTATAAAGCTGAAGAGTTTGTGAATTCCGACAGATCATGTGTTTGATCCATCAAGCTTATATTGGTCTCATTCGACACCAATTTAATTTTCCATTATACTACTTTCGATTATTTTTTTGTTGCAATGAGTACTTTCTTCATTAAATGTCAAAAACTGTTTAAAAAAAAGTGTTTTTTTATTTACATGTTTTTGTACTGAAAACTAGTCAAGACTACATTTGCTGACCCATGTTCATAGGGACTTTTTTTCAGCGTTTATCGTGCTATAAAATCCACAAGGATTATCCTTTTTTTTTTTTTGGAACACCTTGTATATTGCATGAGTATATATATATATATATATATATATATATATATATATATATATATATATATATATATATATATATATATATATATATATATGACTCGCTAAAATTTAAACTTAGCATGCAGTATTCTGAAAAAGCTAAGTTCAGAACGCTCTCTAATATCTTCAAACCTCTCAGAGAACTGCCATTTTTACATTTAACAAAGAAATACATCAACTAGAACACAAAAATGAACGGCCCTTTTAACTTTCTAAGATTCTTGTATATATATATATATATATATATATATATATATATATATATATATATATATATATATATATATATTTATATATCAAAGAGGCTCCTATTACAATATATTCTAAAAGAGCTGCTACCACAGTTACAAGAACAGTTGCTGTTATTTCAGCGTACCGATGTGGCGTTAGGTTTCATCCAGTCTCGTATTACTTGATCCACACTAGGCGCATCAGGTATCAAATAACAATGTTATATAACAGAAATCTAAATATAGAGCTATCGGATAGACCTCCGCGATCTTTCGGTCTTCGAACTCCTTTCTAAAAGATGTGCATGGCCTTTCTCGATGGTTTCATGAGAATCCACGACGTGCAACAGCCATAAAAATATAACTGGTTTTTACTTCTAGCATTCTCTTCCATTCCTATCAGCACATTTTTCAATGTTCTATAAATTATTTATAGTTATTTTTCCATTTAAAAATATACTTATTTATAACACGAATTTATACTTTCTAGAGAGCTTCATAATACGAAGTCCTAACAGAAGCGGATATAGTCTGTAATATCGTCAGTAAAATGCCAAAGCGGCATATCAGCAAATTTTACTCGTTTTGGGCTTTGTTGCATTTTAACACGTGGTTTTCTATTCCCTTCGCTATGCCCAAAATACCTAACTGAATATGTAGCGTCACTAATTTAGGATACAAAATACGATTAATTTAATTTAATTAAGATATTAGCTATCTTACTTCTACAATCATAATTCAAATCTAATGTTCTCTCAAATTTTCAGATACGCCATTTTGATATTGCACCGACAATATGCGCCTTAATTGAGGCATTTAGTGCTCTTTTGCCTAAGTACAGCAACAGAGCACTTCATCTTCATAGCGTTTTGAAGTCTCCCTTCTCGTCTTATTTTTTAGAAAATAAAGTACATTAAAAAAGTACTAGAGTTAATTTTGATAACACCTAAAATTGGTCTTATGTTAATTATGCAGTCATTAATATAAAAGAACGCAATTATCTTCTGCAATGGTAGTAAGCTAATATAGGGTAAGTGCGTAATTATCTCGTCGAATCCAAACCTTCAACTTCTGTAAAGAGCTGCCCTTTACAGAGCGTAAAGTCTTAACACTGATGTATCAGAAATAAGCGAGAAAAGTTGGCTATGGTGAAGCATAAAGAGTTGTAAAGATATTAGTTCCAATTTGGTTTTGGTATAAAGCTACATCGGTGTTTATCTACCAGTAGAATTTTTTTTTATGGTTTCTTTTTCGGAAGCGAATTTTTTGAAATGGACATGGTAATGGAACGTGTGTCTAAAAAATCAATAAGCGCTGAGCCGACTTACGGTAAACGTAAATCGACGAGTAAATCGAAAAGTAAATGGGAGCTTTGTTTCATGAGGGTGAACTTAAGGATTTGGGGTTCGGACAGTGTTCAGTGGTAGGAGGTGTGTAAACAGTGATTGGTGGTGTCCATATCGAACCTTCGGATTCGCTAAAGCTTTGATTTATAAAATATATTGACCCGATATTAATAAAAATGTTTGCACTTTCCCGGACTATGTCACAATAAAACTAAACACATCCCGACAAACCAATTTGATATACCCACTGGTCTCAAAACGGCAACAGTAACTTCCTCTTGAATATAATTTTCAAGAGATTACTCTTGGATAAAACTTCTGAATAGAATCTGGAAAAACATCAGTGATAGCATTTCTGTCTATACGGTGATCACAACTGATAATAGCAATAAACCGCTAGTAACGAGAACTTGTGTAAGCTTAAACCAACAAACAACCACTAACTTGCACCATCTCACGGCACTTGTCGAAAGAGCAGGAATAATGTCGAGGATTGGGTTCGTATCTCGCAGCGTGGTGTGGCGCAACACTTCGGGATGTGCACCCTTCAATTTCCTATGGGGCAACAGGATTCTTCTTCAAAGCCACTTTCTAGCAAAATTTCACGGTAGACCAATAATTATTTCATGTATTCGGTATTATAAAGTCTTGGCTCAAAATAATATTAAATAAAAATAAAATTATATTTATGACGTATATATTGCCTATAAATACAGAATAAACTATGAATACTCTGCATCCTTAATGGACAAAAACCGAAACTGGAAATAATATCATAAGGAGTTATCTACTGCAGTGTATTTTAAACTAATCCTTATACCATTGATTTCCACCATTATAACCTTGTTTTCATTTCTTTGTGAGTTAATACAATGGCCAAACTTTAAAAATTAACTCTTTTTGAGTTTATCGCTTCATCAGTTACAATTTATTTCTCGTTCCAATTTCATCTCTTCTCTTAGGAAAAACACATGGCGATTCATGAAATTTACTGAACAAGATATGTCCCTTAAAAAAGTACTTTTGAATTAGGAAGATTCAATCATTAGAGAACATTATACGCCTATAAATTTTGACGATCAAATTATTTAAAGCTCTAACTTTGAAGAAGCTTTTAAAACAATCGTCAAATATCATATTAGCAGTATAGTTCGGCAGCATCTGTTAGCGACTTTCATAGCTATATGATTTTCTTCAACGAACGCAAAGCTGATAGAGATATGTTTCCTTCATGAAAAGTAAGATGGAATGCTTATAGTATTTGATAAACTATGCTCGCTGTTGCATGCGGAAAAGTCTAATTAACAGTAACCGCCATAATTATCAAACATTAGTCGGTTATTTTGCCTGGATTTCAATAGTAAGTAGGAACGCGTCATTAGGATCCGTAAATGAATTCGTAAACACTACGCGTTTTGGCTTCAGCAGAATGTTAAACTGTTTAAATTAAATAACCAATCGTTGTAAATAGATAAACTTATTTTTTGTTACATAAAAAAAAAAACTGAAATTTAGTTATTAACAATATTCATACCATTTATGCTCATACAATTTTTAAAAAATCTAATAATAACTATTTTTCGTTGTTTTTTTTTTGGGGGGGGAGGGAGAAGGGAGGACTTTTATTTGCCGTAATAGTCATTCTTCACCATAATTTATGGGATAAATTGATAATCAGAATAGCATTTCTTACAAGAATCCAAAAATAATAGATTTTGTCCAACAAATCCCAAATTATACTCTGCGTGCCCAAATAGGTAACCTATAATGTGCGTCGGTTATAAGCTAATTATAAAATAATAATAGTAAGAAACGTTAACTACAAATTTATATTAATATATATTTACATTATTATTAAATACAAAGAAAGCATGGTCGATTCTCGGTAGTAAGAAATAAAAATAGATAAAAGAAAATTTAGCTGATCATACGAACGAGAAAGCTGGAGAAAAACGATGAATATAAGTTGACACGGGATAACAGTTTCGCGTTTCCGGTTTCAAGTCACGTAGTTTCTGGATAGGCTAAGCTGTGAATATGGAATACTGTTCATGGGCAATTGGGGTATTTATAGGGATCAAAGAATGCAGCAATTATAATGTGATCATGTTCTAATATTTTACTGAAGTTCAGGCAGTCTTGAACTTTCAATTTGAATTTCGTAATATTCAGCGTTTTGGATGTAATATTCTTTATGGTGATATAAATATCTCTTCTAAAATACTACACATAGGTTGTATACTACTAATAAGGTGTCAAAATATACCAGAGAATCTTCCAAGCTTTGAAACTTGTTTTAAAACTATAAACAGTCTTATTACAAAAATAATTAATTCGATATTGTATAAGATTAATTCGATATTTTATAAGATTAATTACTAGATTATATTATATTAATTCGATATGATATTAATCGACATTTTTAAACTAATTCGAAATGTTATTGTACCAACAGGTAGCTTTTTCACAAAACCACCTACGTTTCAAAAACTTTGAATCAGCATATTACATTTCTAAGAAATATTAATTTAATTATACTTTTTTTTTCTATATAAATACTTTTCTTTTTGAAAGCTTAAATACATAATTTTTAATATAAGCTTATATATATATATATATATATATATATATATATATATATATATATATATAAAAAATTTTAACTTAAAAAATATACATATATATATATATTTTTTTTTAAGTTAAAAATTTTTTATATAAAATTTTTATATAAAATATGATTATATATGATATAATATATTATATATGATTTTTTATAAAAATCATTTAACTTAAAAAAAAATTCATCCATTTTCAGGAAAATTCTCACTTTTTATTATTGCCCAGTTCATCTTGGATTTTACCTCCTGTTACTTTGTTTTCATTTTTAATTAATTTTATTGTTTATTTGTGAATAATTAGATATGAACTGTTTCATTAGCATTTTATAAACTTTAAGTTTATAAAATTAATATTAAGGGTACGTACGACAATAAAATACCACCAGCACTAAAAAAAAAAACGCATAGAAAGCTACAAAACAGAAGTCAAATTTAATGGCACTCGTCCGCGTTTTTATATTGAAAATCAACCTAAAACTGCGGCACAGGCGAAAAGAAGCTAAAGGTTAGAGCTACGATTTAAATTGATGTAAATCCCGTGGGACTATGACCTGTTCCCTTGGTAGGGAAAAACTGTTTTCATACCAATGGTTATATAAGCAGGTTCTAGCTAGGATCACTTTTTCCCCCAACTCATTGAAGGATAAGGTATCCACTTTATAGAGAAAGGATGTGCCTCAGTAATGTCTCAACTGCCTGATTTGAACCTGTGTCCGAGAATTGTAAACCGTCCAGTAACTTACAGAGTTACCCCACTGTTCCTAAATTTAAAAACTATTAAATTCGTGGCCTAGGAATCGGTTGGTAAAATAGCCAAGGAGATAGGGAATTCTCAACCGGAGATAATACAGCAACATCGCAATCGATAGATTGGCAGTTTCTCACAGCTCATATCGACTTCAAATAACAAATACTATGAGCCATTACGCGTAATTTCTACAGCGAGGCTCTACCCAGGACAGAGGTCAGAGGTTCGGCTTCGAAACAGTGCGAGGCACGCAACATATTTCACAAATAGTGAAGCAATCCGGCAATTATTGCTGATGCAGTAAAGGTAAAAACACAGCCAACAAAAGCATCTTACATAACTAGCTAAGGCTGAAAATTTCTTAACAAGAAGCATCTTACGCACATCGATGGTAATAATATTTCAATTAAACTATACCTTATTATTTATTGAAATATGTAAGATTTACCGAAAATTAAATAAAAATTAATGTTATCAAAATATGAGTCGAGATTCAGCAATTAAAAACAAGTTCTTTCCACTAATTGTAAATATAAAGAAATAGCAAATCACTGGAGCACACTTTAGATCTGTTTGTTAAATTATCTGTAAGGAAATACTAAACTAAACGTTAGAAAAAAATTAAAAAAAATAGTCAGAAAGCATTTTAGAGAGAAAACGAGAGAAGATAACAAAAAACAAAAAGAAGAGACATATAAAGGGCGAACAGTATAGGGAAGGCATTAATTGGCGGATTCGAAAGGGCTCCAGGGCCATAACAAACCCTTTGTCCTTAGCAAGTTCAAAAAAGGTCTAGCCACCTTTAATTGAGCCAACACTGTAGGCAACTGAGATCTGATCTTCAGGTAATGGTTTCTGGAAGTGAAATGCAGGCAAATTTATCAAGGACTGAAGAACTAACAACTTTATTTCTATTTCTAATTATTCAACTTCGGTATTTCTAAAATAAAACTAATTATTATATGAAAAAATTAACTAATATCATGAAATTAAAGATTCAAGGAAAGTGAAACAAAAAAAGTTTAAAGAAACCTTAAAATGATTTACTGAGATAAATATTCAACCTATTTATGGGCCAAATATTTAATAAAAAAAGTAGTGTGGTGTGCGCATCACAAAACTTTCACTTTCCATTCTGTAATAATTATAGTGAAGCGTGTTATAATATATAATACTGAGCGTAAAATTAACAACTGAGTTGAACAAAGCGTATTGTTGAGAACAGGAATATAGTCGGATCCGTTTCCTTTCGGACACATTCGGCATTCCATCTAGTTTTGGCTTCTGAGATGTTCAGCACACTGTATGTTTACTAATACAAATACATACAAAAAAAAAAGCCTGTACCACTGCAACCCAAGAAGGGTACTGAACCGTACTGTTTCTAAGCCAACGGTTGTGCAAGGAGGTGATTTGGCCGAAATCACGCTAAACCGACAGGTATTTTTCCCAATTAAAGGGGGAACCTTACAGAGGCTGGGTGACCCCCAGGAGGGTCTCCGCTCCCACGGCTCATAACAGAATAAATAATTATCTGCCATAGCCGGTCACGAACCCGAGACCGGTAGCATGGCAACACAGTGCCTTATCACTGAGCTAATCCGCTCCCTTCTAATACATACTAATTACCTTTTATATTCTGTCATAACTTTTTTCTTTGCATTTTCTCAGTGAAGTACTACAAATATGAAAAGTAATAGGGTTTTGAGGGAAAGACTTGATGCAAGTTTTATCAAAATCGTTAGAACCGTATTAGAGAAAATTGTGAAAAGTGTAAAATCGTTAATATAAAGTGGAACTACTTGTCAGTCGATTTTAGCGAAAAAGTATAAAACTTTTTTTTTTGACTTTGGTAGTTCACAATCAGGCATAAAGACCATTTTACGTGGGAATTAAGAACATGTATTTTCGTTGAAAACACGGATTCGAAATATTTCACGATCGCGATACTCCCTCTTACTGTATATTTCAGATATAGATAAGGGAAAGAAATAACAGATTTTTCGTTTGATAATCAGTAACTATTTCTTACGTTATTGATTTATTTAATAAATGAATGTATTTTAGGATGAATATACAAATATATATATATATATATATATATATATATATATATATATATATATATATACATATATAAATAAATAAATTAACTAACTTTTTCGGCTCTATGGAAAACTTTGGCGTCTCCACTAATTAGTCAGTATTCCCATAATTAATGTCACCCTCTCAATTCCAATTTGTTTTGTTTTTAATTCGTAATTATTGTTTCACCTTCCATGCCCTGCCTAATCATAATATAAAGGTAATATTATAAGGTGTTAGGTAATACGATGGCGGTTACGAGAGGCAACTTAATAGAAGGGAGAACAAAGACGTGAATTAGACATAGTTCATTAATGGCGGGAACCGCAACCGAGCCACAGCCTCATTAATTAGAGTGTGGATTATCAAGGCCTCAACTGGGTTAGAGAGTGTCGTGTCAGTTCAAAATGTCCCATTTCTCTTCTCCATCATTTATCTTATATTGAAAAAAAAAATCACACAATCACACTTTGATTTAGTTTTTTTTTTTTTTCGGTAAAACAAGGATTTATTTTAGACCTTTCTGAATGATATCGCATAAAAAAAAAACCTAGTGATATATATTACATTATTGCAACTATGATCGTTTTGTCAATCATACGTTTTTATGAATTCGAGCAATGGGAAGGTTTTCCTCAAGTCATATCCGTACGTCACTATTATGAAACTTCAATAGTCAACATATTTAGTTTCTCAAAGAAACCAGCTGGTTCTGTTTCAATCACATCGTCTGATCCTGATTTTGATTAAATTTAACATAATCTAGATCAGGGGTTCTTAAACTTCCATAGGTTGAAAATATATATATATATATATATATATATATATATATATATATATATATATATATATATATAGAGAGAGAGAGAGAGAGAGAGAGAGAGAGAGAGAGGGAGTGAGAGAGAGATTTTTTTTTTTTTTTTTAACTCGTTCTGACCCTTGGAATTTCACGTCATTCTTCAGAGACGTTTTATCGCCAAAAATGTATCCCTGGTTATTTTAATAAATGGTCTTGGGCATTTTTAGAGATGAAAATATTTATTAGGATATAGAATAAAAAAAATAAAATGAATAAAAATAGTAATAAAAAAAAAATTAAAAAATTTCAAATCATAAAACATTAAACTCATACAAACATTTCTTGGTCAAATATTGTTCAAGGTAGATCTTATTATAATTGTTTCTGTAAATACTCTTTCCTTAATAAGATGCTTAAGACACAGTTAATCTGGATTGATTAATTTCATTGATATATAATCTAGATTCTTAATCAATGAAATTTAATCATAATTTGGGTCAGCTGATGTGATTGAAAAAAGAAATAGCTAGCAAAAAAAAATCAATAAGAACCTAAATATAATAAGGAGGTAAGTATCATAATATTGGTGTATATGGATCCGCCATATACACCAATATTATGAAACTTACTAAGTTGTTACAAAAGTCCTCGTGCATAAGCACAACCCTTAATTCCAACTCTCAGAATTAATCCTATAAGAATGTTTTTGTTCCTACTATTTATGCCAATGTTTACTGTAAAGGGGTCATTTACATTTTTAAAACGCACGTGCTCTGTCAGAAGAAAAAATCGTGATTCGCGGTCTTTTGAGACATTACTGAAAAAAAGGTTTAAGCGCAAAGACGGCCGCCGAAGAAATTTGCGCCATAGAAGGAGAGTCAATTATCCATCGAAATACCCCGCACAACCGATGGGCGCCCTGGTCGTTGATGATGACGTTATTCTTGAATGTGTGAACCAGGACCCACATGCAACTATTCGTGAATTATCGGCCGTAATAGGGACTCAAACCTTTACTGTGAACAACTAGACAGAGTTTCTGCAGTTTTGAGTCCAACGCGGGCTTTGGTCAACAGGAACCAAGCCATTTTGCAATACGACAATGCCCCTGCACATTGTCTCGTTTAACCAAGGAAAAATGATCGGAACTGGAGTAACCATTTTGCCTCATGCTGCGTATAGCCCAGATATTGCACCATCAGATTATGGTTTGTTTAGATCAATGACTCATTTTCGAAAGTTCGGATCTTTGATAATTACGAGGATGTAAAAATTGGATGTGAAGAGTTCTTTGCCTCAAAACCAAAGGAGTGGTACCGGCATCAAATCCAATTACTGGCAGAAAGAAGGTTGAAAGTAGTTGAAAAAAATGGGCTTTACTTTGAAGAATAGTATTTAATAATGTTTAAAATACGTAAACTGAAATAAAGCTATGCTAATACATAAGGACTATTATAACAACCTAGTACCTACTTAATATATTTAGCTTCTTATTTGATTTTTTTTCTGCTAGCTACTGTTTTTGTCATATCAGCTAACCTCAATTATGATTAAATTTCATTGATTAAGAATCTTGGTAAATCATCAATGAAACTAATCAATCCAGATTAACTGTCTCGCGTTCACTAATCTGATAATTTTTTTCCACTTTTCTTCTCTGTTGTGATTAAATAAAATTAAAGTTTGTTTTAAGTGACTTATGGATGAAAAATCACAGAAGAATTTTTCATTTTTTTTTTTTTTTTTCGTTAAGGAGGGCCCTGTTGATAAACGGGAGGATCCCATAAATTGAACACCCAATAAATAATGGCAAGGAGCCTGATCTATAGTTGAAGAATTTATTTGTTCTGGAGCTAAGGAAGGAGCCGGAAAGTAGGGACCATAAATACTGCTTAGAGGGTAAACGTCTCATTAAAAAAGTTTCCGTCGATATTAGTCCGCCATTCTTTCCCTCTTCTTTGACTGTATTCTATGCAATATCCTCCCCCCTCCTAGTGCTAATACTTTGCACAACAAACTGGAAGCAGGATAAAATATTTTTTCAACTTAAATAAAAAAATCTATAACAGTAAATAAATCTCTTCGTTAAATATAAAATTTATTAAACCAATTTGAATCACTTCTAAATTATTCGATTAAACTAATGCAACTACTTAAAGTAATGAGAAAATATAGAGTATAGAGTGACATAGATGGTCAAAATGTACAAGGAAGACTTTTGCATCAAAAATCAAGAAAGGTATATACCTTTTATAAATGTGTAACAGTTTTTATTTTGATCATTTTTTACAATTAAAAACAATAATGATTTTAACTAGTAAGTTTTTTATTTCAGTTTATAACCGAAAGTTCTTTAGAAAATAAATTCGCCAATCTGGAGGGCATCCGTATATTAAAGTATGATGAACTCCAACTGGATCTGATTAAAGATGGCACTGATGGAGGATTCAGAACTTGGTAAGGATTTATTATTTGTTGGCCAATGGATATACTAGGAGGTGATGCGGTCATGCATTCATGCACAACAGCCTGTGCATGACAGGCTTTCCACAGTCCCCTTTTTAAAAAGGATACCCACTTTAAATAGATTGCGTATGCCCTAAGAGGGTCTTCCTAACATCATAGTCTATACAAAGCCTAATATGGGTTATTCTTCGAAAATAAGGAGATTTTCCAATAATTTTCTTATTACTTCAGATTGCATTATATTTTTGTTTTTTAATTGCATCTCAAATATTGTTTTCAAAATATCCCATCGTAATTGTTTCTAAAACGAAAGATGAATCAAAATAATCTAATTATCAATTCCTAAAAAGTGAGTGGGTATGTGTGAGGGAGTGAGCATAGTAAAGTGGGGGAGTGAGGATGAGGAAATATTACGAGGAAATAATAACAATAAAAAAAAAAAAATCTGATGTGGACAGCACATGACTTCGCCTTGTACACCTTGTACGCCTATTAAATTATAAATCGGTGGCTCAAAATATGATCTTGAATCGCTATTTGGTTACTAAGTTCCGAAGATATCAGTATCTCAAAAACGACACTGGCGTTGGTTACTTGTGGCGATGCCCTGAGTCGTAATTTTGGATTTTTATCGTAATTTTAAAATTAGATTTCGTCGCTTTTATTTCTAAAATTGATAGAGAACCATTTTAAAAAAATCTACTGTGATAGTTAAAACATGTCTATTATGAACCTCAAGTAAAGTACCACGACCGGTTATCCAATGTTAACAAAAAACTATAATGTTATTTATATTGATATTATTATTATATACCAAATTTGAAAATTTTTGCATTTAATATAATTTTTGATGAAAGTCTATTATGAGGACCACTGGTTGTTAATTTTATTAGTTTTATTTTTATCCAAAGGCAGTGGCGTAGCCAGAGGGGAGTCAAGGGGGTTCGGACTCCCCCTCTCCCGATATTATAAAATACTGTAACTTATTCTTATCTGTAAAAAAAAATTGTATAAACCTATTTTAATTTTATTTTATAAATAATACACCAATGCATAAAAAATATTATATAGGGAGAGAGGACCCTCTTGCATCTACGGTTGGGGAGGGTTTCTTTAAAATAGATCCCAGGATGAATCCCTCTCTCCCCCCGAAACGAAATCCTGGCTACGCTACTGTTCAAAGGCCTTTCATTTGTTATTTATATTCATTATTTTATTCATATATGTTTTGCCTTCATTTCTATTACATGCTTTCAATAGTCAATTGTTCCCAATGAATGTTTATATCTGAGCTATTTTATTTTTCTTTGGAGTCTCATTAAAAAAATAACCTGGTAATTTTTGCGGTGGCTTAAAAAAAATTCATTAATTAGATTGTAATCTCAGTAATAAAAATAAAATGAACTCTAATAATGTGATGCTATCTTAATTTTTCTTAATAATTTTATTTTTCATTAAATTAATTACTTTAAAACCTTTATATAAGAGGGTTTTATTACTAGAATCGATAATTTACTTTTAATCAAAAGAATAAAGCGTATATGAGTAATAAACTGGAAATTAATTTTATTCGCCGAAAAACTCCTACAAAGCCTTTAGCCCTTGTAGGGCTTGTAAAGGCGAAAGGTATTACTCTTTTTATAAAATGAAATACACCACCCAACTAAAGAACCTTTTTATAAGAAACGCTGAGACTACTTTGAGGGGTTAAAAGCTATTTGAGAAGGGCTCTATAAAATATCCCTCAACAAAACTTTTACGCACTTGGCCCTTTAACTGACAATTTGGAAGAATATTAAAACAAGCACATTAGCCAGAAAAATTAGTAATACTAATATATCTCGCACATCAATATATAATTGATTTTAGACAGATTCGGGATAAGGCGAGCACTATTTGGCATTGAGGTATAATATAAAAAAAAATCCTAACCGCCAAATAAAAATTTTTATACATTAAAAGTTGGGATTATACTTTAATGTAACACCAGAGTGGACCCATGAGATAAAGATGGGAATGCCCTCCATGTGTTGATGATACAGGTTTTTTTCTTGTATTATTATTTAAATTGTTTTTACTTCCTTATAGGCAGTAAAGGAGCTTTTAACGGATTTCCGTTGGATTCAGGGATGGTCAAAATGGATATTTATCCATTTTGACCATCCCTGAATCCATTTTGACAAGTTTCGTCGTGGCGTCTGTACGTATGTATCTCGCATAACTCAAAACTAGTTAGGCGTGGAAAGTTGAAATTTTGAATTTAGGGTTACTGTAAAATCTAATTGTGAACCTCCCGTTTTGGTCACTGCATGATTACCGGAAGTAGTACTTTACTTGAAGGTCATTTTAGATTTTCATCAACAATTATATTAAAATATAATGCAAAACTTCTCAAATATGATATATAAAACTTACATATAAATATAAACAACATAATAAAGTTTGGTTAAAATTGGCAAACCGGAAGTGGTACTTTACTCGAAGGTCATATTAGACTTTCATCAAAAATTATATTAAAATGTAATGTAAAACATCTAAAATTTGGAAAATTAGACTTTTATAGCAATATAAATAATATAATAGATTTTGGTTGAAATTGAAGAGCCTAAAGCGGAACTTTACTTGATGATCATAATAAACATACATCAAGAGGTTTATTGACATTTAATATAGAGTTCATATGGTTTGGTGATAAAAGTTATAAACGAGATTTTTATTACTTGTTTTAATTGTTACAATTACAATTACAAGTAAAATACTGGTTTTCCTCCCGATTTGTGAGATGAACAAGTTTACAGCAGGAGAATAAGATATAAGTTACGTGGGTTCTTCCGCTTGAAATGTCAAAACTGTCTATTTCCACTGCTTTATCTAGTGACATAGATAGTTCTAATGTTATCAAGGACCATGAAGAAATCTCATAGGAACTTGTTACTAACTTAAAGAAACAGACGTATAATAATGGAGACCTCCAGAAACAAGAGCTTATGTGTGTGTGTGTATAATATTATATATTATACAACATTGAGATACAGCTATCTTCGGAAACTAGTAACCAAATTCAGGATCACTTTTTGAGCCACCGATTTATAGTTAAGGAAGTTATAGTAATTTATAGTTAAGGTAAGGAAGTCATGGGTTGTCCGCATCAGATATTTTGTTTTGTTTTTAAATTATGCTGTTTAAAATCCAAAATGAGACAATTAAAGTTTGTTGAACTCATTGATTAATAGCTACAGAAGACCAATTTGGAGACTTAGTTGAGACTCTCAAACAAAAAAAAAACTGAACAAATCGTCAAAGTACTCCTTACTCCTAGTAGGGTGTGTACCTAACTACCTATAGGTGAGGGGGTGGTAATGAGAAAGTAAAGCACCCAGTGTGGAGTGGTTTTTCTGTGGCTTTTGACAGAGTAAAGATCACACACTTAACTCTACTTTTAATTGCTACAACGGTCTGTTAATTGCTGTAATGTTTTCCTTCAGATCCAGAAATCAATTAAAATTACTCATTCGGGGAAAACAAAATGTATAAAGTACTCACTACTGAAGTACTCAAAGAGTCTAAATAAAAGCCATTAAATGGAACACATATAGCTCCACTAAATTAAATGGCTTTTCTGGCTGAAACGTTGTAAAATACTAAAAAAATAAACGTGGTGAAGTGAACACAGCCTAATGCATTTAATTGAATAATCCATTCTTCACCTTAATATCACAAAGTTGACCAAAGTACCTTAATGAATTAAAACTTTGTTCAGAACCTAACTACTGTCGAATGAGAATGTTAAATAACTGAATTAAGTTTAGCCGGCCTCTGTACACAGTTACACCATTAGAAAATTATAGAGTATGTTATATTACTGAATGTATTAAAGTTAACTGATAACTGAACTATAAAAGTTTCATATAGGTAATTAACTTAATTTATCTGTCATTAAATAAAACTCAATTGTCCGTTGACTAATTTCAGGAAGCATTTGAATTATATATAGGCAGCTAATCTGTTATATATCTCAAAAACTTTCATTTTATCTCTGTCAATGTAAAAATAATTAAAATAAAAAATCATAACTGGCCATGAATGAGATAGTAATTCCAAATAATAAATTTTAAAGAACCAGTCAAGTGAAAGTATAATAAAAAAAATGTTTTTTATAGCTATTCTTAATACAGTTTTGTTGTTTTTTTATCATATTTTCACTTGAATAATTCCCTACAAATAATTTTTTGAAATAAAAAATTATGAGAAAAATTTATTAAACTAATCTTTTTTTTTTTTTTTTTTTTTTGTGAACAAACACAACTTCCCTTAATATACCTTTATTATTTAAAAAATAAAATAAAAATAGACGAAATAAGTTACTTTTGGAAAAACAGACTTTAGGGTAGCCAATATATAGTACTGCCAACTATGAAAAAACAGCATAATAAGAAAGAAAAAAAGAAAAACCCAGAGGATGAAAGAAAATTTCGAAACGTTGGTTTGTTTGTGGGTAAAAAAATGTTAATGTAAGAAAAATAATAAGGATATATTATGGGAAGTTGTGTTTGTTCACAAAAAAAAAACAAAAAAAAAAACATTTAATTCAGTAATTGAAACTTCCGAAAGAAGTAATAATTATATAATATCTTTCCAGATTTATTCTTTCTTGAAGTTGACATTCACATAAACATTGGATTTTTTCAATTTCATTGAACCTTTTGGGTTAACTGATTTTTTTTTTTTTTTTCACGCCATAGTAACTCTATTTATACATTTTAAAGATTCCAAGCTACAATACGTATATTGCCGGTATAGTAATATTAATATAATATAGTGACTTTTGATCAGAAAATTAATTAATAATAAAAATATATGAATGAAAAATAAACATTAAAAAAAAACAAAGTATGAAAAAAGAAATCAAAACAAAGATAGTTAATCAATAGACAATTAAATAAATAATAAACAGAATAAATAGAGATAGACAAGTCTAAACCACCACAAAAAGCGATGGTGGGAGTCAAAGTATTGAGTGTTCTTCATTTTTGTTAGTAATTTTCTTAAGATGATTTATAATTGTTTTTTTTGTTTTTTTTCTAGTCTTTTTCAGTAAATTATTATTGCAGGTCAACTGAGGTGGCAAATTGAAGTAACAACAGTATTTATTAAATTTTAGCTCTTATAGTGATTAAAAAATTTCTCTTCAAAATGATATTAAATTGTAAATCAATTATAAACAATTAACTTTAAATAACGAAAGAAATTCTCATCTTAAATAAATACTCAAATTAAATTATTGTAAAATCAAAATGCCTTCTTTAATTAAGGTATTGATTTACTGATCACATAACGATAAAGTATTACCTGTCGTAATTTCATTACAAATACGTATAAAATATTGATTACTGGAATAATCGCACGAATAACAATCACAACAGTTCATTATAATAAATTAGTAAGAAATAAATCAGAGATACACCATCAATTCTTCTGTTTTCTATTCACAATACTATTGTACAAGAAGACATTACTGTGTAGAAGTTGGGCAATAATATATAGTATATTAGTACATAATGGTTAACATTTTAAATTATTGAGCCAGGCATAAGATTCTAAGATTCTATTCCGCCACCGCATGTATTTAAGCCTAAATTTTTTATTTACCAATATTTTAATCTAGAATATTTAGTGTGATGGAGATTGGCCGCTACGGTGAGCAGTTTCGACGAAATATACAAGCAGTGACAGTTATCGGTAACGGTTGGCAAGCGCTGTCAGCCGTAACAGTGGGCAGTTCCAGCAAAAATCTACCTTAACAAGACAAACTTAAGCGCTTCTTCTGAAAAATTCCATTTTTTCGTATTAAGGCACTCTTCTTCCAAATAAACGATTTATTTACTACGATAAATTACTTCTTTTTTTCACTTCAAGTAAAAGTAAAGTTTTTTTTTTTATTATTTAAAAAAATACAGTCGAACCTCTCTATATCGAACATGAAGGCATGAAAAAAAATCGATATATAGAAATTTCGATGTATAGAAAGATTGCAATTGTTTATCCTTTTCAGCCTGAAAACAATTACTGCTATTCTTTAGCGTTAAAAAAGCATCAATTTTTGGGGGTTAATGAAGTAATAAAGGCAATTTTTAGGTTTAAGGAAAAACAAAACTGAACGAACAATAACGCTTATTTGAAAAATTGTACAAATTACATATGTGATTGTAGATTTTTTACAAATTTACATTTATAATTTAATAAGAACATGTATTAAAAATATGCGAAGAAACATAATTTTTTTTTCGCGCAAAGTAGTTTCTATTGTCTATTTGTGTGTAATTCATCATCGAAATTATATTTAGGAGCTATGTTAACAACAATAAACGCAAAGTTAAACTGAATTTAAAATGAATATTTGACTCTGTGTTTGGAAAGAGATTTAGAGAATTTAGGTACTCCAGTGCTTCTTCTGAACAAGATCTTTCCTGAATTTCTATTGTTTTGTAAACTAGTGGAACAATTTGTTTTTGTTATTTAATTATTAGCCATTCTTATGTAAGTAAACTATGGGTCCGTTTTGATGACAATTACTGTTTTTTTTTTAAATAGGAATTTTTTTGTTCGATACAGAATATTTTTTTCTAATAAAAATCCAAGGTTCCTAAGAAAAGTTCGATGTATAGAGATTTTCGATATGTGGAAGTTCGATTTACAGAGGTTCGAATGTATACAGAAAATTAAAAGCTATGTGACCCATAGAAGACATAATTAAAAAAAATAAAACCATAAGGTTCTAAATTAGGGCAGCAATTCTGTTAAAATCAGATCGCTTCGTTAAAGCGGTTTCATAATTAGCGCAGCATGTGGGGCTATTGGGAACAATTACCGCGTCCCCTCGCCAACCATTTACTCCACAACCGACCACCGCGAAACTATTAGCAATTTCGATCGAATTGGATAGAAAATGCAATTTCACGGGGTGCACGTGCACACTTTTCACGACAGCTTAACTGAAAATTGTAGGAGCGTTCATAACCGCAGAAGTATTCATAACCCGAGGCTCAGAAAATTAAAGCGTATATTTCTAGGGATAACATTATTTCTATCAATTTACATTTTCTATTATACCAGCGCTCTCGAGTTACACAGGAAACATTTATCCTTCCTAGCTTAATTAGATTCTGGGAAAGATATGCCAGGGACTTCTTTAGCTATATTGCGAAAAACAAAAGCAGCCTCGAATGATGATGTCGTGCCCATAAAATTGCACAATACTTACTATCTCATAGTTGCAAAAAATATTAGAATAAGCATATATGCATTTTCAAATTATACGACGAAATGAAGAAATTATATATGTATAACGAAATTAACATGCAAACCCTGTTCAAAGATATGCCATACATGTTCAATAGCTACTGTATGAAATATACTTTCATCTTCATTTAAAATTCAAATTCAGCCGAAGTATGAAAATAAAATTAATAAAGTTCATACCGATTTATCAATATCGTTATTATTAAGTGTGACCCAATTTTATCATTTATGTTCACTACTGTTCGATTGATATTTTTTTTGTATAATAAATGAAAATGATAAAAATAAGCACATATTCTTAAATAAAACATTTAAAACTTAATTGTATTAACCGTAAATTACTATTAACCGTAAAGACGAAGTACATTTGATATTAATGTTTTACATCCGGGTAGTATTTCATAATAAAGTACAACAGTACAAGTACAAGTGGAAATGTTCGTTTTGAGAGGTTACATGTTACTAATCGTCATTAGATAATAATAATTGTATTCAATTACTTATTTTATTTACTATTTTTAATATAACTATTTTAAATATTATCGTATTTTAACATTTTACTGTGTTAGTCAAAGACATTGTAAGTCATAGACTAACTTGTACTTGCACTTTTGTACCCTATTATGAAAGAGGGGATGTCTATAAAGTAAAGTACAAGATGTTATATAGTTGATATATATTGTTAAAACATTGTTATAATGTTGAAACATGATGACACTTAAAATAGTTATATTAAAAAGCATTAAGTTAAAAAAAAAAATAATATAATTATTAGTATCCAATAACGATCAGTAACTTGTAACCTGTGAACACGAACCTTTCCACTTGTACTTTTGTACTATGTTATGAAGTAGGGCCCTGGTCCGACATTTTTTTCGTCGAAACAAATTCTGAACTCAGATCTTCAGCTAATTAAGCTTATTTAAATAACCAAACACTTATGAAAGTGTATAATATTTTATAATGAAAAAATCGAAATGCCAGGTATAAAGAATTATTAAAGGAAAAAAATATACAAATACCTGCACAAAACAAACAAGTAATCCTAAAAACAAATCAAACTTCTTAGTTCAGTTACTAAAGCTTCGATTATACGGGGCGAGTTTATAAGCTAGAAGATGGCGAACTAACCATCCGCTAGTAAGCTCGGCAGATTGTAAACAATTAAGATAATATTACTGAAATATACGTTGTTTTTTTTTAAATTTATATAGATAAAATATATTGTGGCAGTACATTAATTTGCCATCTTCAAAGTATTTTTAACTATAAGCAAATCTGCATCCGGTTTACGGTTATGGTTAGTAAGTCTCTTGGCCACCTCGTCGAAAGTCGTCGGTGTGGGTTGAATGGGTTCGTCGTCGATGTAAGTGTTCGTGCTAAAGTGTTCATGTTGTAAGCGGAAAAGTTTGTAATATTCTGTGGGAGGATCTAAAGCAATTAGGGTGTCCAAGTTCTTGTGTAGCTGCTAGTCATCTGTCACATAGAACGGCGTGTCCAATATTTTCTCAATGATTTTGACTGGAGCGATTGAATTCTAAGGTTGTTTGGAGTCTTAGCAGAACCCCAAAGCTCTATCCCGTATGTCCATGAAAGTTTTATAAGAACTTTGTAGATTGTAAGTCTGATAGTTAAGGATAATTTAGAGCGTCAGCCAAAAATCAGGTATGGGACAGGAGAATTACAATATAAATACCTAGGATCGAGTTCTTTGGAAGGAGATATTTCAGATATATCAAACCTTTGGTCTCGTTAGACAATATTATAATTTATTTGAATTTAGATAATATATTATTGAACAGATCATATCCATTAACAGTATATGTATATAATGAATAATAACTATTCATGATCATCAAGCTGGTTATAGTATATCAGCTCAAAAATAAATTTTATTTTTGTATTTTTCATTTTCTCTTCTTACTTTTTGTTTTTTTAATTTTGAGCTAACATTAATTATTCTTTTCAAGACAAGAATTTATATTGTGTGCTTATTATTTTATTGAAAATATTGTAAATATTAATTCATCTTCATTTTATATCTAATGGCCAGATACTGTTTTTGTTTTATTTGTTCGATTGTGTTATTCTTAAGGAACCTATTCCTAGAATAAAATTCTTCTTCTATTTTATAGAAGAAATTAGTAGTAATATTAAAATAAGACATGGAATGGCATTCAGAATATTGAGTCTTGCAAACTATGCATAATCAACACAAATGATAACTCGAGTTATACTAAGTAAAATTACCTTATAGATTCCATCCACAAGCTTTGTAATCTCCTCTGTTTCCATGTTGTACTCTTATTGCATCACACACAATAAACACCTGCAAAAGGAAAATATAATTAATTAACATTATTTAAGGTGAAATTACTTAAGATGACAACCACATAGTATAAGTATGCTTTATATATTATAACAAAATTTAGCCGATCCAATTTTAAAATGTAAATATAGAGAATAATGAAGAAAAAATACATAGATAGCTATTATGGCACATAAAAACAGAAATAATACAAAAATAAAAAATAAATTAAACCTGGAATTGATTGTAGGAGTCCGTATCAGCACGTTAATTAATTACTCTGACACCCTAACACACTCATAAGAGACAATGCCGCAACACTTATTTCAGCAATTCTAATAACTAAATTAATTTCTTCCAACAATTCTAATGACTGTCTTAAGGAAGATAGTGCAGTTGAGTGGTTACACCGCGTGATTAGTAATGCTAAGTATATAGGATCGGATACTGGCAACTAAATTGATATTTTAAGACCAATTGAGGGACAGGTAGCAAGAATGAAGTAAGTCCAAATTTTCAAATTTTTTTTTTTTTTTTGCTAATGCATTTTTGCACGTGGACAAGCTGTTTCGTCGAAATCGACCTGTGCAAGAACCGGGCACAAATATAGACTTTGTTATCTATTGGAAAAGAAACTAGATATCTCTATTTATTTATATATATTTATATATATATATATATATATATATATATATATATATATATATATGTATGTATCTATATATCATACATCAAACTATAAAGAAGTTAGGTAGCAAAAAACAAATATATAATACAATTTTGGTTCATTATCAATGAATAATACATTGATCGAAAATAAAAAAAAATATGTCTATACAAATATATATTTCTTTGTTTATTATTCAAAGGGGAGGAGGGAGAGTTGGCATTGAGTGAAGTTTTTTAGTTGGGAACTTTTATACTGCATCGGATGCATTTTAAGAGGAAGGGACATGAGGAGTATTTCGGATTTCAAAGTAATGGGAGAATAAAACATTTATGTCCCGACTGCTTTCCACGACAATATTAATGAATGTTCACTAGCTTTCTCTTTTAAAATTTTGTCGATAAGTTTGCATATTTATTCAAAGCCTAAAGGTGGACTTACCAGGTACCTTATTTAATTTCGTTTCGCTTCACCAAAAATTTGTGAATCTGGATTTAGATGTCTCTTGCATTTTCTAATGACTCTTTATTTATTACAATCCATTTAAAAATTATAAAATGCGTCAGTATTTAAACTATGAAATAAGAGTACCCATATTCTCAGGGAAATATTTTTTCTGAATAATTTTCTAAGCAATAAATCCGAAAACCGAATTAAAAAAAATATTCGTTTCTTCTACAATCAAATATATTGAAAATAATAGAATTTATTTTTTGTTTGTTTTTGTTTATAGGCGTAAAATCCTTAGGTCATCAACGCCTATAGTTTATTTGATTTACTCAGATTTGGAACAAAAAAAAAACAATAGTAAAATAAAATAAAAATATAATAAAACAATAGATAATATTTAGGGTCAGTCCTATTCTATTTATTGTTGGGACACAGTGAGTGCATTCCTCAAAAATATTCCTAACCGTAAGAACGGAATTACAATATTGGCATAATGGAGGTGCCAGTTTGGCCTATCCTTAAGCGGTTCAGGGCGACTTCCTCTCTGCGGCTACTGCGGTAGGATGTAGAGAGCACCATCCTCGATAATGTAGATCTTCCACCCTGGCAACAGTGAATGGCTGGCTGATGATTAAATCAATTTACACTCAAAAGAGGAAATGAAAACCTCGCGGTCTGCCCCTATTAAGTAAACATATCGATCTATCATCGCGTTACTATATAGCTAGGTAGCCATGAAAATACGCGGGACGATGCAGCCGAACTATACGTAGTACAACAACCAATGTAGCAACCACCCCGTAATACCTCTAGTCTATATTTATGACATATGATCCTCTTTCTGTCTTGATAGTACCTGAATCGGCGAAATGCTGAATTGTAATTTATTTATTGGTGTCTGAGATATAAATACAATAACCACCAGAGCCACACAAGAAGCGAATTAGCTTTCTATGCGAAAGCAAGCGTAACAGAGATAGACGCTCAGGCACGGACATTGCTTGATTGAGCATTCTGACACCGAGCGATCCCGAAGAAAGCCAAGATAATCCGTAATTAGATTGTCTGCCTGGAGAAAGGATTCCAGTTTTCTCTTCCAGAAGCGTCTCTTATGTCACCGAGAATACGCAAAGGGAGATTCAACATCATCAGCAACAAAAAAAAATGATGTATTAAAGCCTTTTTATAAAAATCGCTGCAAACAACTTCATATGAGAACAAAAGTATTAATAGTTCAACCCATAAAGACTGCATCGATAAATTTTATTAGTGCAATATCATAAACATTTAGTGAGGCGTGATCATAGCTCAGTGAGGATATGAAGTTTATTATGAGAGATACCGATCGATTTTATAGCTCTATGCATGTAAGATAGGATATTAAGACATTATGGATAAGTAGGTTAATGACAGAATAAAGCTCATTAAGAATTTTATTACAGGAACATTGGGGCAGAATTATAGCCATATTTATTATGTGGAAACCGATTTAACTGCTAACAGCTTTAATAACATAATTAGTACTAATAACAGAATATATACTTCTTAGCCGAAGATATTAATCTAGACGTTTGTGTAGTTTTGAATAAATTTGGTTAATATAAAGCTATAATGCTTAATAATTAATTATCTAAATGGAAACAATCATTATAAAAATAATAATATTAATTAAAGAAAGTAATAAAAATAAATATGAATTAATATTTTGGTGAAAATGAAGCGTAAAAAGTAAAAATAATAAATAAATAAATATAATATAATAATAAATATATATATATATATATATATATATATATATATATATATATATATATATATATATGTGTGTGTGTGTGTGTTTTTTAAAGTACTGATGTGAGATGTGCTGCCTCAGGGCTGTATTTATGTGACTTATCTTTCTGTGATGTGATGATGCCTTGAATTGGAAAAAGGTTGGCTGGTTAGTTATCGATTGGTATTTGAAAGATTTGGTTTTGTAATATTATAAAATTAATTTATATAAATTTATTCATAATAAAAACCTTGTTTTAGTTTACGAGGTAGTTATAGAGATTAAAAGGGAAACCGACTTTGTTAAGATTTCTTTATATAGATAAAAAAAAATTCCTTTGGTTCTCGAGCGCCAGTGGTCTAGATGACTTAATTAGAAGCTAAGTTGAGAGATTGTAATCACTTAAAGGATCATGAAATAAAGTTATAAGGATGGGGCGATTCCGAACTGAGACGCAGGAGAACTTGCTGCATTGCCGGTGCAGCGAGGAACAGCAATTCTCCACAGCTTTATACCATAATGGCCCCTCCGACTGCTTCAAGATTAGCCTTATTAACTGAGGGGGGACCCTGAGCAAACTGCCCTCTGGCAGCCACAACGAGCAGATTACGAGCCCACTTGTGCCAACTAACATCTCAATACCTCCATTCGAACCTACATTACCCGCACCTCTGCCAACTGGCAACTTAATGGATCAAACAAACTCATAATTAGAGCCCGGATTTCATGCAGTAAAAAAAATAGTAAAACGTGCAAAAATATGCAATGAAAAATAAAATTCTGCAATTTACGTCGTTTATACTTTAAAAACAACTAATAATTTACATATTTTGTTTTATTTTATAAAATTACAATGTTTTATTAATAAATTAGATAGGTTGGAGCATTGTTATGTAAAATGTGAAAACACCACGAGCTCTTATTGGGGGTATTTTTAGCTACTTTTCGTACGATCATGCGTGATTCACGCACAATGGCAAAGCGTTTTCTGACTAAGTGTTTTTTATTGCCAACTGATAATTTTTTTAATAATGTAATGCATGATAAAGTTAGACAATCCCAAATTGTTATTGTCCAAATACTGTTGTTTTTGAAGTGCCTGCCTTTCAAAAATGTGCCATTGACCGTAAAAGACCACAGCCAAACAGTGCAATGTCAGGGCTGTAAAGAGGGTGTGGTAAGATGCTAACACCCTCTATTTCTGAGAATCTTTCTCTGATTAAGAGTGAACGATGGGCAGGAGCAATGTCTTGCTAAAACATAACTTTAATATGATTGACCAAAGCAGGAGACTCCTCTTTTTCAGTAGTGCCTCAGAATACCACGAATGACAATTTTTTCTTCCAGCATTATCAGTGAAATTTATAAAACGGAATAAAAGACAGTAAAAGGAGACAGTTGGTATACATAATTTAATAATAGATTAGTCAAAGTAAATAACGATATATGCATTGTTTACATCAGTGTTGAATGAGGATTCAAATGGAGACTTTAATGTCAGCAATGGATTAATGCACAAAGACTTTTGTAGGAACCTAGTATTAACGCTGCAAAATACATAGAACAAAGTAAATACGACTTCAGTACCATAAATTGAGTAAACAGATGTATATTTTATTTTATTGTGATTTATATTGGAATTTGTAAAGGAAAAACGCTGCAAATTATTACACAAATGTTTATTATTTACAAATAGTTAAATTTCAAAAATATCTGGGGTGTACATTCGCACAGCTTTTCTTATAGCAAGTAGGCCAGGATATGTGGTCAGAATAAGTGTTGAAAGAGTACAGAAGAAAATGTTAGAGGCGCACTTCAGGGGGAAAAGGAAAAACTAAAGAACAAGAAGCTGGTGGAAGGATTGGTCCAAGGAGGGTCGAAGTGGAAAGCGACGTGATACAAATAAGGATACAAATGAAATTTTCAGTATCTGGGCTCTGAAATAACCAGAAAAAACGAAATTCAATAGGAAATAAACACTGATATCTAATATTTTAAAGTAGAAAAATTACTTACTTAGTTACGCTTGCATTAAAGGAAGATCAAAGCATTAAGGTTTTGGAAAATAAAGCATTGTGTAGAATATTTGGACCGGAGAAGGATGAGTCAAACGTAGAATTAAAATGGTCACACACAGGGACATGGCTACAAAAATTTATAGTATTGGAATATACAAAACAAAGTCGTAAATCTTTCAAGGAGTAATATAGAAATTTCTCAACGTTTTAGTAAATAAAATTGATATGGCATTACCAATAACTAGCTGTCATCAAAACTGAAAACAAACAAATCACAGAAAATAAGATCAGAAATAGCACATCTCATATCAACAACTAAATACAGACTTGATAAATGCAGGAGAAGAGCATTGGTATTAGTTATAGGACGGATGCTCCAGAGAGCGACAGTGCTCAGTGAAGCTTGCCTCGTTAAAGGGACTCCCTGAAGACAATTCAACTCAATGGCCCAGCTCAAAGACTAAGATCGGCAGTTTTACAGAACGGTTCAGTAATCAACGCCAGGATTTATTTTGTAGTTCAATAATCGTGAAGTTTGGTTTATTATTTTTTTTTTTATTGCGTTATTCATTCTACAACCAAAATTAAAAATATTTAATTACAACATACTGTACCATTAAAAAAAAAAAATAGTGAAATAAGGACTACCCATTGTGGTGAACAGAAAAATAGTTATGAACACTAAAAATCAATAATAAAAAAATTCAACAAAGCATTCTAGTCCTCCCTCCAAGATGCTGATATGAAAATGGAAAACTCTCTAAGAACAAGTAATACGAAAGGTGGGAACTTTTATTATTCAAAGGAAACGAAACTAAAAAATGAAAATTCTGTTTTCCACGATCTCCTAACACAGCGGAGTTTGCAATGGAATGTTTTCTTCAATAGCTAAGGAACTGAAATTCATCGTAGTATTACCTCTAAATTCACTTCTATTCTAGACTCCAGGAAAGTGGGGCTTTCTGTACGCATAAGATTTAATCAATAAGTTCTTATACATATTCTCATCTCAACTTCCAAAACTAAAGAAGGTATGTCAATTGTTAACAAAAGAAAAAGCAACAATAATTTTTTTTTTTTTAAAAAGAATCCAAGGGACAGAAATATTTAATGTAGAGAAATAAAAATGTTTACAAATAAACGAACAAATAAATTTCAACCAATCGATATAATAATGAATCTTAGATGAATCTATTATTGAAGTACGAGATAAAAGTCGATTCTACAGATTCTACATTCTAACAAAACCTGGGGAGTTAGATATTCCGAAGGGATGAGGATTTAAGATAACCTCTGTCGAGAAAAGCCGGAATAACTGTTTCTCAGCTACAAACGGTTCCTCAATATCGGAACCACCATAGGCCAATTTCCAATGTAATTGGTTCTTATAGTGGGTGTAATGGCTATCTCGCGTCTCACAACACATCAATGAATCGTTCAAGCTAGAGTGAATCGATTCATTACTCGATTATCGCCATGATCTGATGAAAGTTAATAGGATGAGTCTATCTCTGCATAGTTCAGTCGATAGTTGATAAATGGATTTCTTGACGAATCGATAAACAGCCGATTACAAATAATCAATTGAATTCATTAGAATATTAAATAGATTGATTTAGAATTTATATTCGATTTAAATCATAACCAGAAGTTCTGTAATATTTTCATAGAACTATGAAAATCGATAAAAGCAACTATTATCGTTGAAATGTATAAGGTCGAAATAATCTATCAGTTTTAAATGGAATAATTTATTTAAGAAAAAAATTATAAAATTATAATAATAAATAAATAATAATAAATATATAAATAATAAATATATATATAATAATAAAATATAACTTTTATAGAATTATAAAAAAATATAAATCGTCTAATTATTCATTTGAAATATTTTTTTTAATTTTAGGCTAACTTATTTTTTTCTTTAAAAATATATTTTTTTTTTCCACAATACCTATAATTAATTTAACGGAAAAAATTTGTAGAAATCTTTTTCGATCAATTTAATACCAAACAAATGCTTGAAAATAGCGAACCGATATTAAACTAAAACTTTGCAATTGTTTTTGATAATTTGAACGATAAAATAATTACCTTAAAATATCAACAAGTTGAGGTTAAAAATAAATAAATAATTTTAACGTTTAATATTGTCTAGACAGCTATGCGTGGACTAGTCTAGTGTAAGATTAAACGTGGAATCAATTTTCCTTCCCTAACGTGAGAAGCAATGCTCAAGTAAATCAGCTCCCAAACACTCTAGTCAGCATTTTAGAATAAATCTGCCAATTTGATTAGAGTTTGATAAACAAAAAAAATTATATTTTTTTAAATAGGGATATTATTTATTATTGGCCGAACAGCAGAGCAGAAATTTATTTGTTTAAATAATCTGCGTCAACCATCCCACAATTCGCATCCACAATTAATTCGTTGTCCAAAAGTAACGCGTAAACCGAAACCGAGGACATTTGCTTATCTGTTTAAAGGGTTTTGTTCTCCAAGAGTCCAATATTCCACTTTTTTCATTTTTTCTATGTGATATAGGATATAATAAATCAACAGGATTAACCCGAACCAAAAAGTTTATCAAAAAAAAAAAAAAAATAGGATCATATAGCTACAACATTTCACAGACTACTGCATATTACAGATATGTTACATATTACGAATATCAATGCAAAACGAGAACGAGAAAACCAGATATTACGACATACGAATAAATTGATTTTTTATTAAAAAAAACTAAGGTCAGTATCGTTAGAACTTGGCTTCCCTTTACCGATAGAAAATCAGGTAAAACCGAAACCGGACCGCGCAAATCTGAGGAAGATCCTCTAAATCCGCAGATCCTCTAAATGTTAATTCCCTTTAATCCGAGGAATGGGTGTATGTCGTTTACAAGGAAACCCGTCCGATTTTTATATAAATTTTTACTACCATTAATGATAATAATAATTAGCATAACATTACAACGATAACGAGAAAAAAAAACTCAATAAAGTTTTATAATCAAGGAGTTGGTGAGAATAACAGGGAGGATATTGCAAGATTGCGGCAAGAGATCTGAAGCAAGGCAGCAATAATTGCATTATTGCAGAACTAATGATAGCTTATTATCAGGATGCTCTGATAAGCACCGCCTGCAATACAATATTATACATTATATATTATATTTTCGCGTAGCGATCTCAATTATTATCACTTACTGATTTATTATTCACCTCTTAAAAGGTTCTCTCGGAATAAACTGAAACTGACACACTGTGAGAGATGGAATTAATAATTTAGCACGCGCGTCTTACTTCTAGACAACTTGAGCTTCTCTTCTTAGGCAGCCAAATTCCTAATTCTAAGCCCCAAGCCATTATTTATTTACTACTTTTTTTTCCCTTTAGGCTACCCGTCTCCATACAGCTACAGGCTCATATATTATTAAGGTTGCTAATTTCGAAAATTTATTTGTGTAATTTAACTATTTATCGGAAATTTTCCAATTAATTACTTTTCACTAGATGAATTCCATTACAAGATTTTTTTTTTTTTTTATCGATGTTAAGAAAAACATTACTACATTTATAATTATAAGGACGTTCATGTTAATACGATACGAAACTTTATAGTAAAAAAAAGTGAAAATAGACTTTGAACATTAAAGCCATTCCTATTCTCCTAATCGTCCAATTTCGTTTTTCTTAAATTTACTGTAAGGTTATCTTTACATTCCAATAATTTTCGTTTCCTTATGTGGCTTTTTTCATCAATTTTTTACCTTTTTCTCCTTTTGTTGTTTTCCATTGCTTTGTTTTTACTTCCTTGCACGAAGTGAAGGAAGTATTCTTTCGCGAAAATTTTCGGTTTTCAGATTTCAACGGAAATATCCATTTTGACCATCCCTGAATCCATTTTGACTAGTTTCGTCGAGGCGTCTGTACGTAAGTTCGTTCGTATTTCGCATAACTCAAAAACGCTTAGTCGTAGGAAATTGAAATTTTGTATTTACGATTGTTGTAAAATCTAGTTGTGAACCTCCCTTTTTGGTCACTGTTTGATCACCGCAACTGGTACTTTACTTGAAGGTCATAATTGATATTTATCAAAAATTATATTAAAATACTATGCAAAACTTCTCAAATTTAGTATTTATAACTTATATATTGATTTAAATAACATAATAGATTTTGGTTTAAATTGAAAAACCGGAAGCGGTACTTTAATTGAAGGTCATATTACTTTCATCAAAAATTATATTAAAATATAATATAAAACATCTCAAATTTGGTAAATAAGACTTTTATATCGATATGAATGTATTTAATAAATTTTGGTTAAAATTAGTGAGCCGAAAAGGGTACTTTACTTTAAGGTCATAATAAGATTACATCCAAAATTATATTTATTTAAATTAAATATATAAATCATATGTTTCGGTAATAAAGGTTACAAACGCAATTTGGTTTCCAATCTAATTAAAAATTTTTATTACTTCTTTTATGTGTTAAAATTGAGTGTAAAATACTGGTTTTCCTCCCCATTTGTGTGTGTGTCAATAAATGGGTGTCGCGACGCTGAGCGTCGTTTTTGAGATACTGCAATCTTCGGAAACTAGTAACCAAATTGAGGATCACTTTTTGAGCCACCGATTTATAGTTTAATAGGCGTACGAGGAAGTCATGGGTTTGTCCACATCAGATATTTGAATACTGAATCACAAAAACTAAAAATGGTGTTATCTATAGTTGCTTAATTATTAAATGTAAATTTTGCTTTTTTTTTATTTGTTCTGTTATTATCTTTTGTGGAAACTGATTGCTCCTGAAAATTTTCCATATTTTGTTGATTACTGCAGGGCGATGAATACAACCAAAATAAATTAATTAGGTATGTAAGACATTTTTTGCTATATTTTCATAAAATTGATTAGTTCAACAGAACTTAATGTAAATGTAATATAAGTAAAAAATGCAAGCAATTATGAGCCTATGTAGATAATTTATTATTGTTGTATTTAAATATCGAAGAGAGGGACATTGTATCCACGAAACGTCTAAAGAAATATATAGCGTCTATAGAAATATATATTTAACACTATTGTGTATTATTGTGACCTGAGGGCAAAATAGTGTAAGAAAAGTTATGTAATGGAAGGTTAAACATGGAAACTAATAATAATGATGAGAGTATAGTTGACACAAATAAGAATTTTTTTATATATAATGTAGGAAACTGATATATATATATATATATATATATATATATATATATATATATATATATAAACTTTAAAACTGATATATAATATGTTATTATAGTACGCCTATTTAATGTAATATGTATAGGAAAAAGCAGAAACCATGGTACTCACCCAGACAAACTTAAATCTCAATGCTAAATCTAAATATCATTATCTAAAAATATATCAATGTTTTTCAACCAGTCAAAAGTTTTTTTAAAAAGTAAATTATTATAATTTTATCATCAAATACATGGTTGTTCATTATCTTTAATTATTATTATTTAATTTATAATATTAATCAATATTGATTAAGAATTGATAGAACCACTAAATTCCGCATTCAATATATCAATAAAAACTTTTTACAAAGCCATTATTTTATTTTGTAACGTTTTACAAATAAGTTATTCTTATTTGTGTGTTCCTTTATTGACCGCTCCCCAACCAAGATTCTCCTTCATAATTAAAGAATATTTGGTTAAAATCGTTTTCGGAATAATTTGATCTTATATTTTTGTTATTGAAAATGAGATCAATACCGAAATCAAAATTATGAAAAAATATTTTTGAATCATACATATTTTATGGATTTAAGGCTATGTTTAAAATTTTACATGAAATTTCTCGATAAGATAATAAATTTTATTAAACTAAACTATTAAATTAAACTGGAGTAATTTAAAAGGAACGTAGCTTACATGGGATTGCGTTGTTTTTTTTTTATAAGGCATTTAATTTTTATTAGGATTCGGCACACAAATCCTGAATGGAGTGCGCGATTGGACTAAGACTTCACTCCAAACTGTAAAGGTTTATTTAAAAGTAGAATGGAAATGTATTGGTTTCAATAGGAAGACAGTTTATTAACTTGAATCGCTATTAAGTTCCCTTGTTTAATGGAGGACTGGCGAAGCATCAACAGTCTGTATTTGTACAGACTCGATTGACGGGAGCAATATCCGCGCTTGCTCGGTCATTTCCTGGCCAAGAGGAAAAATAGTCCCTTAATGAGGAGAATTTTAACCCTGCCCTTGGTAGGAAGGATTCAAAATAGAAGAAAAAAGAACCTTAGATAGACTTAACGCCTGTCAATAAATAGTTCAGAAAACTCCAGGATGCAGTGAAATTAGCAAGCAGCTTGGTAAATTTACGATATATTAGCACAATATTTCGAAAAAAAATAACAATAATTAAAAGATACATTGTTTTTTAAATGATATACAATTTTTGATATTAAATAGTGCGTGATCGAAACGTCTGATTAATGAATTCTGTGCAGGGCTGAGCAGAACCGTGGGAAATCTATCAAACCAGGGTACTCACCCAGAATAAAATCTAACTAAATCCAAATCACATTATCTTAAAAAAGTATATATATATGGAAGTTTTTCATTCATCTTATTACAGTTTTCTTTTTTAGTTTTTTTTTTTTAATGAATTTTTATACTTTTGGTTTTATTGTTTGTTTCATTTTTATTTGATTTTATTGTGGTTTTTCATTTCCTTAAATGGGATTCTTATTTAATTTAAAATATAAATAAACCAATTACAAAGGCATTATTTTATTTTGCAACGTTTTGGCCCTGTTTTTTTTTACAAAATTATTGACAATTTTTAAATTCTATTCACTGTCACCAATAGAGTCAAAATATAAAATATTCATAACATACTACTCAAGGTGTTATGTTATAATTTTTAATGTTCTGAATTTCCTAATTTTTCCTATTTTCTTTTAGCAGATTCAGTTCAAGTCTTCCATTTCACTGATATAGCATATTAATAAAATAAATGTTGGATTAAATGGTTCTATCATTTCTAAGTCTATTATATTGATTAATATTACTTTTAAGATAAGCGCATCATAAATGGAATTTGGTTAAAGGAGCTAAAAAAAAAAAATACTATATCTAATGTTTCGAACTGAAATTCATAGTACTATTCAGTGCCAGTTTTCAAAACTAATAAATAAATAATATATGTAGGAACCGTAATATATCTTATCTGTATAAAGGTGCGCTTAAACGAACGATTTTTTTCCTCTTAAGAGTGTTAGATATACTCTGGAGTTCAGGCGCATAAATCGGTAAGCGAACAGAGCGACCTTGCAAATATCGCAAATATTGCGATATTGCAAAGATCGAGGTCTTGAAATATCTTAACTAAAATGTTTTTAAATTTCCGAAAAGGTTAATCAAAAAATTCATAAAATAATAAAACAATTCTAAAAACAAAATGTTAAATTTATAGCCTCTAACAAGAAGAGGATCCCACATGTGTCTCCTTATTTTGATAAAACTTGTTTAGGTGAATCCAGACCATAAAACATTGGATACGTGCCCGAGCTTATCTGCCATCGTACCCTAGAAACTCCAGAAAAAAATCAGCGAGTCTATAAATTGAAAACACATTTTATTTAATACATATAGTTCTGATGAAGATAAACATATGAGTTCAATACCATAATGTTTCATGGGATAGCAACGAATAATTTGAGTCATCAAACTTGAAAATCGATTCAGTCATTCTCTCAAAAAATGCCTAGATACACTCAAACGAACTGATTTAACACATTCAATACAATATATCTATAGTATTTTATGCTCAAAATGTTTCAAAACCTTCAAGTGATCACAACGAATAATTTGAGTCATCAAACTTGAAAATCGGTTGAGCCGTTCCCTCAAAAAATCTACTAACGTTCAAACTAAACACATTAAAAATATCACATATAAAAATATAAAATGTAAATATAAATATAAAAATAGGAAACACAGTAAAAATATCAAAAACGGCTTCAAAATAGTGATTTTTTTAAGTAGAAAGTTAGTTTTTTTTTTTTAAACCTGAGTTCAGATTAGAAACTAACACCCAAAAAACTGTTCATGACAAATTTCTATCACAATTTAAAAATAAAACTTTTTGCTTAAAAAAAAAAAAAAATAAAATAAAATAAAAAAATAAAAAAAGCCAACCATACCAAAATCACTAAGATTTTTCAGGATAGTTTTTACATATTTCTCCTGCTTCACAAAAAAAAATATTTTTATAATGCACCATAAAAAAAATTGCGCATTTTCTAGGATCAGTAGAAGTGCCTTCTAACGTTCTCTCTAAAAAATCGAGTTTTACTCTCGAAAGTATATCCTACCACTCTCGAGAGTGAAAAACTCGAACGTGTAAACGCACCAGTGGTTTTTACTCACTGTTACAATATAAAAAATAGTGATTGTAATTTTTAAGGTAATTTATTTCTAAACTTTACACTAGTTCTACGTGACCCCCAAGTAACCACTATGTGTCAAGCACAAAAATTACAATCTTCAATAATAGCTTTCAGTTAAATATATTTCATCAATCCAACTCAGCTTTTAACAAACTAATCTTGCACCTACAACATATGCAATCTCAAACAAATATTACTCGTAGTGTTTGCATTTATTCATTGGTATGAATCATTACATTTCCCGTCGTAAATGGAACACACCAATCTATTTTTAGATAATAAATGTCACTTTGTATGGGTTCCGTTTAATAGGATTTTTAAAATAATAATACCAAAAAAAGTAGCAGTAACAGGTGTTAACAATAGGGTATAAGCATGAAAAATAAATTTCGTTCAATTTTTTTTTTTTGAATCTTTATTGCTATTGATTAAAGCCTAAATAGTTTTTTCTTTCCAAATAAATAATAATAAATTTTAATTAAACAAAAAGGCTCGTCAAATCAGGATAGCTTCGTATGGTTTCTGGTTACTTTTTTTAAGTGAGGGATGATAAATTGAATTATATCACGGTTTCTTTCATTAAGTGTTGTGTGAAATCATTATTTAAAATGTTTGAAAGAAGATTTGTAAAAGCGCAGTCGAATAATCTTCCGAGAATGGACGCGATTATAATGTTCAATTCTATTCGATTATAGTCTTCAAATCCAGATTTTATATCTACTGAATTAAAAGCAGTAAAAGCTACAAGATAATTTTATGATGATTAATTCAGTTTTGAAGCTCTTTTAATACATAATTTTCTATGTTAATTTGGAAAACTAAACCTAACCTATAAATGCAGAAAAATAATGTTATCAACAAATGCCTTTAATTATACGAATACGAATTATATTATCGAGTAAACAGGTGAATTTGTTTCAGTTGTTAGAATATAATACAGTTAGAATTATTCTAACTAATATTATAACAAATATTATATTCCGTAACTAATATTAATACACTGGATCCCAACGGGAATCTATACCGACTCATTATTTTGTAATGCATGCAATTTTCTGTATCCTCTTCGAACTAAAACGAAGAAAAATATTAATAGTATTCACATAAAAAACATTAATATGTAAACAAATATTTCACAAATAAAAAATATGTGATAAAAGATCATCAAATGTCCAATCAAAACTTTTGAGGTTATGATATATTTTTTTTAGAATAAAGCAACAATTTTATAAATTCGAGTATAAAAGAAACGACGTATTCATTATAATGACTTTAAAATGATTTTCCAAACAATTCAAACTAGTTATTGCAAATACTTTAGCTCTTCTCCTGGCTCTCTGACCTCTTCCCTGGTATAGTTGAGTGTTTTGTAAAGAGAAAAAATACTTTATCTGGTGTAATTTTCGTTGTATTCTTAAACATGGGCACAAAACAATACTTATACAAAGGTTTTCGTCCTTGTTCCTTGCTTGTATAATCACAGAATTAGATCAAATTTAGCAAGTATCACCAGAACCAATACAAAGTCGTTTAAATAACTTTGTTGGCATGAAAACTGACGTCACATAAAACCCGCGAAAAATGGCGCGTTTGAATAGCCATAGTATCTTGCCCAAAGAAAATATATTTTTTTAAATTTAATAAAAATGTTTTAATGTTTTACGTAAATTTCGAGATGAAAATAATTATTTTAAGGTATTTTCAAAAATGATGCGTATACCCTATAACTTTTAATTTAGTTTTCTAGAAAACTTTTAATAAGAAAGGAAAGGAAGACTTTCAACTTTCTAGTAATTTTAGCTGTAAAAATCATTATCAGAAATCTGAAGTCTATAACAGTAAGGCATCATAGATTTTATATACAGGAGGCATTAGAAAGTTTGCAGGATTAGAAAAATGCATAAAAATGATTTATTATATAAAATTGGAGAATTAAAAGACAATAAAATGTAACCACCACTCCTTACATCTTTATAGATTTAACAGAATGAATACACTGGACATCTCAGTCATCAATAGCCAAATTTCGAAAACATAAATAAAGTAAAAAACACTACAAATTTTTATGGCTAACTATTAAAAAAAAAATTATTTGGATTTTTTATTTATTTTTTTGGTTGTAGGCTTTGGTATAATGATTTTAATACACTTGTTTTTCCTGTATCATCATAAACGGCCGTGATATGGGCATAAAATCTCTAAGAAATGAAAGATGGTAATGTGGAGTTCCGAGGATCAACTTGGCTTGTTTTTTATGCTAACCGGTTACATGGACAAAAAAAAACCCAGTCACTAATAAAATATAAGGCCTCTCTTCTCCCAAGTATCCTTCGGTACTTAAAAATAAATTGTTGTTTGTTTTTTTTCAACAGAGCGGAAATAAAAATCTGTAATTGTAAGATTTGTATTTGCCGATCTGCGAACACTATCAGAATCTGTTATTTTTCCTAATTAATCAGTTTTTTGAAGCCCTAAATATAATAAAGTACTATATTTAAAGTAATATATAAAAGTAGTATATACAATCTAAAATATCAGATTGACCATCTGTTTTAACCTATCGAATAATCAATGGTTGACCATAGAACTTACGAAGGAATGAGATGGTCCGGGAGGCGGTCAAAAAATGGAACACAAATAGTAAAAACTATTTATTAAGGATCCGACGTTTCGACCCACTTTGCAGGTCTTCTTCAGGGCCGAATAAACAAGATACAAAAATAAGAATAAAACAATGGTATATACAGTGAATGAATTAATAAATAAAAAATATCTTTTTTATTTATTAATTCCTTGTATCTTGTTATTCAGCCCTGGAGAAGGCCAGCAAACTGGGTCGAAACATCGGATCCTTAATAAATAGTTTTTACTATTTGTGTTCCATTTTTGACCGCCTCCCGGACCATTTCATTCCTTCGTTTTAATCTATCGTTTGAACTTCATGTCTTAGTTCTTTGTATTCTAAAAAAATTAGTATAAAGAAAAATACTGAAAAGCTATCTGAGAAAATTTCAAGCTCACATAGAATTGTAGAAAAATTAATTTCCAATACCTAAATATTTGTTGTTGTTATTAGTACTAACTATGTTTCTCCAAATACAGATATAGCAATATTTATTAATAAATTACATTAGCTATCGAATACATGGTTCTATAGAAATAAGATCAGATACTAAACAAACTTCGCCAATGCCGGTAAATTGATTACATGAAGGAAGGTACGGGGAGAGAATACTGAGGTCGAATACTGAGGCCAGTCGAACCACTTTCTACCGCCCAAGCTGCACCGGTCTCGGGATTTCTCAACCGGTTATCAGAATACCATATAGCAGCTTCCTCTTCCAGTCCATTGCTGTTTCCGGAGTCCGAGGGGTCATCGGGAGTGAAGATGTCCTTATAAATAATGTGGATTCAACAGCGATCATAGGTGGATATGATTACAAGAAATTACTTTCACGAAAACCTGTTCGGAAGCGATGTAACAACCAACAAGGTTATAGAGGCTATGTTTGTAAGTAGTAAATAGAAAATGAAAGTCAATAACAATCAATAAAGGTTACATAGACTACAATTTCCCTATCTATTAGATAAGTAGAAGAAATATAAAAACCGAGCAAGATATAACTTACAATGGTTGTAGTTGTAACTTCTTGTTGTTATAACGTAGAATAATAAATACAATAATTTGTAGTTAAAATAAGTTGTAAATAAAATAATAATAAAAAACATTCAAACAAAATTTAAAAATAATTAAAGATTTTGAGTTAAATTAAATTAATCAATATTTTTAGTTAAATTTTACATATTCCGAACATATATAGATATCTAATAATATTAAGGCTAGATTATGTAGAGCTAATTCGCATGCTACTAGCCAGCGAATTTACCACCTGCTAGTAAACTTGCCCGATGTAATAATAGTCACTGGATAACTAGGAGATTGGAAGCAATCTGCGAAAAAAAGTAAAATACCAGAAAACTTTACTTGCAAATCGCTAGAATGAGTTTGTTACACCTTCTCTTACTTAATAATTCTTCTAAATTATTTTATTTTATATTTGTTTATCGTATTATTTATTTAAAACTGAATAAATTAAACCATTAAAATATAATAAATATAATTCTAATCCTCCACCTTGAATGTGAACCTTCTTGAGGAACAAGGTAACGGCATGCATTTTTCTGACCACAAACAGACCGCAAAGGTTTATGCAACGCAGCCAGAATTGCACCGAATGCATCGATTGCAATAACTGATGCTGAACCAACCTCACATTTTTCTTTCTTGAACCATTCAAGTTAATTGTTGTACCATTTGTTGAGTCGATGCTGTAGCAAAACATGAACAGAAATTAGCTCAGGTCATTAGGTAGTGTAAAGGCGTTTTCTCCTAGACCTTGATGGGACCGCCAACGCAAATGTGACTATGACTCAACAACTGTGAGACAGTTTTCACCTTTAGAACTTCTAGAAAACGGGATTGGTTAAGTTAAGTGCGCTGGTTAACTTAATGCCGAAGTGAATTGGTACTTTAAGCAGCTAGACTTCGAAGTAATTATATTAGATCGAATGATTATTGAAGCTAATCAATATGTTTGTAAGATAATACAAGAACGTTATAAAAAAGGACAACTAAAGTACCTTAAATGCCAGTAAATAAATAATTAATCAATATTTTGCCAATAGTGATTAAAAAAGAGCAGATCTCACGAAAAGAGAAATGTACTTGCACAGAATTTTAATATTGTCGTAATAATAAGACTTTCAGCAAAAATTCAAAATATGTTTGCATCTAAAACGTTAAGTATTTCAGAAAAACCTAACTAGATAGTCTGTAATATTTATTTTATTAGTGGTTACAGTGTATTTATAAATTTTTTGTTCAGCTGTTTGAATATTACATTTTCCTGCTTTCTTAATATTACCTCCTTCCCCTCAAGTCCTGCAGTTTCATTTCTTTTATAATATTTCTAGTAGAGCAATGTCTTGAGTTATTAACTAATAAGGTGTTTGAATATACCGACGTCATTTTTTTCCAAATAACAATTTTTTTTTTTATTGTGTACGGTAGGAGTTTATTAAGGTGGCAAAACTTTTATAATTACAATATATTATTATGACTTCTATCACTGGTCAAGGCCAGAGTTACAACTAGGGGTTGTCATTATTTGGTGCTTACCCCATCTATAGTCGATTCTTAGACCTTTAGAAAAAAAACATTTCTCGATATTTCGTAAGCAAAAATCGATAAAGGTGGTGTTTACGTCCCATAATAATTTAAACCTAAATTTCGAATGTTTGGCGCATAAGCCTTTTTAAAAAAAACGACGTCTGTATGTTACATCCCTTTTCCTACATTACGAGTTTCTATCTTTATCCATTCTTTTAAAATTAAAAGTATCCAAACATTCTTAATTTGTTCTTCCCTCCTCTGCCCTCCTGAATATCAGATTTTAATCATGCATTATCATTAATTATGCATATTTTAATTACATTATTTATATATATATATATATATATATATATATATATATATATATATATATATATATATATATATAAGTTAAAACTTGTTCGGCACGAAACACAAAAAAAAAGAGAGGTTGGGAAGATGAAACGTACACCACAATGTCTAGAATACAACTGGCTTTATTTACTTTTCTTACAGCCTTATATAGGATTTTCTGTGTTTATTTATATATTTTTCTCCGTAATCCTTAACTCTCCACTTAACTTATATATATATATATATATATATATATATATATATATATATATATATATATATATATATATATATATAAATAATAAAGGTACATGTATGTTTATTTTTGCAAATATGTATATATACATATATTTCTAATTTTAATATTTTCATTTATTTGTTAATTTATTTATTTTTATTTTATAAATTAATTAAGTATCTGTAATGTAGAAAGACAAATATTACTACATTTGTACATTTTTATTATTCTTAAGGAGCTAGAGGAGTCCCAGAATAAATATTATAATGTATATATATATATATAATAAAACCGCAGTTCGGGACTATCCAACATGCTGATTCACGATCATAAATTCTGCATTCTTCTGATTCCCACTAAGGATCGAAATATCAATATTTTAAAAGAAATATATCGATATTTTTATACGATAGTTTAATTCGAGATATCGTAATAACGATATAAAAATTTGAGTATCGAAAACCGAATATATAAATATATATCCGAATATAAACCGAATAATATATTTTTTCCAACAATTAAATTTAAAAAAAATCTTCTACAACCAAAGAACCAATTTAGTTTTAGTCATTATTAATTCAATTAAGATTTCCTTCCTTCTTTTTTTTAATTTTTTTTATAGTGAGTAATTTAATTCATTTTTCTCGAGTTCTTAATAATAAGTCTTTTAAATAATAAGTGTTGATACTTTGATCGACTTTTAGTAATTCATTCAATAGGTATTGATTTTCTTCCTTCCTTTTTATTTTATTTTTATTTTTTATGTTTAAGTAATTTAATTAATAATTTTGCCTTTTTCCAAATAATTTGTTTGTTTTTTCACAAATATTATTAATAAATTGATGTTTTTTCTTTTGTCTTATTTTTTGTGAATATAAATATATAAATATCTACTTGTTGCGATTGAAGCTATCGCGTTAATTTCTATTACCCTTTACTTTAGTTCAATGTAAACTCTCTTTCCCTTCTCCTTTTAAAGATTAAAAACATCGAAGTCCGATATATCGAAAAATATACATTTTTAATTATATATCGAACTATATTTAAATATTTGAAAACTATCGATACCATATACATCGGAATTTTTGTTCGTTATTTACATCCTTCATTTTCACACTAACCAGTCCTTCAGCTGATACCTCCCCGACAACCAGCAGCTATCAGCCCGAGGACGATAAACCACCCAGTCCTCGAGCAAGGAGCCACAGCTGAGAAGACATATCCTCGAAGGACACGTGCGCAGAGACCCCTTGCGGTCTCGCTGACGCCAGCGCCCCCCCTGACTAAATGAGCTCCCCCGAGCCATAAATTCTAACCCTTATTGAGGCCCAACGTAAACAGGCGGCATTAATTACCATTCCTTATATCTGGGCTAGAGTAAACACCTCAGCTAGGGGCGAGGCATTGTGATTAGATGTGTCATCTGGGGGTTCAGAACCCAACTTGTAAGCATATTACAATATTAAATGAGTTGACTCGAGAGAAATGAGAAAAGAGGCTAAACTGATAGTGAGCTCTATTAGCGGAAATATTGAAATATTAAAATAAAATATTAGCTAGAAAAATATTTTATTAAAGAGAGGAAAAATTCAAAAAAGAGATATGAATTGGGAGATTTAAAAGACTTAAATATCGCTAATAGCAGTAAATAACTAACCAGTCAACGTTTCGCCATTTCAGTCATCACCAGGACAAAAAGATAAAATCACATGAATGAAGACTAGAAGCAGTTCATCGCATATCAACAGTGTAATAAAGACTAACAAAATAAAGATAGTACATTACTTTATATAAATTTATATTGGCTCAAAGATGCAGTGATAATGGCAACAGGATGCCTATTATAAAATTTTATTTCAGGACATATAACTTGATTTTTAGGAAGTTATATCTAGCTATAAAAATATTGAACGAACATATAACTTATTTAAAATCAGATGTGAGATGCCAGTACTTAATTCTGAACCATGGAGACAAAACAAGTATTATGTTTGTTCTTCGTGTAACCGAGAGAGAATAAAGAATTCAGAACTTTATGAATCAATAAGACTACATTGACAGGAAATGAGAAAGTGGACTTATTAAATGGAAATAATTTAACCTACATCCCTATATAAGAATTTCTTAAAAGTATAGTCTCGGAATTTAAGATTAATGAATAGGTTTAACCAATCTCTAATTATATTCAGGTGCTTGATGCGGATTCTAGTGATATAGGGTTTAAATAAATATGAATACTTTATAGTATAGTAACTTCTGATGGATTATGATAAATATTTTTTCTCTTCTGACTCTTATTTAATATTACTAAATTTTCTTGGAATAAGACTAAATAAAAAAATAAAAGTGATTAATTAGCTCTTGATAAATTTGTTGACATTGCAACTATTAAATCGTTGTCAATCCTTGCTTCAGCTTTTATTTCTTCATCCATTGCAAACATTAAAAGTAACAAAACCTATCATTAATTACGTAAATAAATAATAATACTATTTACACTATTTTTGCCAAAGGTGACTAAAGACACTTTTTACAATTTAAAATTAAAATTATAAACTATCATTTTTATATAATTTTTTTTCTCCTCCTTTTCCTCATGTACCTAAAAATATTTATTTGAGCCATGAGGTGTCTTTAAACACCTTAAGGATTGCTTAATAGCGTATAATTTTAATCCATCATACAAATAAATAACAATATTTGGCCAATTCTAATCCGATTACAGAATCACAATTTCAGTTTAAACAGATAATAGGGAGATCCCTGGAATAATTTTTTAATAATTTAATTATTATTTTAATAATTTAATTATTTTTAATTATAAATTATTATTAAAATTATTTAATAATTTTTCATATTCTGTTGTTGTTTGCAATGCTGTATTTTATTGTAGATTATTGCAGTAATTAATTTAAAAAAATTGAGCTGAGTATATTTGAAATAAATTATTGAGGAATTTGAATAATAAATTGTTGAAATACGGATTGTAGGTATGGAAGTAGTAATCCTCAAATTTAATTATATTTTTTAGTTTATTTTTTCTAATTTATTATAGTTTATTTAGTATATTTATTTCTGATTCTAAGGATGGTCAGAATTTCGAGCAAGAATCAAAGAGGTAATGCAAGTAATAAATAACGTAAATAAAGTAAACAATTATCCAAAAGTGATGAAGAATCACAATAAGAAAGGAAACATAAAAAAACAGAATATTTTTTAATCATTCTCTGTTTGGATAAAATATATTTAATCGTTCTTTTATATATACATATATATATATATATATATATATATATATATATATATATATATATATATATATATATATATATATATATATATATATAGATATAGATATAAAAACAAACGAAGTAGAAACAGTATTGATAGTTTCTGAAATATAAAGTTTTTTTCTTTGTCTGCCGGAACACTGAAATCAATGAATGAAACGAATAAATGAAATAATAAATCAATCAAGTAAATAAAATAGAAACATACAAAAAACATAGAATTGTTATTATAAACCAATATTATTTTTTATTTTATAATCACTTTAAATTATTTATTTTATTTTACTTAATTTTTAATTCAATTATATTATTGAAAAAATTCGCGACATCTTAAAGTGTCTTGGCACACACCTCGAGAATCACTGGTCTAAAGAAGATGGAATTTAATTCGTGATTTTTATTTGTAGGTAGGATGTAAAAAATTATAATAATTATAACAATTTGTTATGAGATGGATTGGACCTGTTTTAAATTAATAAATGATCTATTTTGAGTATGATTAAAAATTTTAATTGGATTTTTTCAAAAAATACCTCAGTAATTATTTATAAAGCATTTGCGCATGGAACCTTCATAAATAGTGTTGTTTTTTTTTTTTTGGTTTTTTATCCTGACCTAAAATAGCCAGCATTGAGACCTTTAAAAACCAAAGCGACCTCTCCCTGGGGATGGGCTATATCCAGTAAACAGCCTATTGTGCCCAGCGGCCTCGGGGTAATTAAACTGCCTATCCGCGATATCGGAATCGATTCCACGCCGCGATATGTCGGCTATCGAAGTAAAGAGGTAAAAAAAAACATCGATATCACGAGAGAGATCCTATAAATTCGAAATTCGCTCCACCCTCGAGCGTAATTATGACGTGAAAGGCTTCCGGTAATAATCTCTGCGATGTGATTTATCATTTCAGCCTCTGTCCCCGCCCCGGCATTGTCTCTAAACTTTGATAAAAAAAGAAGGAACCGACCAGCGGAGGGAAAAAATTAATTATCCCTCGGTTTTAATTAAAACTGTTGGGTATTACAATTTCTAGGGGGTCAAAAGCCAGAGCATTCGGTCTCAACTTAAATCCAGAGCTAACAAACCTAGTTATGAGATTCTGGAGTTCATCAGATTAATTTGAGGATTTTTTTTTTAAAGTTAATTTCATGACGAGAGTTAAAACTGCATGTACTAGATTTAAAATTAACTGACGATACGATAAACTACATAGATTACTAAACAGAATATTTCACCTTTCAATTGATAAATAACTATTAATTTACAAGAAAATTCTGAAACCTACCTGGACCTACGGGCTTGAACTGTCCAAACTTTCAGTCTAAACTCCTTCGAACAGGTAGTCAATGCTCCTTACTATGTAACAAACAATGCCCGACACCATGGCCTCAAAATTCCATTTGTTTTAGACCTCATTCCATCCAAATTGTATTAAAACTATACTCGTAATCCTGTAGCACAGTGCCTATCTAGTTGCACCCATCTCTATAATCCTTCTCGAAGGTTAAAACGGCAGTGGCCCTGACGCCTTTAGTAAATATATATCTATACTAGAATCGTGGCAATGAAAATTCTACACTGAGGCCTGAACGTCTGCAGCTATAGTGGCCTCGCTCAACCTCCACTGGCTTTCAATGCCATCGAAGCGGTTAAGAAAGAATCTCTGAAGTGTTCTGGAGACCTGCTTTTCCTCTCACATTTGGGAGGGCAATCTTGGTTTGGATTTTTATAGGCTTAGTGTAAATATTCTACATATTATGATGAAATAAATAATCGGAATGCTGTCAATACAGTATACTTTTTATTTTACAAGCTGACGTTTCGGCTCAATCATATGAGCCATCATCATGGCTATTTTAGTTCGCCTCTACTCACTTAGGGCTATCACAGATCTCTCATCACTTCAAACGAAAATAGCCCTGATGATGGCTAGCAAGATTGAGCATAAACATCGGCTTATACAATAAAAGTTGACTATGTTGATTGCATCCCGATTATTTATTTCATCAAACTAACATCACAATCGATCATGCAACATCAATATTTTATATTATTTACTTTTTTATAATGTAATATGAGGTAAGTACGCATTATATTACTTATATATTATCAACTTTAAACGATAATAATATCTTTATAAATTCAACAGTTATTTAAAAATGTTCCTTAGAAGATTATTTTTAAATATTACATCTTTATGAGATCGATAATTCAATTTAGTAATACCTAGAACTCACTTGCCTCCGCCTTCTGAGCTTACAAGTTATCTTGAAGAATCATTGTTTAAGCAGTAGCGGTCATGGGGTATGTACGAAAGTTCCTGAGGATTACAATACTGCTGTAATCATCGAAGAATGCTAAAACTTGTCTGAGATTCACATTTTACAATCATGAGTGTGTCGTGCAAATGGAATGTGGAACATAATCGAATAAATGCATTGAAAACAAGAATGTACTTATTCCAATGCGGTAATCTGCAATTGCCCCGCCAAAACACGTCGGGGAGAGTGTACGCAGGTGCGTGTAGCACTTGTCCCACAACAGAGATCTGCAACTGCGGAATAGCGCTTAGAGACTAGAAAACTGTCTAGGAGGAATGGAAAAATGTACCGCAAAAATTGAGCCTAGTGATGGATGAACACTGATGCAGCTGTACAACAGAAGCTGTAAGATCCAACTTAGGAACTGATATCTTTACATTTTGTTATGCTTGACTGTCTCTCGAGGCTGATTTGTGACACATCAGTGTTTAGACTTGATGTTCCGTAAAGGGAAGATCTTAACAGTTCAGGATTCGGATATAATAAGACGATTACGCACATTAAGTCTAATTAATAGCGAAAACAAATTAATAGCAAACAAAAGAACAATTATTGAACGAGAGGAAAATAATGTGTTCTCTACTGAAATAAACCGGACAATGACATCCATCTACAACCTCGTCTATAGAAGCATTTGCAACTTCATATATCCTCAACCGGAAGAATATCTGTTACTCAGTTTAAATATCCAAAACCATAGAGCCACAAGCCAGTTGAGAGTCGCAGGCACTGCATACTTGCGGATTCCTTTGCAAAATAAGCGACTGATCTTCAAGTTCTGTGAACTATGCAAACTTTGTCAGAAATCTACCGAAAACACTCGGAAGCATTTTCTCTTGTGCTGTTCCTCTTATAATTCATACAGAGAACAAGGAGTATATATCTGAAAAGGATGAACTTTCTTCACTAGAAAACATCTTAAATTATAATAGTATAAATAAAATCAGGCATGTATTCCTGTTCCTCAGATCAGTCTTCAATTACTTCCAATCTTCCACAGGTTAACCGGCTCGATACTTCTTGATGAGACCTCACCTTTTTGTGATATTTAATTTTAAGTGATGATATGCAGATAAAGTGACAAACTCTAATTTACAGATATTATTTATTATTTTAATATTATTCATAAAATTTATTCTATTTCATGTGTGTGTATATTTATTTGTATCTTGTATGAAAGGTATTTTTGATGATTAAAGTATGCGTATATTTATCTGGTTTTTCTTTCACAAATATTTTTTTAGCGAAATTGTGTGTGTGTGTGTGTGTGTGTGTGTGTTTACAGTATATATATACGGGCGTAGGAATGATGACCCTACCTCGTGTACCTTAATTGTGAATCGCCTTGTGGTTTTCCAGAACATAAAATAGCCGCACGGAGGTTTGGTCCATGGACGGTCTGTCTTGGGGAAAGAAATATAGGTCCTCGTGCGCCTGCTGACTCCGAACAGCCATAATCCGTGGATCTAGACCGATTTGTCACTGTCCTTGAACCCGAGTGAATCGGTGGGAAGGATATTGCCGAATTGACCCCAAAGGAACCGGTTATGGAGCAATGGGCAGCCTACCGCTGCACCATGGAAACCATGGTTCGCAGCAACGTGAGGTTGGGTGACCCCCTCTCTCCCTCCAGGCTGTCTGTGCTCCCGCAAGCAATAAAATATCTGTAAGAATACCACATCGCGCGGCAAAAGATCTACAAGGTCTATAGAGCCAACCGAAATATATATATATATATATATATATATATATATATATATATATATATATATATATATTATATATATATATATATATATAAATTGTTATAATGTTTTATTATCATAAATATTATTTAATGTAAAATTCCCAGGCCAATGCCAAGCTAATGTAACAAGCATGTATTGCTTTATACAATACAATAATCTATCTATCTATCTACATTAAGTCTAACTCAAATATTCTTTATTTTAATTTATTCAATTGCTACGATTTAATTTATTTATTTTCTTAATTTTAAATGTAGTATGAATAGTTACTTAGATCACAATTAATTATTGGTATTTTTCGTTTTATCATAACTATTTTACAGTATAGTTCAATCTAAAGAAGTTCAAAATGTTACAAAAATGAGAAAAAATTAAATCATAAGAATAAATAACCATCAATTGTCCTGCTGTATAGATAATAAAATCAGCTGACTAGCTAATATACAGCGTGTGTATCCATTGCCTGATACGAGGCTGCAATCAGCTCAGTATCAGCAATGGTGGCATCAAATGCTGATAAGATAAACAATAGGAGAGACCGTTTTGCTGACACATTGTAGCACTGAGACCGCCTAGTTATCTCCTACGCGCTACTCACTGCAGGTTCTAATCACTATTCAATTGGTTTTAATAAATTATTTCTTATAAAGAGAGCCAAAAAGCTCAAAAATATTATTGGAATTCCAAAAAAAACAATGCATCTCAAATACCAGTAAATAAATGACCGAACAACGTTGCTCCAATCCAGAATAGAAACAGCACATCTCATATCAACAGTTAAAAAAGAATCGCCGAATAGAGACAGCACATTGCTCCAACCATTCAACAAATGCTCTTGTCTTTGAGTATGACTTGAATGTACGAGTCTTTTTTAGACTGTTGATGTTAGATGTGCTGATGCTACCTGAATTCGCGAAACCTTCACTGGCCAGTTATTTACTGATTTCTGAAAGACTTAAGATTATTATTTTTTTTTTTTAAATCTTTTAATAATACTCTAACATTTTATTTATCTATATATTTATTTGTGTTTAAATTTGAATTAAAATATTGCATATTTTTTCCTCTTGCGTTTGTAGCGGCTTGAATTTTATAGGACAGCGACCTAATAAAGTTTTAAAAGAATACTATTTTGTATTTCTATTAAGAATATTTCTATAATTTTCCATCAAAACATCCCTTTGATCCTAAATGCGATTCTGGTAAAGTTTTATTCGACAAGAGAACACACCCCAGATATTTCAATAGGATCTATCGAATTCTAGGTATTTATACAAATGGTGATCATAACCGTAAGAGGGAAAAGTCATTAATGATTAATGAAGACTCACTTTATATTTGCTGCTATATTTATCAAAGAAAGTTTCAGTTTTTATTGTTTATTTATTTTAAATGAGAAATTTTTATTATTTTATTTTAATTAAGAGTGTATATAGATCGATTTATAAAAACAAGTAAACATTATATATAAATGCACTACACAAGATGCTGGTCTATTATTATAAAAACAACAATTCATGATAAATCTATTGAATATAGTAAATACATAAGCTATTACCATACTTTGATAAGTATTATTCCAAAATCCCCTCACGACCATTTATTTACTATTTTAAGTGTAATATATTTCAGTAATCGATAAAGACGAATGTTATTTGATTTTTCTAATTTTATTTAGAAAAAATAAAATAATAATAGATCTAATTGGAAACACATCAGGGTTAAGAGGATATATATATTTTTAAATTAATTCACTAATCAAAAGTACACTAAACGTACTGAACGCTTGAAAAAAAAAAAAACCTAAATAAAAAAACTAGAATTAAACCTAATTGATGATATTTAATATTCAATAAGACTCGATGTGATATAACTAACAAATCTTAAGAGGAAGTTTTTGATCTGAAATTAACTAGACACGATTATAAATCCCTCTCTAAAGCATACATACATATACATATTATTTATCAATGTGAACTCAGATACCAACTACGGTTCGGAACCTTATCTACCCGTCGTATGAGTAAGCAGATAGCACAGGATGTTAGATTATTCGTCATCGACTGATTCTGCCAATGTGGTCAATATATCTATTGCTAATTTTTATTCTTTCAATCTGCAAATTGAAAAATCCAATTGAATTTAATATTTTTAATATAATTTTCTTGATTAAACTCCTATTACTGTAATGTAACATATTATATCTGAAGGCAGGGTTCGGTGATATGTATGATAATTAACACTTTTACTAGCGTGGATGATAGTCACTTGAAACGATTACAACAATCATATTGAAATATATTACACTGAAGATGTTTCTTAAAACTCCCTTAAAGAGACACTTTAAAATATTTATGTTTTAAGCTTTTTGAAATGATTTTACCAATAGAGTATAAATCCTATGTAATGTAAACAAATCGATTCCGGTCCTTCCGATTTCATAATAAAACTAAGGAGGAATTCCGTCCCAGGGATGGATTTAACCACTGGGAAAAAGAAAAAAACAACATTATATTCATTTATTTTGCCATAATTTATTATTTATATATTTAGTCTTATGGCCTCCATAGTAAAGTTGACAACAGGTAATCTATATATTCGCAATCAAATCTTCATAAATATTCTATTGATATAAATTAGAAAAAGACACGGAGCAGGCTGTACAGTACCCGTAATACTAAACGGTTATGACCGTTTAGCGGGCCTATACGACAGACACTGTCGGACGCACCTAAGGTTTATATTATAGTATTAAAATTCAAACTCCTTTGAAGAAATCCATCCGTCATTTAAAAGTGAAAACTCCAATTGACTCCAATTTATAAAATAATTTCCATTAACAAAAATTTAAATTATACATGAATATGAAAAAGATAGGCGGTCAACTGTATGTGATTTAGCGCCAACATTATATATATATATATATATATATATATATATATATATATATATATATATATGTGTGTGTGTGTGTGTGTAAATTTGTTTAGTAGGTAACAGCTAGCAATAAAATATTTAATGAATATTCAGAAGTCGGTGACTCTCAGCAAATGAAAACCAAGGTTACCTATAACCTCTTCAATAATTATCAACCCTGGAGGTAGGGCCCCAAATAGATAGATATTTTCTGTTATTACCTCCTACACAAATTTACATATATATATATATATAACTTTTAGTCAGGTTAACATAAATTTCATGAACATGAAATATTAATAGAGAAAAAGTTAAATTAATCAAATTTTCGTTTGTTTCATTTTCTATTCTTTCTTAATAGTTTTTGTACAAATCGAAATTCCATTTTTTGGCATTAGAACCTCTTTCTAATTGTTTTTAGTTAAACTTATATAAAAATATACCTACACTGCATGCTTTTATATTTTACATGCTTATAAATATTTAAATTTTACAAAGTTCTAGTTTACGGAAAAATTAGAAATTGTTATCCTCACTGTACAAGTACGTGACCGACGTAGTATGATACTGGTGGCATAGGTTACTGCACTCATGATCAAGACTAAGACGTCACAGAACTGCCTTCCATATCCACTAAACGTAACTGTAATTCAGGATAATAACATTTATTGCACTTCCCTTTCCCCTTCTTCCCTCGAGACTCTGGACGTGAAGAGTACAATTTGCCTGAAAGCTTTCCCAGTTAGGGAAGGGTCCAAGGAGCTTGGTAATTCGTGAAGGGCCGAGCATTCTGAACGAGAATCGATATCTCGTCCCGAGATGAAAGGGATAATAAGTAATTAATTCTGAAAGGAGGATTGAGGGTAATCGTATCCCAGTCGAAGAAAGGACTCAGAATAGGTTTAGATCGCTTACGGTTGAATAACAATAAGTTTGCTAATAATACCAGGTATAATATGTTCTCTATAATATAGTATAGTATCATTAACATTAATGAGTTAGTTAAACTCATAAACTGGTTTATAACACTAAACACTACATAATCATTATAGATTACGATTGATACGAACGTAAATAAACGTGAGTTTTTTAAGCATCGACGGACGCAAAGGAGAACACTGCCGTCTAAATAAGCTAAAAGGTCCTAACTCCAATACATTTTTTTAAATTCAATTTTATATTGTACCCAAACTGCTCTAAAAACTAAGCCTTTTTATGACAATGGAAATTCCCAAAACCAATGATTGGGATCTAACCTTTTTTCGGCCTTTCTAATATCATAAAAAGGTTTAGTTTTTAGTGCGATTCGGGTAAAATATCAAAATCATATTTAAAAAGATGATTTTGAGTTAGGGCCTTTTAGTATATGCAGAAATGTTTGGAATTCAAAATATAATGATTTACTGTGTATCACGGTACAGTGATATATATGCAAACAACTTAAGGGAGAACCTTGTGGGCAGAGCATAAGGCAGGAGGTTACGCTCAAGAGGTGAATGCCTTCTCCTCCTTAACTTCATACAGCTA